>PVHT020004944.1:30620468-30635520 GCA_004024745.2 Catagonus wagneri
GGTGCCGCTCTACGTAAAGGCAAAAAGACAAAAAATAAATAAATAAAATCGGATTTTGAAATTAATTTGAAATATTCAAAATTTTTTTTGAAATCTAATATTTTGAAAAGAAGGTAACTATTCTCTTTGACAAGAGAATAATCCTACCTCACTTCACCACACCTACCAAAACAATGTCTTGGTAAAGAGGAGACATTTCCTGAAGTCAGGCAGTTCTGTTTAGAGTTACTTGTGAAGTTGCGATACAATGCACCCTGAATAGAAAGTTTCATTTATTGTTATGAACATGTCTTATGAGATCTCAACAGTTCTTAGAACCCTGTAGACTGTATTTTAAATTAGTATTATCTTTAAGCTTCCAGTTCCCTTTAAGCTCTTTTTTTCTGTCTTAATTGGTATTCCGTTAAAAGCATGAATAGTTTTCAAAACCTGGATGGGACTGGCTGGAAGCATCTAACAGCTGTATGGAATCTCATGTAGCTATCATGTGCCTTTTTTTTTTTTTTTTGGAAACAACAATTGTCCTTGTCTTTTGTAAGAAAATCACATGATTGAAAAAATAGATGTCTAGCAAGAATTCTGTTGTCACTTGGTTACTAGCAGGGGTAGGAATAGGGAGGAAGACAGAAAAAATGCATTCTTGGATCCCTCAGCCGCACCAATCCGCAAACCTTCCTGGAGTAAATAATTTCCTTTGTCATTTCTAGGTAACTATAAAAAGGCTTCGGAATGTTTCCAGGGTTAGGCATTCTGTTGTGTAATACTTTGGGAGTCTGAGTTACCTTCAAAGAGTTGGCTCAAAACCCAGCCATCGTCCCCCTGCTGGATCTAAGTGTCAGAGAAACTGATATGAATTGAATGGGAATGAGAGTTCAGCCTTTATTATGGACAATACTCCCTCTGGGGTTAGAATTTCTTAATGTTCTTGACAGCAAAAAAGAAGTTTGCATCAGCTTTGGATCCCAAAGACGCTATTTCGACCTAAGCGTCTTGAGATGAAGTCTGACTCTGTTCAAATGTCGCCACCTGGGAGGGGAGCCGTGGGCGTCCACCGGAGGTTGAAGGGAAGGCCACCTGTCACCGTCTCTGTCCCCACTGCAGAATGTTTGAAAGCGGTAGGGCTTTGACCAGCACAAGGAAGGTGATGGAATCGAGTGTTTCTCTGAGAAAGGAGCCCAAGTTTTTTTTTTCCAGGGCAGTTCTAGGACTTGTGGAGGAAGAACTATAGGAAAAGTGGGCAGGTTTTTGGGAATGGTTTTTTTTCTTTAAAAGGTTTTGTGATCTTAGTAGCATTTTGCATGTGTAATACTTTCTGTTAAAGGCTACCTGGCATCTGCCAAAGTTGGTTCCTCAGCCCCGCCCCACCCCTTGGGTTAAAATGAGCAGAGCAAACTCACTATGGCTCTCAGACCAGGGAAGAAGCCCCCTGGGCAAGGGGGTTTAGTTATTAGAAACCTCAAGGAAACTTGCCTGTGAGGTACGACACAGTGTTTCTCAAAGTGTAAACTACCAATTGTCGGCAACAGAATAATTTAAGAAGATTTGTAAAAATGCAAGTTCCTGGGCTCCTCTCCAGAGCTGTGGGTTCAGAATCTGGGATGGGGAGGTGCAATGGCTGAGGAATCTGCATTTCATCTATTCCAGGTGATTTCTGTGAATCCTGAAAATTAAGAACCACCACCAGTCTATGGAGATGCAGAAAAGTTTATGGCCATCCATCCATCCCTCCATCCGTTTAGCTATTAGGTAGTACCTGAGCACCACCTGTGTACCCGGCCTTCTGCAGAGCTGGAATGCCCTGCGTGGTGCATAGGACAAACCCGTTATCTGTCCTGATGAGGCTTTTGGTCTCCCACCCTCCTCAGACATGTGGTGAGGTTAACCAGAAAGATGTCATGAAATATTCTTTAAAAATAGCTACTTGGATCACATAAACACTGGGTTGATAACTGGCCCTGAAGCTCTGAAATTTATGTCATACATCGAACGAAGGCTTTTACCTGCCTGCCCTGCTGGACATGCCATGTAAACTAGTTGACCAGACTGGCCTCCTGTCCTTTGGGCGCTAACAAACCAGGTCTGGTTGGGCCTCTTGCCAGCACCAGGATCCACACCTGAGTCGCCTTGCGGGGGGGCATTAAAGCAGCCTCAGCCAGGGGCAGACCGGGAAACACAGCCGATATGTGACCCTAGTGGCCAAGTGGCGGAGCTAAGTGCATCCAGGTCTGAGGAAAGTAACCCAGACTGTGGAGGGTCTGTTTTCCCTTGAAAATGAAACTTTTTCTGAAATTTTACCTTTTTTTTTTTTTTTTTAATAGCTGCAGGACAGAAACAGTTCCTCTTGCAGTCTTGCAAGATCTCTGAGGGAGCATTAGCCGGACCCGGTTGTCTCAGCTGAGCCGAGGGCTGTGGTCTGGGCTGGGCAGACACTGCCTCCCCGCCCCCGCTGCTGGGCCAAGCCTGCTGCAGCTCCAGGGCGGAGCAGCCCGGAGCAGGGTCAGACACCCCAGGATGAGAGCACATTGACACCTCATTTGGGTGATGTCCTCAGGATCACTGCAAGTCACAGTCTCTGTGGCTGCCTGGATTTTTTTTTCTGATTTATGAAGTGTCTTCAACAGTGGGACATAAATCACTCTCGCCACAAGAATCATATCCAGTTCAATATGACCTTTTTTTAAAAAAAAGTTTATTAAAGTATAGTTGATTTACAGTGTTCCTTCAGTTTCTGCTGTACAGTGAAGTGACCCAGCCATACGTACATATATAATTATATATGCACGTTCTTTTTTTAAAATATTATCTTTCATCATGTTCTGATCCAAGAGGCTACACAGTTCCCCGTGTTGTACAGAAGGCCCCTGTTACTTATCCATTCTAAATGTAATTTAGTCTCACCTTTTCTGATGACTCAGGGTCATCACAAGGGTGTCTGAGATGGAGCCAAGTTGACATCCACAGGTGTCCTTGGGGCTGTGAGGGGGACAACGTGGTTGGACCTTTTTCCTTCCCTCCTTCTCTCCTTCCTTCCCTCACCGCCTTCCTTCTCTTTCTCTCACTCACTCTTTATCATGGAAAATTCCAAACATAAACAAAAGTAGGGAGAATAACAAGTATCATGAACCTCCACGTGCTCATCACAAAGGCTCTGTAGTTACCAATTCGTGGCCGAAATTGTTTCATGGATACTCACCCTTGACACTGATTATCTTGTGGAAAACTGAATCTGTCATATAATTTCACCTATTTAAAACATGTCCATAATCACATACATAAGAATCCTTTTAAGTTTTTTTTTTGTTTTTTTGTCTTTTTGCCTTTTCTGGGGCCACACCCGCCGCATGTGGAGGTTCCCAGGCTAGGGGTCTAACAGGAGCTGTAGCCGCTGGCCTTCGCCACAGCCACAGCAACACCAGGATCCGAGCCGCATCTGCGACCTACACCACAGCTCACGGCAACGCCGGATCCTTAACCCACTGAGCGAGGCCAGGGATCGAACCCGCAACCTCATGGTTCTTAGTCGGGTTCGTTAACCACTGAGCCACAACAGGACCTCCATGAATCCTTTTAAGTTTTAAAACATTTCTATTGCCATATGCTTTACATACATTCAGATCCTCAGAACTTAAGTGTAGCATTCAGTCAAGGTGGCAGCTGCATGCCAAGGAAACAGCATGGTGTTATCCTCCCAACCCTTTCTGCCTCTTCCCAGTCCCTGCCCCGCATGGGGAAGCAACCGTTGACTGATTGCTACTGGTTATTTTTTGCCTATTGTAGAATTTCATATGCATGGGCTCATACACTGTACTTTTCATCTCCAGGCTCCTTTCACGCAGTATGTTGCTCTGAGATGCATTCAGGTGGTTGTTTGCATCAGTGGCTTGAGCCTTTCTCTGTTTGAGTAGAGTCCCCTTGTATAGATATGTCAGGTGGTTGATCCATTCTTCTCTTGATGGCTGCTTCCAGGTTTTTTTTTTTTTTCTTTTAAGTTTTATTGAAGTATAATTAATTCACAAGGCTGTGATAATTTCTGCTGTACAATATAGTGGCCCAGTCATGCATATACATATATCCATTCTCTCTGATTCTTTTCCCACATAGATTATCATAGAACACTGGGTAGGGTTCTCTGTGCTATATAGCAGGTCCCATTAGCCAATCATTCCATATACCTCAGTGTGCGTATGCCAATCCCAAACCCCCAGTCCATTCCTTCCACCCCCCCATCTGTCCCCTTTTGGTAACCATAAGCTTTTCAAAGTCTGTGAGTCTGTTTCTGCTCTGCAAATAAGTTCCTTTGTATCCTTTTTTTTTAGATTCCACATATAGTGATATCACATGATGTTTGTCTTACACTGTCTGACTCTCTTCATTTAGTATGGTAGTTTCTAGGTCCAACCATGTTGCTGCAAATGCCATTATTTCATTATTTTTTATGGCTGAGTAATATTCCACTGTGTATATATGTACCACATCATCTTTATCCATTCCTCTTTTGGTGGGCATTTAGGTTGCTTCCATGTCTTGGCTGTTGTAAATAATGCTGCAATGAACATTGAGGTGCATGTATTTTTGAATTTATGTTTTTCTCTGAATAGATACCCAGGAGTGGGATTGCTGGATCATATGGTAGTTCTATTTTTAGTTTTTTGAGGAACCTCCATACTATTTTCCATAGTGGTTGCACCAGTGTACATTCCTACGAACAGTGTAAGAGGGTTCCCTTTTCTCCACACTCTCTATGGCATTTATTATTTGTAGACCTTTTGATAATGGCTGTTCTGGCTGGTCATTTTGACTAGCATGAATAAAGCTGCTATAAACATTCTTGTACAGGTTTTTTTTTTTTCATGAACATATATTTTTATTTCTCTTGAGTAAATATACTTATGGTCCTGCAATTCCACTGGAATCTAGCATTTGCAGGATCATAAGTATATTAACTTTTTTAGAAAATGTCAAATATTTTTCCAAAGTGTTTGTCCCATTTTACGCTCCCACCAGCAACATTCGAGACTTCTTATTGTTACGCATCCTCTCCAGTATTTAGTATTTTTCATATTTTTAATTTTAGCCATTCTAGTGTGTATAGTGGTATCTCATTATGATTTTAATTTTCATGTATAGATGTTGCACATATTTTCTCCTAGTCTGCTACCTATTTTTTTTAATAGTGTCTTGATCAACAGTACTTTTAAGTTCAACTTACTCATTTTCTTAAGGTTTGTGCTTTCTCTGTGTTCACCAAGAAATCTTTACCTTCTGTATTCTTTTATGTTTTCTTCTAATCATTTTGTTATTTGTATATAGGATTGATAACAAATCATAACAAAAACATAACCACAATGCCATTATCACACATAAAGAATAAAAAAGTTCTTGATATTATTAAATATCCAGTCAGCCCAGTGTTCAAATTTTCTTAATTATTTTCTGACTTTTCCTTACAGTTTTTAACATTTGAATTTGATTGCAAATAACATTCGTGTATTGCTATTTCTGATAGGTCTCTAAGAATTTCTCTTAAGCTGTATATCTTCTCCCCCCACCTTTTTCATTCTGTTGAAGAAAATGGGTCATTTGTCTTGTATCCCACAGTTTGGGTTTTGCAGATTGCATTTTCATGGGGTTGTTTAATATACTTCTCATCCCCTGTGTATCCTGAAAACTAATAGTTAGATCTAGAGACATAGTCATATTCTGGTTCAGTTTTTGTCAAGAATACCTCATAGTATTCTCTGAATACATGAGGTTGGAGGTCTATAGTACTTTATTTTCTCTCTTTTATATGATGTTATTAGCAACCATTGATGATTGCTGTTATTATTTTTATTTCATTAGGGTTATAAAATGGTGATATTCCATCATTTCTTCTAAATTCACTAGCTGCAACTGTCCATGAAGAGATTTCCCTGAAACACCTGTTTGGATATCTGACAGATTTTCTCGAGTAGTTCTGGGAATGCCAATGTTTCTAGAGTTATTAATCTGCTTTGTATTACTAGATTTGGGTTTTCCCCATGGCATTAGGCTGAAGTCATTGCTTATTAATAGTTACAACAATAATAATAGTAATCACTATCTGCTAAGCACTTTGGGGGCAGGTTCTAACCCAAGCACTCAGTGTACTTCACTCAGCAGATATTCTGAGTTGGGGAGCATTACTCATAGACTCTCACGGCTTCCACCATAAGATAATAGATTTATCTAATGATCTCTGATCTTCTCAGTGGGTTTCTTCCAGGTCATTGTCTCCCTTGTGGATAAAAGGAAGACTCTCTTTCTCCTTTAACTTCATAGGTTTGAAAAGATTTATATCATTAAGTGCCTTTCCCTGTGTACAAAAAAAAGAATATGCATATATATATATATATATATATATATATATATATATATATATACACGTGAACTTGGGATAAACACATCATAGGATGTTGACTGTTCCCATTAAAGCTGGAAGAGAAGGGCTGTGACTACAGCATGAGTAATTTCAACTCTGACTGCTTACTGATTCAAGCCAGAAGTTTAAACACATCATTTGCCCCTTACAAAGGCTCCATTTCCTTCTTGGTAGGATGGGAAAAAATAATACTGGATCATGACTTGTTGCCAAAGAGGTGTTTCCTACTGGAGACCAACTGGAGGCAGCTTGGGGAGATGGCGAGGTCTGTAATTGCTTCCAAATGTAGAACAGTGTCCCAGAGAACACAGCTTCCCTGGTGACAGCCCCCATTTTCTCTTCTTTATGGCTTCATTTTTTTTTTTTTTTGGCTCATGGCACGTGGAAGTTCTCAGGCCAAAGACTGAACCCGTGTCACAGCAGTGACAATGCTGGATCTCTAACCCACTGAGCCATCAGGGAACTCCTATGGCTTGTGTCTTTTAAGAGGAAGTGATCTAAGTGACTAGATGTTTGAAGGAAAGTTTTAAACAGAATACTAAAAATTGGGTTTGACCTGGAAGAAGGAAGCATCTCAGGTGTGTAAGACTAATGAGTTCTTGCTCTGTAGCAGCCCCTTCTGTAGGGATGCACATTCAGCTGGTTCACAGGCAGAGAGGTTTGCATTCTCTTTCTCGATTTGAGGAGCAGGATTATTTCTTGTGTATTAAGCTACTTGAGCCTCCTTCTATTTCCAAGTCCTGATTCCCTTCCACAAAAATATCTTCCACATTCCCAGAAGTCTCTCTCCCTTTGCAAATTTAACTCAGTTATAAAACAGCCCGTTTTCCCTGAAAACCTTATGGAGGATTGTTGTTGGCTTTCCTGCAGATGCAGAAATGCTTAGTGAGAGTTTACCCACCTCTGCTTCAAGGGAGGGCCTATTTTTACCCAGAATGATTATACTTCCCAGTTTCTCCAAGACAGCTTCAATGTATGCTTGTCACCTTGTTGTCAGTGTTAGTAGTGACATCTTTCACTTTTGAAGGTGTCTTGCTTTAGATGATGAATCATGTGTGACGGTCACCCTCCTTTTACTCAGTAGTCACCCGTTACTCTCCTTCAGGCCCAACCATGACATAGTGGACGTGAGCTCCAGGGGGGATGAAGGTTAGAGTTTGCAGGTTGAGAAAAAGTCCTTCTGGCTCTTCCTGAATAAAAGAATCACTGGTGTTTCATGACTGTCCCCCTGATATGGTCAGTGAGACTGAGAAGGCCCACCTTCTTCTTGTTGAGATGTATTCCTTTTGATAACTGGAAAACAATAGTTTTGCACCTGAAGCCACTTCTAGTCAACCATGATGAGCGTTTTCTAAGCCACGTTAGCAAGAAGATAGCAAGCCGCATGCTCCGTGTTAGTTTGTCCACACGAATCTGAGTTGCCATCTTGCAATAGGAGGTCAGATGTTCGTGGCCGAATAAAATATTCCAGAAGCTTTTGCCCATCAGTCGAGAACAATATTACGAGTGTGTGGTGGCTGAGGATGTGATATCTCAGTGCTCTACCTGGGTACCACAGTAGACCAGCATCGTCCAGACGAGCAGAGAGCAGGGGAAATTCAGTGGCATTTGAAACACAAACACCCAAGCAAAGGCAGCCTAAGTTTTACTCATAAGAGCCCTGTTACAGAACTGGTCTGAGTCCAAAGTGGACACAGCTGGATGCAGCTAAAATAACCAAGTATTTTTGCCTAATAGTGGCTCTAGGCTCAAATAAGAAGAGACCGATAAAAGTTGAGCTCCTCAGAGAGTTCGATTTAGGTAACTTTTTGGGATATACACAAAAAAATCATTCATGAGTTAACTGTGGTGCTTATTCACTCATACATTCTTCTAACAATGTAAGAATCAAGATAATCTGAAAACATTTAAAAAGCTAAAATGTGTATACATATGAAGTATTGAGAATCAGCTCTACTCATGACATTGGGTTTGGGGTTGTGGGAACAAAAAGAGCAGTAAGACATGATTCTTATCTTCCAAAAGATTATAATCTAGTAAAGCCAACGGTAGCAATCCAGATGGGCTCCCCGTGGCCAGAGCTAGAACAGTTTGAGCAACAAAGGACATCATGATAGTATTTATATTTAATATAATTTACAGAATTTAATATATTTTATATAATACATTTTACATAATTTATAATGAATATGAGTTAATATAATGATATATTCTGTAATGTAACATATATTAATTTTTATATGAAATAGCATCCTGGAGTTAATACTGTTAAGTCTAAATGACCGAAACAAATAAATACATGAGGAAGAGGGAAACTCTTCTTTACAGAAAAATGATGAAATGTAGAAGGAATGAGGGAATTGTTAATAGAAAATCATAGTAATAATTGCTGTAGGAAGAAGACCCAGTGATGAATGGTAAATTAGAGGGTCAGAGTTTAAAGAGAAACAAAATATTTGCAGAGTCTCAAAGTTACCTTCTCCCAAGTATTTTCTAACCATAAAGAGGAGAAATAGGAGTTCCTGTCATGGCCCAGTGGAAACGAATCCGACTAGGAACCACCCGACTGTTGAACCAGGTTCAATCCCTGGGCTTGCTCAGTGGGTTAAGGATCAAGTGTTGCCTTGAGCTGTGGTATAGGTTGCAGACGCGGCTCGGATCTGCTGTTGCTGTGGCTGTGGCGTAGGCTGGCGGCTACAGCTGATTAGACCCCTAGCCTGGGACCCTCCATATGCTACGGGTGCAGCCCTAAAAAAAAGACAAAAAATAAAGGGGGAGAAATAATGAAGTCATAGTGGAGAAGTACCTTAGCCAAGCATTCAAGGTGGACGTCACCAGTCCTAAGACCTATAACCTCATGTACTTGCTGATGTGATGTGTTGAGTTGGGTTCATCCTGATCGTGGACTTGCTGAAAATGATTAACACAGTCTCATGGTGAGACAACATCAGACCAACCCAAATTAAGGGAGATTCTACAAAATACCTGACCAGTAAGTACTTTTTGAAAGTACCAAGGTCATGAAAGACAAGGAAACACAGACACCGTCATAGCTGAGAGGATGCTAAGGAGATGTGATTAGATGCAGTGAGAGATCCTGGATTGGATCTTGTAACAGAAAAAAGGACATTGGTAAGGGAGTTCCCGTCGTGGCTCAGCAGAAACAAACCTGGCTAGTATCCTTGAGGATGCAGGTTCAATCCATCCCTGGCCTCAATCAGTGGGTTAAGGATCTGGCGTTGCTGTGAGCCATGGTGTAGGTCACAGATGCACCTTGGGTCCGGCATTGCTGTGGCTGTGGGGTAGGTTGGCAGCTATAGTTGCAATTCGACCCTTAGCCTGGGACCCTCCATGTGTCATGGTGCATGTGTCATGGGTGCAGCCCTAAAAAGACCAAAAAAAAAAAAAAAAAGACATTGGTGGAAAAACTGGTGAAATCCAAATAAAACCTGTAATGGAGGTTATATCAATATAACTTTCTGGTTTTGATGGTTGTACAGTGGTTCTGTAAGTTGGATGAAGCCTAAACACAAACTCTTTGTATTACTTTTATTACAACCTTCTGTATGTCTAAATTATCTCAAAATAATAATGAAAAAGGTTTAAAAATATGTATCTGCCTACTAACTAAAAGTAAACAATAAGTGCCACAAGCAGTTTTGAAAGTGAAGTTGAAGCACAGTTCACCCCCCCCCCCCGGGTGGAACGATGGAATTACCTGCCCCCCAGGTGTGCGGTGTGGACCTGGAGTAGGGCATGTGAATGGGGAATCAGGGTGACTTATTGGGCAAGGGAGCCTTTGGCTGGGCCTCAAGGCTTGGAGAAGGAGTTCCCATCGTGGCTCAGTGGTTTGTGGCTCAGTGGTTTATGAACCCGATTAGTATCCGTGAGGACTCAGGTTCGATTCCTGGCCTCGCTCAGTGGATTAAGGATCTGGCATTGCCGTGACCTGTGGTGTAGGTCTGTCATAGACATGGCTGGATCTGGCATTGCTATGGCTGTGGGGTAGGCCAGCAGCTGCAGCTCCGATTCGACCCCTAGCCTGGGACCTTCCATATGCCATGCGTACAGCCCTAGGGGAAAAAAAAAGGCTGGGAGAATTTTAATATGTGAGTTTGGGTTGGGCAGGAAGGACTTGTAAGGTGGACATTCTTTTAAAGTTCTGGGCCAAAGCACAAGGGCAAGATGGGCAGGAAAGCATGAGTGGGTAGCTTTGGCTGGAGGTCCACAGCCTTGAAGAGGAATGTTGGTGGCCAGGCCCCTCACTGCAGCAGCAGGCTGAAGCTTCGGCCCAGCACCGGGGCTTTCAGCCACTGAAGGGATCAGGGACACAGTCTGAACCTGTCCCCATTTCCTCAAGAGCCGCTAAAGGTGTGAGGAGACAGACGGCGTGAGGTCTCCATGGGGGAGGACCGGGAGAGCAGTGTACAGAGAGGCACCCCTGGGGGTGCCTGTTGTGTGAACACCGGGTCACTTGGGAAGCAGGCCTGGCCTCCCGTCTTTGTTCTTGGCTCCTCTCTGCTCTCTGGAACTCTTGTGGTTCCAGCAGGATTGCTGCTGTGACATGGAACCTTGCCTGCTCTGAGAAAAAAAGTCATATCCTTGTTAGACTTCCATGTCATGGGAACCGCCCATTGGCCCGACAGAGTCCAGGGGTGTCGGGAAGCTTCCGTGGGTACACTGGGCCCAGTCCTCTCATTCCTGGTGAAGACGCTGTCTCTGGTGCTCCCCGATCTCTGACCCCTGCCTCCCAACAGGGGAGGGTTTGGGTATGAATGTTCCTGTAAAGACATGTGCTGGATTCTTATGTCATGGCTAGACAGCCCCCGCGGGGCCTGTTTGCTGTCCCTTTCCTCTGCTCCCAACGGGTGGCAGGAGCCTCGGGGAACTTCTGACTCATCGTAGCGAGTGACTGTGGCCATTCTGCTGAGAAGGCCCGTCCCACAGGAAGGGGCAGGGGTCACCCAGGTAGGGACCGGCTGTCGCCTGGCTCCCTGGGATGACAAGCTCAAATGAGACTTTATGGCTGGGTGTGATGGAAACCATAACACACGGTACTCGGGAGCGGGGCGCGCTGGCTGGGAGGACGTTTGGCTGTGCTTGTGTTTGAACAGTCCGACAACAGCCATAAAGGTTTGCAGCTGTGAGGTCTATCAGGTACCGCAGGACTTTGGGACTTAGGTTGACCCTGGAGTCTTGAAACTAGACCTTCACCTTTAAAGAATTCAAGTGGTGAGAGCCCTTACTTTTGGAAAGTAAACGCTTAAGCGCCCCGCGTATTTAGTTCTGGAGACCCTGCTGACAGCAGACCTTCCGTTAATTTATTTTCTGAAGAAACAGAGAGTTCCCATCTCTCTCCTTCCAGGAGTTGACCCCTAGATGCCAAATAAGGGCCCCTTTGATCGCCTGGGAGCCTAGTGTTTTTACTTGGGCCCATCGTGGACAACTACTAACTCTCGGTGGAGGGTCGGTAGCAGGTCTAGGGAGAGAGATCAGCCCTGTCTCTGCCACCTTCCTCCGTGTCTCTGTGATGGGGATTCAGGAAACCAGATGGATTTGTATAGACCTATGTATGCCGGCACAAGTACAGTCCCGGCTTCCTGGGTCCAGGGTGGGGAGCCGCGTGAGAGACAGTAGGAGGGAGTGGTTGGGGGTTGGGATCTGCTCTGCGACTCAGTGTCAAACCCTGGCGCCTCCCCGTAACAGTTATGTAACCTTGGGCTGGTGCCTTCTCTGAGCCGAGCTTTCCTTTCCTCCCTGATGAAATGAGATAATGGTGCATTTTTTTCGAGGCTATCATGAGGCTTCAATAAATAACAGTAGCCATAGTCTCCCTGCGCAGGGTCCAGTCCCGGTCAGCGTGAGCTCCCACTCTTCCTCCCGAGGGAGTTTATTCGCACCTTCTTGACGAGGTAGATATTACCGCTTTCCTTTGCAAGGGAGGAGCCTTGGGGAAGCAGCTCGGCCAAGGATGCAGAGGCAGGTCCATGCTCTTTCCATCACGCCAGGCCCCGTCGGGAGGTCAGCAGGCTGTGTGGGCTGCGAGAGACCGCGGCCGACCTTTGAAGCTCTTTTAAACATCTTCGCCATTGCAGAATCATCCGTGGAAAAATCTGCTCATCAGATGTGTGCCCTGCCAGGGCATCCGGCAGCCCAAGTGCTATAACTTTTAATTTTTTTATTTTTTAGTTTTTGCCAGTGAAACAGCCTTCAAGGTCCATCTCCAGTTCCATCTTCCACAAGTCTCGGTGTTAAATACAATCACACTGACTGTTTTTGGTTAAGATGGCTTATGTGCCAGCCAGGCTTGGCACTAAAAGCCTTTCCTGCATTAGCTCATTTAATCCCCCACATCAGCCTTTAGAGGAAGGCATTTTTATTCCTGGTTCCTTGATGAGGAGTCTGAGGATGAGAAAAGGTAAGGGTTAAGTCCATCTTGATGAACAGAGCCCATCTGTCTAACCCCGAAGGCCCTGTTCTTTACCGCCCAACTCAAGACAAATCCTGAGGAAACATTAGCTGTTTTCTGGAGCTGGGTATCCAGGGCGAGTGATGCTCACGTTCAGATATGGAAAAACATGTTACACACCTGACAGATGTGGTCCAACACAGGCCACACCTCATGCTGCTCCTGGGAGGTGAAGAGGGCAGTTTACTATTAACACTTATGGATTGAATGGCACCCCCCATCCTCTTTACTGGAACTGATGACTCTGGAACAAACAATCCAAGGTTTAAGGGGAAGAAAAGGAGGGAGGGGGAGTTGGAGTGAAACAAACTGCATAAACTAATAAGTAACCATTTTGCAAAGCAGTGGTGAGAGCTTTACACTCCTTGGGGCTATTTTAACACACTTTGTGGGGAAAGTTCACCTCTACGCAGCATCTTGCTCTTGTAATGTTACTCACGGATGCACGGAGTATAAGCTCTGCCTTTTGTGAAACAGTGTGAAGTTTTTTCCTTGAAACAGAAGTCACTGAATGGGTCAAGGGACTCTTCCTTCATCAGCTTGGCTGTGGTGAATCATGAGAAGTCTGTGGGCAGCACTGGGACCCGTGTAAATGATGACTGAAACACACTCCGGTCGTTGCCCGCCGTTGGTGCTGTCAGGTCTCTGTACTGGTGGTTGGTTTCCATTTTTCTTGCAGCATCCTGGGGAGGGAGGCAGTGGTTCCACACATAGTGTGGAACCACTATAGTATGGAAGACACAGGGCCTGAGTTACAGTGTTATTATTTATATGCCATCCACTCCCACAAGGCATTTGCATGAACATCAAAGGTGGAAAGATAAGAACTAAATAATTAAGGAAGAGAGAACTGATTTATTAAAATAATTCCTCTTGCTCACTGTTTTTCAAGTCATCCTTTTTAAACTTAACTCTTTTTTATAGAACACTTCTGACAGGCACAGGTGTACTATTATTAATATTGTTAATAATATATGTAGTGTTATTATCCAGATCGAACACCCGTAGCCTTCATTCACCCCACACCAGAGAGTTTTGAATTTAAATGCTTCAAATTATCTGTATCTGCAAATACTTCAGCATTGATCTTTAAAGGATAAGGATTCTTTTTTTTAAACACCGCAGTATGATTATCATACCTTAAATCAACAATAATTCTTTGCTATCCACTGGTGTTCATATTTCCTTGAAAGTCAACACACTTTTTTTTCCACTTTTATTGAGGTATTATTTACAAACTATAAACTCTACCCATTGTAAATGTACAGCTAGATTTTTAGTAAATTTATACAGTTGTGCAAATATCACCATAGTCCAGCCTTAAAACACTTACACATTTTTTAATGGTTTGTTTGCATCAATATTTTATTAGGGCCCTTACCTTGTGATGGGGCAATGTCTTTTAAATCTGTTTTAATATATGGGCTTTCCCTCTATGTCAGTTTTTGCTTTTTTTTTTAAGTGAAGAAAAGGGTCTTTGTCCTTAGAATTTCCTGAAGTCTAGCTTTTTGTCATCGAGTTATTATTTAACGTGTTACTCTCCCCTTGTATTTCCTATAAATTGGGTTTAGAGGCTCATTCATATTCAGGTTTCATTCATTTTTTTTTTTTTTTTGCATGATTACATCATGGATGACATGACAACAGTGGGATGTCATGGTGTGTGACATCTCTCTTTTCTTGATGTTCACAACCTTTGATAATTATTGCCTAAATCCATTATTTCATTAGGATTGCAAAATGGTGGTTTCCTATTTTGATTTTCCTTCTGCCTTTATTACCGGGACAACTTCGTAAGATAAATTTGTCCTTTTAAAGCATTTGGTATCCTGAGGACAAATTCACCTCTGAAAGACAAGAGAGATGCTTCATTCTTTGGCTTTATTATTTTTCAAAAGAATGAGTTGCTCAAAAGCAACCATTGAGGTTTTTTGTTTGTTTATTCATTTATTTCTTTTAGTGTCATTAAAAAGTCAGAGGTTGATGGAGTTCCCGTCGTGGCGCAGTGGTTAACGAATCCGACTAGGAACCATGAGGTTGCGGGTTCGATCCCTGCCCTTGCTCAGTGGGTTAACGATCCGGCGTTGCCGTGAGCTGTGGTGTAGGTTGCAGACGCGGCTCGGATCCTGCGTTGCTGTGGCTGCGGCGCAGGCCAGTGGCCACAGCTCCAATTAGACCCCTAG
>PVHT020004944.1:30636520-30648325 GCA_004024745.2 Catagonus wagneri
GGAGTTCCCGTCGTGGCGCAGTGGTTAACGAATCCGACTAGGAACCATGAGGTTGCGGGTTCGATCCCTGCCCTTGCTCAGTGGGTTAACGATCCGGCGTTGCCGTGAGCTGTGGTGTAGGTTGCAGACGCGGCTCGGATCCTGCGTTGCTGTGGCTGCGGCGCAGGCCAGTGGCCACAGCTCCAATTAGACCCCTAGCTCGGGAACCTCCACATGCCGCGGGTGCGGCCATAAAATGACAAAAGGCAAAAAATAAAAATAAAAATAAAAAATAAAAAGTCAGAGGTTGAAATGTCCTGGAAGTGTTTCAAATTATTGTGGTAGTTGTCCTGTCTGATTCTCAGTTGTACATTTTGGCCAATTGGAGTCTAATCCACTTGGCACTGCCATTCTTTTGGGCATGACTCTTATAGTTTTTGGTAGCTTTTTTTTTGTGTGTGTGTGGTATGACAAAAATTTCCTGGCTCATCTGGTACATTTTGTGCCACAGATTGAAATTATTCATTTCTTTAAGTAGTACTTGTTCTTTTTGGTGGAAAATTGTATTCAAAAACAATCGTTTGGGCACTAGGAGGCTCATTAGTACTGAATAGGTTTTTTTGTGCTAGGATTTTTAGTGAACAAAGCTAGAAAAAAATGTTTAAGATAAAATACATCTTAATTCATACTGATATTTACAGTTCAAACTCAAGATCATAAAAGGTTTTATTTAACCTAATTGTACGATTGTGTTTCCTTTTTCTCACTGAAAATTCACATTTTCAGTTACACCAATACAATCACTTATTTGCTTTATCCACACACATAGCCGTCGTAAAACAGCTATACCAGTACTATTACAAATAATATGCTTAGGAATTCCCGTCGTGGCATAGCGGCTAACAAATCCGACAAGGAACCATGAGGTTGCGTGTTCGATCCCTGGCATCGATTGGTAGGTTAACGATCTGGCGTTGCTGTGAGCTGTGGTGTAGGTCGCAGACGCAGCTCGGATCTGGCGTTGCCATGGCTCTGGCATAGGCTGGCAGCTACAGATCCCTAGCCTGGGAACCTCCACATGCCATGGGTACGGCCCTAAAACGACAAAAGACAAAAAAAAAAAAAAAAAATGCTTAGTGAAAAATGGTTTAAACTTTTTGAAGGCTTTTTTTTTTTTTTTCGGGAGAGTCTGTTAAGGAATGTACAATACTATCACTAAGTTTTAAAGTCAATTGGAAATAACCTCTCTGTGTGGTTATTCCACTAAAGCATACAAATTTGGGTTTATTTGCTTTATTTCTCTTTCATTTTGGGGGAGGTGCTTTTATTTTTATTAACAGCTAAATTGAGGTATGCTTACATATTCTGAATTCACCCATTGTCAGTGTGCAGATAAATAATTTTTAGTAAGTTTTTAGAATTGTACAACTATCACCAGAATCCAATGTTGAATATTTCTCTCACCCCCAAGAGAGTGTTTGTATAGTTTGCCGTCAGTCCCCAGGCCAAGGCAAACACTGTTTTGCTTTCTGGCTCTATGGATTTCTCTTACCTGGACATTTCATATAAATGGAATCATCAGTAAGTGATTGTCTTTTGCCTTTGGTGCCTTTCACTCAGCTTGAAGTTTTTGAAGTCTATCCATGTTGTAGCATCTATCAATCATTTGTCCCTTTTTATTGCTGAACAGTAATTCATTGTATGATAGAACACATCTTGTGTATCCATTTGCTAGCTGACAGACATTTGGATTATTATCAGATTTTGACCATTATGAACAATGCTGCTATGAATAGTCTTATCCCAGTCTTCATGCAAACATGTTTTAATTTCTCCTAAGCAGATATCTAGGTGTGGAATTGCTAGGTCATTTCATAAGTTTATATTTAACTTTTTAAGAAACCATTTTATGAAACTCAAACTGTTTTCCAAAATGGTTGTACCATTTCACACTCCCACCAGAGAAGTACGCAGATTACAGTTCCTCCACACCTTCGCCAACTCTTGCTTTGCCCTGTTCCCAGACTATCTTCCTGATTATAACCGTTTTAGTGGGTGTAAAGTGCTTTCTCATTTTGGCTTTAATTTGCATTTCTCTAATGTTGAACATCCTTCCAAGTTTTTATTGGCCATTTGCATATTTTCTTTGGTGAAATGTCTATTTAAATCATTTGCCTAATTTTAGAAATGTTTTTGTCTTATTATTGAGTTGCGTAAGTTCTTTATATATTCTGGATGCAAATCCTTTGTCAGATATATGATTTGTAATTATTTTCTCCCAGACCGGTGTATTTGATATACAAAAGGTTTTAATTTTGATAAATTCAAATTTGATAATTCTTTTATGGATCATACTTTTGGTGTGATTTCTAAGTTTTTGCCCACCCCAGGGTCATATAGATTTTCTTCCAGAAGTTTTACAATTTTAGTTCTTTTATTTGGGTCTTAGATCTATTTAGGTCTTAGATTTTTGTGTATGGTGTGAGGGAAGGGTCTAAATCAGTCTTTTTTACATGTCAGTATCCAATTGTCCCAATACCATTAGTTGAAAATTGAATTGCTTGCAATTTTTATTGAAAATCAATTGACCGTAAGAATAAGAACTTATTTATTGACTCAATTATCTTTCATTCATCTACATGCTTGTTTTATAATAGTACTATGCTATTGCATTAGATCCACACTTAGCTGTATAGCTTTATAGTAAATATTGAAGTCAGGAGATATAAGTCTTCAATTTTGTTATTCTTTAAAAAAAATTGTTTTGGCTACTCTGGGCCTTTTGTATTTCTATATAAATTTTAAAATCACCTTGTTGTTTTCAGCACAAACATCTGCTGGGGGCTTTTCTTTGTTTTTTTGTTTTTTGTTTTTTGTTTTTTGTTAGTGTTTGCATTAAAGGTGAATATGCATTCTTCTCAAGTGCACATGGAATATTTTCCAGGATAGATCATATGTTGAGCCACAAAACAAGTCTTAATAAATTTAAGAAGATTGAAATCATAGCAATCCTATTGTTCTGGCCAAAGAGGCATAAAACTTGAAATCAAGTACGATAACAAAAGTGGAAAATTCACAAATATGTGGGAATTAAATAACATGCTTCTGAACAACCAACAAGTCAGTGAAAAAATCAAAAGAAATTTGAGACAAATGAAAATGGAGACACAACATGCCAAAACTTATGGAGCAAAAGCAGTTCTAAGAGGGCAGTTTATAGTAATAAATACCTTCATTAAGAAAAAAGAAAGGAGTTTCCATCGTGGCTTAGCGGAAACGAATTTGACTAGCATCCATGAGGACACAGGTTCAATCCCTGGCCTCACTCAGTGGGTTAAGAATCCAGCATGGATGTGAGCTGTGGTGTAGGCCAGCAGCTACAGCTCCAATTCAACGCCTAGTCTGGGAACATCCATATGCTGCTAGTGCGGCCCTAAAGAGCAAAAAAAAAAAAAAAAAAAAGACAAAAAAGAAAGATCTCAGATAAACAACCCACATTTATACCTCGTTACTAGAAGAAGAAGAATTAATTGAACCCTAACAAAACCCAACAAACTCAACTAGGTTATAATTAAATAAAGATCAGAGAGGAAATAAATGAAATAGAAAATAAAATTACAATAGAAAAGATCAGTGAAACTAAGAGCTGGTTTTTTGAAAAGACAAGCAAAAGAAACAAACTTTTAGGTAGATTTACCAAGAAAAAAATGGAGAAAACTCAAATAAATATAATTAGAAATGAAAAAATTACATCATAGACAACCTTTGGGCCTGGTGTATCTTCCACTCATGCTGCACCTTGTGGCAACGTTGGATCTTTAACCCACTGACCGAGGCCAGGAATCAAAACCACATCCTCACGGACACTATGTTGGGTTATTAACCCTCTGAGCCACAATGGGAACTCCCCTTCTATTTTGTTAAAAACAATGAATTAGAAACTACTTTTAACTGCATGAGCAAATTTTATTTACTCATTAGTGTCAAGCACTTTCTCAAATACAACTTCAACCTTCCAAAAAATCCTTTTGTTTATCTGGGGGTATGTGCCCTATTTTGAAGACCCTCCTACGGAATAGGCCAGAAGGCATCCTTAATAAAGTGGCATTTGGTTAGAGACCTGAAGTAAGCAGAGTGTAACGGTGTAGCTACCCAGGGGAAGAGCACTTTAGAAGGAAGCACAAGGGCAAAAACCTTGTGGCATGAGTGGTCTTGGAATGTTCTGGAAATAGCAAGAAGGCCAGTGTTCATTGTTGCAGAGTGAATAAAGGAGAGGGTGGTAAGATATGAGGCCAAGATAAGCAATGCAGTCCTGCCTTATAGCACAGGGAACTATATCCAATCACTTGTGATGGAACATGATGGAAGATAATATGACAAAAATAATGCATATGCATGTATGACTGAGTCACTTTGTTGGACAGCAGAAATTGGCAGAACACTGTAAATCAACTATAATAAAAAAAAAATATAGGTGGCCAGAGAGGCAATCGGCATCATGTTAGGTCTTGGAGGCCAACGTAGGCACGTTGGATTATATTCTGGGTGATATGGGAGGTGCTGCTCTCCATGGGAGGGTTTCAGGCTTTGGATGATATGACCTGATTTTTCTTAAAAAACGGCTCAGTCTGGGAGTTCCCTTCGTGACGCGCGGTTAACAAATCCGACTAGGAACCATGAGGTTGAGGGTTCGATCCCTGGCCTTGCTCAGTGGGTTAAGGATCCGGCATTGCCGTGAGCTGTGGTGTAGGTTGCAGACGCGGCTCGGATCCTGCATTGCTGTGGCTGTGGTGTAGGCTGGTGGCTAACAGCTCCGATTAGACCTCTAGCCTGGGAACTTCCACATGCCATGGGCGCGGCCCTAAAACGACAAAAAGGCAAAAAAAAAATGGCTCAGTTTGGCTGCTATATTGGTTATTACGTAGAACTATCATTGCCTTTGTCATTTCTCCATAGCTTTGTTAATACCTTTTTCCGGGTTCACGGTTGAGGATGACAGTTGTAATGGCCCATGATGGTGCAAACAACCTGACCCTTGAGGAATCTGGGCTGCCAGCTCAGTCTGAGTGTGGTTTTCTCAGCTTTATTGGCCTTGGAACTCTTGTATTCATAAGGGAGCCACCTCCTTTCTGGCTGCCATCCCGCTGCCCTTGAGCCATCCGTGTTGGGGTCCGAGAGGCGGAGAAGTGTGCTAGGGGTGCAGCTGATGACCTGCAGATCATGGAAGCACGAATGCTCTTGCAGGTCAGTTCCCAGGACACAGACCCTGACACTCAGGCTTGTGTGGGGGATGCTTACTGCAGAGTGCTCTTGTGGCCGTTACCTGTGAGGGACAGGGGAGCAGGACTGGGGAGAAGGAAACTCTGGCCTGTGAGGCAGTTGCAACAGAACCCTTGGCCATCGTGAAAGGGGAAGGCCTTTTAGAGTCTTCTTCACTGATGCTTTCGGCCTGGGCCTTAATAATTTTCACATCATCAGGTCAGTGGTCATGGGAACTCCCTAGAAAGGAACTGTGAATTTGGGCCAAACGTAGTTTCTGGAGAGTGACTCAGCTGTGAGCCCCCAGCAGCCAAGGCCCCAGGAGTGTCCCAGTGTTGAAGAGGGTACCCCCTCCAGTGGGTCAACTGAAAGAGCCCTTTGAAGATCATCCCCTTGCCCCTAGACACCACTCTCGTGAAGACACTGAGGCCCAGGGGGAGTGCTAATACGGCTCATCTGGTCCTTACAGTCTCCAGTGTGACTTCACACTTAGGCCTTGTTTTCCACAGGAAGGAGAGTCTAAGACCTTTATTCTTAATTTTAAAAAGTAGTTAGGCCTTGTTTTCCAAAGGAAGGAGAGTCTAAAACCTTTATTCTTAATTTTAAAAAGTAGTTTCGTATTTCAACAGATAGTTTGTGGCAATCATTAGTGCTGCATCTATTTATTCATTTTTGAGGAACAGCTCTTTTACTTCCGGACAACCACGTGGATTACTCAGGTGCTCCCCGAGTTCCCGTCTCACCTGTTCCACACCCACTGTTTCCGTCACTGCTGCACACATTGTTCATTACGATGAAGATCCATTCTGTGCCTGCAGCCGTGATAGGAATCGATTCATAACGTTGAGATAATTGCAACCAACACGAAGAACATGGCTCAGATAATGTCACTTGCTTTGCCTGGCTGGTTCTGTCTTCCTAACCCATCCGGCAGTAATGCTCCATTGTTTATGAAATATTTTTCCCCAAAAGGAAATAGGATAAGACTTAAACAACCAGGTTTTGTAAAGTGTAGACTGAATTCAGTAAGCTGACTGTAAGAAGACAGTTTGGAAGCAATGGGGAAAATAGAATACATTAAAAAATGTTAAGGAGTTCCTATTGTGGCCCAGAGGAACCCAACATAGTGTCTGTGAGAATGTGGCTTCCATACCTGGCCTCTCTCAGTGGGTCAAGGATCCAGCATTGCCGTGAGCTATGGTGTAGGTCACAGATGTGGCTCAGATCCTGTGTGGCTGTGGCTGTGGCATAGGCTGGGAACTTTAGCTCTGATTCCACCCCTAGCCTGGGAATTTCTACATGCCACAAGCACGGCCCTAAAAAGAAAAAAAAAAGAAGAAAAGAAAAAATATTAAGTAATTATTACTACTTTTATTATGAATGACAATGGATCTGTCATCATGTTAAATTTAAGTCTTTATGGATGAAAATCAAAACTGAAATTTACAGGAAAAAAATAATGAGGTCTGGGGATTGGCTTAAAATACTCCAGAAAATAAGAGGAGTAGATAAGACAAGAATGGCAAAATGATAGTAGCTGGAACTGTGTCATGGTGTAGGGGGGGTTCATTCTTACCATTTTCTTGACTTCTGTATGTGTTTTAAATTTTCCATAACAAGACATTAAAAAAATACTTTTTTGTGTGTCTGGTTTTTAAGTTTTCATTTTGCTGGAGAGAGGCTAAAATGAGGAGTTGTCTAGTTCAATACTGATGTCTGGCAGTATATGTCCTAGTTTAGAGAGGAGGTATAGGCCAGCTCGTAGAAATGCCCAGCTGGACCCCATCTGGGTTTATTGTGATTGACCTCAAGCACGGCAGAAGGAAGGGTGGGCTGATAGAGCGGGCAGGCCTGGGTTCAGACCCCAGGCCACTGTCCATCAATAAGTATTAACAACCTCTGGAGTTCCCACCGTGGCTCAGTGGTTAACTAATCCGACTAGGAACCCTGAGGTTGCGGGTTCGATCCCTGGCCTTGCTCAGTGGGTTAACAATCCGGCTTTGCTCTGAGCTTTGGTGTAGGTTGCAGACGCGGCTCAAATCCCTTGTTGCTGTGGCTGTGGCATAAGCCAGCGGCTACAGCTCCTGTTAGACCCCCTAGCCTGGGAACCTCCATACACTGCGAGTGTGGCCATAAAAGGACAACCCCCCCCCAAAAAAAAACCTTTTATAAGTATCAGAAATAAAATGATCTTCTATGTCTTTTGTGCCCTCTCCATCTAATTTATAAACTGAGACCTGGGAATTCCCATCGTGGCTTTGCAAAAATGAATCTGACTAGCATCCATGAGGATGCAGGTTCCATCCTTGGCCTCACTCAGTGGGTTAAAGGATCCGGCATTGTGGTGAGCTGTGGTGTTAAAAAAAAGAAAAAAAAAGGACAAAAAAAGAAAAAGCTGAGACTCGTTTCGAGGGTTAGAAATAATGCATAGAAAGTATCCAATGTATAATTGATATGTGATAAAATGAAAATCACTATTAATAAAAAAGCTCGAAGTTTCTCCTGTCCTGGGAAATTGTCCTTTGTCTTGTGTCACAGAAGTGACTCAACCCAGAAGGCTGGAGCCCTGTGGTGGCGAGAGTTGATCTTTGGGAGGAACGAATCTTAATCGCCAAGTTTCTTTCTTGGGATTCCCCCATCACCCTGAACTTCTCCCCTGTAATGCTTGTATGCGGGGTTATTTACCAGTCTGTCTTTAGCACTTGGGTTAAGAATTTGGTATACGTGTTTATTTAAAACACGAGGATATGAGCAGAAGCTTAAAAATGTCTCTTGTTGGGTTGGCCTTGTATTTTTTTCTTTTTTCTTCTTTGGGTGGCTAATCAAATAGGAACTACCCAAGGACGCTGATTCCTTGGCTGGGGCGCCATCCCCTAGAATGAGAGGACCTGTTCCCTTGGTGTAAATTGGAGGCCAATAATAGTAAAATTCACAATACCATGCATAAAAGATTTTTCAATAATATTCCCCCTTTTTTTTTGCTTATAAAAGAAGCACAATGTGAAAAGCCATCCAATTCTCTTATATTTTATTTGTCTACTTCATAAGTACTTTTTCTGTTTTAAAAAATATGTAATTTGCCCCCTACACACACACACCCCGGGGCTGTATATAGATTATAAATATATGAGAGGAAAGAGGTGGGTGGGGGAGTGTTGTGGGCTGGGGCCTTGCCTCCCCTCCTCCCCCTTCCCTCCCCATCTCCGGGGCTGTTTGTCAAAAAAAGAATCATAAAAGGATTTTTAAAAATTTCAAAAATAAAAAAAATAAAAACGTGTTCCTATCATTTCATGTTGTTAATGCTAACGGCATTCCTGTGAGCTAGAGAGGTGGGAAATAGTATCATTTAGAGTCAGAGAAGATCAAGGTGAAGGGACTTCATTCCAGACTCAGATCTCACTTCCACCCCAGTGTTCTATCTGCTAATTAGACTTAGATTATAATCTACGCATTGATTTTGAAGTCATGCCTGGTTAATTTCCCAGCCGATAACCACCAGCCGCTCCCCTCCCCCTGGGAATTTCCCAAGGGGAAGCTGGCCAGCCCTGACTCAGCCAACCCACACCTCACAGCCTTCCAGCAGCCCCCACTTCACACACCTTGACCGTACTTGAAGGAAATCAAAAGTAACACCTAGTTGGGAAAGGGCTAGGCCTCTCGTAGATGATACTGCCTCCCACTCAGCAGTAGTAGTCTTGTTCGTGTGGACTCACAGATCAGGTTGAGGTCCCAGAGCTGCTGTGTGGACCAGAACTGCCTGGTGGTCTGTGGGGGTGGTAGACCTTGCTTGTCTGAACCCCCTGCTTCTCCGCCTGGGGATGGCAACAGCGAACACGATGCCTGTTCCTTTTCCGTGGGGTCCACTTATTTTGTCAGTTCGTTTCTGAGGTCAGAGGTCTCAGCAGATAGCCTTTCCTGACTAGCAATGCTTCCCCGTTTTCATCCGTTTGAGTTGCATGTTAATAAGAGCTATCATTTATCAGGCCTACACCCTGCACCAGGCACCGTGCTGGGCAAAACAGTCATTCTGCCAACAATTATAGAGCCCCTGGGAATAGAGTTGTGAATAAAGCTCTCCCAAAGTTTATAATCCACCGAGGGCGAAGCCGCCAAACAACTGCTGTTTGAATGATGACAAGGAGGCAAAGCCCTATGCGGGAAAAGGCCAAGCATGCGGGGAGTCTCGACGTGGCATTACTTCATTGTATTTTCACATAGCTGTGGGAGGCAGATATTGCTATTCCTCACTTTTCAGACAAGACAACTGATGCTGAGAGAGTTTAAGTAAATTTACTGGTGAAAGGAAGGGCTGGGGTTTGACTCAAGATCTACCTGCTGCCAAGGACTCCGTGTACTCCTCCCCTGTTCTCAGCGCTCAGATACAGAAACAACAACTCACTGTTGCAGGACGTATACATGGTCTGTATGTTTCAGTTTAGCCAAATCATTGTTGCATTAGACAATCAAAGGTTCTTGCCCTCTGGAGGGGGCTCCAGAGGACTTGTGAAACTTCTGGAACTATTCCTGTTTCAGGGGATGTGTGTACATATTTCTTAGGAGAGGGTCCCTAGGTCGTACCATGTTCTCAAAGTGATCAATGACTTTAAGAATTTACTAGCCACTGCATTAGTCCATGCATTTATAGCCTGGATCTGGGCTTTGGTCTTCACCCTTCCCACAAGCAGCTGACAAACCCAGTGCAAAAAGAGGTGGGTGTTCATTGGTTCCCAAATTTTTCCAGGTGTCAGTACTGATGACTGGGAGTTCAGCCACATCTCTTGTCTTGCTTTTTCCTTTTTCCTGCCAAGCGCCGTGGTGGGGACAGGTGGAACGGGTGGGGCTGGTCTCTCCTAGGGTACCGAGAACCTTCTCCCGGTACATCTCTTCTGTGAGTTCAGTGGTGCCTGATAATCCGGATAGTTTCCTGGGCTTCCATAACCAAGTACCTATACGACCTCAGTGGCTTAAACTGACAGAAATGTGTTCTTTCATGGTTCAGGAGTACAGAAGTCCAACATCAAGGTGTTGGCAGGACCACGGTCCCTCTGAAGGCTCTAGGCAAGAATCCATCCTTGCCTCTTTCAGCTTCTGGAAATGCCTGGTATTCCTTGGCTTGTAGCTGCATCACTCCAGCTTCTGCTTCTTAACAGGGCTGTCTTCCCTCCGTCCGGCTTCTAATAAAGACACCAGTCATTGGATTTAGGGTCCACCCTCATCCTAATTTAGCAATTACATCTATAAAGACCTTATTTCCAAACAAGGACACAGTTTGAGTTTCTAGGGGGACATGAATTTGGGGGAAGGTCCTGTTTAGCCTAGCAGAGATGTGTTGTCTGATTTTGTCTTCTGCTAGCAAAATAAATACTTCTCAGTAAAGGAGCAGTAACATCAGAAGCCTTCTCAGGAATTTGTGTGGTGGTGTGAATGAATTTATCAGGTCTTTGTCCAAAAGCAGGTTCTGCTTGGGTGTAGGTATGATGCTGCTGGGTAGCTGGGTGGGGAGGGCATAGGCCTCTCATATGGCAGGGGAGGGCGGGGGCGACACTGGAGACACGGAAGGCAAGTTTCCTTTACTTGATAGTCTTGCCAAGGATAGATCTGGATGTGGGATCCATTCATTTCGTGATATATTCGTTCTAAAAATATTGAATATTTGATATGTGTAAGGCATCATGAGGACAAAAAATGAATCAGCATTGACTCCCGCCCTAAAGGAACCTGTGGCCTCACAGGGGAAGCGAACAAGCCCAACAAACTCAATTCTGAGGGTCTGAAAGTGGTGACTGCCCCACGCCATAACCCCGAGGGCCCTACTAGAGCCGAGAGGCAGGGACGCTTGGGCGAATGACTAACCCAAGGGTGAATCAGGAAGGGCCTCATTTCTGTGAGGCATCTGAACTGGATTTCAGGGACAGGAAAGTGGAAAATCAGGGCAGAGGCAAGGGGCCCCACAGGACCAAGGCTCCAAGGTAGGGGGCTGAGGCTGGCTGGGAAATGGCACGCTTTGGCTGGAGCTTAAAGAGCGTGAAGCAGCTGGCTTGTGGGGGCCTTGAATGGCAGGCTCTAGATTTTAATGCCAGGGCCGTGAGGAGTCACTGAGGCAGGACTGGTTCTGCTATGAACTAGTGAAAGGTAGGATTAGTTCTGCTTCAAGAAGGCTCAAAGGAGTTCCCTTTGTGGCTCAGTGGTGACCAACTAGTATCTATGAGGCCACAGGTTCTATCCCTGGCCCTGCTCAGTGGATTAAAGATCCAGCATTGCCACAAGCTCTGGTGTAGGTCACAGACGCGGCTCAGATCCTGCATTGCTATGGCTGTGGCGTAGGCCAGCAGCTGCAGCTCTGATTTGACCCCTTAGCCTGGGAACTTCCATATGCTAGGGTGCAGCCCTGTGGCTCAGTAGTTAACAAATCCGAATAAGAACCATGAGGTTGCAGGTTCGATCCCTGGCCTTGCTCAGTGGGTTAAGGATCCGGCATTGCCGTGAGCTGTGGTGAAGTTTGCAGACGTGGCTCGGATCCCGCGTTGCTGTGGCTGTGGCGAAGGCCGGCGGCTACAGCTCCTGTTA
>PVHT020004944.1:30649325-30664217 GCA_004024745.2 Catagonus wagneri
AAAAAAAAAAGAAAAAAGAACAGGAAAAAAAAATAGGCTCAAAGGACCATCATGGTTTGATGGGAGGGAGCCATGGACCAGGAGCCATTTATGAAGACACAGGCAAGGGTCCTGGGGAGATGGAGGTAGGCCTGGAAACTGGACAGGGCCCATGTGAATGGGGCAAGAAAATGGATAAATCAGCCTGAGATAGAGTATGTAGTGAGGGCAGGCCCGGGCAACTCACTGGGTGATGCCAAGGGTTTTGTTTTGCTTTTTTAAGTTGGAAACATTTATTAACCTAGCATTTATTGTTTAGTCATGGTTTTTTGTTTTGCAGTATATTATACACAAAGGAATATAGGTAAGGTTTAGGTAAGTTATTAGTCGAATAAGTCCCCTTCAACCTACCACTTACCACTCACTCACTCACAATCACTCACAATTTCCTATGTGCCTGGTTTCATCCTGGTCCTACACTTTATTTTGTGTTTGACCATTTTTCTTGCCCTTTCTTATAATTTAACCATCTCTGCTTGCATCCCTAAAGCATTTTATTGTTTTATTGGTTTTGAGCTTTGTAAAAGTGGTATCATGCTCTATGTACTCTATCACATTTTGGATTCAACCTTGTGTTTCTAAGACTCGCCTGTGGTGGATGGTTTTGCCTTTAAAATAAATGGAAAATGTGATGAGTGTTATTTGGGCATTTCCATCTCGTGGGCAGAAGTCACCTCCGGCTGGAGATGTCTAGGGAGGGAGGAGTCCAAGGCCTTGGATGCCCGTGGAAGGCATTTCTGAGGATCTCGCTTAACCTTCTCTCTGGTCCATTCCTGCCCTAACGAGCTGCTTCTGCTAATGGTGACTGAAGGGCAGGCACCATAGTAACACATTCTGTGCCAGGAGACTCCATAAAGAACACTTGCTGGTTTAAAAGCAATAATAACATTTATCATGCTCACAGATCTTCAGTCTGGGCAGGGACAGCTCATTTCTGTCCCACTCTGTGTTCAGTGGGGCTGTTTGAAGCCTGGAGGCTAGAATCATCTGGAGCCTCACTCATCCACACTCTGGTGCCTGGGCTAGAAGGGCTCAAACAGCTGAACACTAGCTGTTTGAGGAGTCCTTGGGCAGCTTCCCATCTGTGTGGTCTCTGCATTGTCTCTCTGTCATTGCAGTTTTAGAGGCGAATCTTCGTATATGGTGGCTCATGGTTACCAAGGAAGGCATCTCAAGAGAGCTAGCTGGAAGCTGTGTTGCCTTTTTTTTTTTTTTTTTAAAGAATGTTGTGGTCAGACTTTGGAGACTTAATTTTATTTTTTTCTTTTGGGCCACACTTGGGACATGCGGAATTTCCTAGGCCAGAGATCAAACCTGTGACACGGCAGTGACAACGCTGGACCCCTAACCCACTGAGCCACAAAGGGATTTCTGTATTGCCTTTTATGACCTAGCCTCATAAGTCCATTAGCTCTACTCTATTGGTAGAAGAGTTACAAAGGTCCACTCAAGTTCAGGGGGATGGAATATAGACCTAAACTCTTTTTTTTTTTTTTTTTGCTTTTTAGGGCCATAGCTGTGACATATGGAGGTTCCCAGGGTAGGGGTAGAATTGGAGCTACAGCTGCTGGCCTGCGCCACAGCCACAGCAATGCTGAATCCAAGCCACATCTGCGACCTACACCACAGCTCACAACAACGTGGGATCCTTAACCCACTGAGCGAGGGCAGGGATCAAACCTGCGTCCTCATGGTTACTAGTCAGATTCGTTTCCGCTGCACCACAGCGGAAACTCCTAGACCCCATCTCTCCTTTTTTTTTTTTTTTTTTTTTTTTTTTTTTTTTTTTTTTTGTATTTTTGCCTTTATGTAGAGCTGCACCCGCGGCATATGGAGGTTCCCAGGCTAGGGGTCTAACAGGAGCTGTAGCCGCCGGCCTTCGCCACAGCCACAGCAACATGGGATCCGAGCCGCATCTGCAACCTACACCACAGCTCATGGCAACACCGGATCCTTAACGCACTGAGCGAGGACAGGAATCAAACCTGCCTCCTCATGGTTACTAGTCAGATTCGTTTCCGCTGTGCCACAGTGGGAACTCCTAGACCCCATCTCTTAATGGAGAAGTGTCAACGTCACCTTATGAGAATGGCACGTAATGATGTGGCCATCTTTGGAAAATACAGTCTGCCCCAGACTCTGACCCAGAAAAGTGAACTGCCTTGAGATTCTCACAGGAGGATCCCGTGAAGGAATAGGAATGTGTATATGAAGAATAAGGGTCTGGAAAATAACCAGTCAGACATCCAGGCCCCGGGGTCTACGATACACCCTCCTGCTTCAGAAACCAAGGAAATGGCATCCATGCACAAAATTGGGCTCCACTCCTGTGACTGACAATCACTGTGCAGTAGTATTTAATTCAACCAAGAAGAATTAATTTTAAGCTTCCATTTCTCATGAGGGGCCACGGTAGATACCAGCATAAAAGACAGTGAGGTCTTGCTCCCCAGCTGCTTTACTGAAAAATCCGGACCACTCAGGAGAAAGCAAGATGAGAGAAGGTAAAAGAAGGGAAAAAGACAAAGGAAGAAAGGAGAAGAAATGAGATTAAATCAGGAGAAATAAAAAGGATGAAGAGGAGAATTCTTAAAATTTTCCATTTCTGGAGCTCCCTTTGTGGCTCAGCAGTGATGAGCCCCACTAGTAACCATGAGGATGCAGGTTCAATACCTAGCCTCTCACAGTGGGTTAAGGATCCAGCATTACCGTGAGCTGTGGCGTAGGTTGAAGATGAGGCTTGGATCTAGCATTGCTGTGCCTGTGGTGTAGGCCAGCAGCTACAGCTCCCATTCAGCCCCTAGCCTGGGAACTTCCATATGCCATGGGTGCAGCCCTTAAAAAAATTTTTTTTTTCCGTTTCTGTACAAGTCTCTACTTTTCTGTTCCAATATAACTGTTTGTTGTTGTTGTTGTTTGTTTGTTTTTCCTTTTCATGGCAGCTCCTGTAGCATAAAGAAGTTCCCTGGCTAGGGCTCTAGTTGGAGCTGCAGCTGCAGGTCTACACCACGGCGCAATCTGAGTCACATTTGCGACCTACACTGCAGCTTGCGGCAATGCTGGATCCTTAACTCACTGCATAAGCCCAGGATCGAACCCACATCCTCACGGATACTAGTCGGATTCTTAACCTGCTGAGCCCCAACAGGAACTCCCATGTTCCCCCATAACTTTTGAGTTCTTTTCCCACAATTCTCACACACCCGAAATTTTAATTCCTAGGTTCTTAGGAAGAAATTGCAGTACTACTTTGTGAAGGTGGCATTTCTCAATCTTAAAAACTTGCAGCCTCAAGGCTCTTTTTTGAGGTCAGTCTTCAAATCCCACAAGAGTCCTTTTGCCATCGGTACGCTAAGTGGACACATCCTCTCTCCCTCAGTTTCAGCCCCTTGGGACACCATCCTCCAAAACACAGTCTGCTTTGTAGCCCCTCTCCTGGGGGTTCTTACAGGTAAATTCACATGGTTGGATTTGAGCAAGGAAAATGAACCCCTCATTTGCACTGTGGCCTGGTTCTGTTTTCTTGGGGGAAGAGGGCTGGTGCTCTGGATCTGTATGTCCACAGGATTTTGACTGTGAATCCAAAAAAGGCAGAGGTACAGAGACCCAGCAGTTGGCCCTGGAGTCTCTTCCAAGGCTCTGTTTCTGGAGCCATCCAGCCAGTTCCGTGGCCAGCCCTCACTGCTTCTGCTGGAGGATAAATCTGGGACCTGTCTGAAGTTCCACAGAATTGGTCCTCTGAGGAGGCTTCTGAAATTTCCACTGTTATTTTTAAAAACAGTTTTATTGAGATACAGTTCACCCATTTTTTTTTTGGTTTGTTTGTTTTTTAAGTTGTGCTTGTGGCATGTGAAAGCCCCCAGGCCAGGGACTGAACCTGTACCATAGCAGTGACCTGAACCACTGCAGTGACAATGCTGAGTCCTTAATCACTAGGCCACCAGGGGATTCCCATTTCACCCATTTATTTATTTATAATTTTTTTCATTTATAATGATTTTTATTTTTTCCATTATAGCTGGTTTACAGTGTTCTGTCAATTTTCTACTGTACAGCAAGGTGACCCAGATACACATACATGTATACATTCTTTTTCTCACATTATCATGCTCCATAAAAAGTGACTAGATATACTTCCCTGTGCTATACAGCAGGATCTCATTGCTTATCCATTCCAAAGGCAATAGTTTGCATCTATTAACCCCAAATTCCCAGTCCATCCCACTCCCTCCCCCTTCCCTTTGGCAACCACAAGTCTGTTCTCCATGTCCATGATTTTCTTTTCTGTGGTCATTTCACCCATTTAAAGTCACCTTGCTGTACAGTAGAAAACTGACAGAACACTGTAAACTAGCTATAATGGAAAAAATAAAAATCATTATAAGTGGAAAGAACTAAAGTGCATAATTCAATGGTTTTTAATATATTTGGGTGTGCAGATATCACCACAATCAATTTTAGAGCATTTCATGATCTAAAAAGGAAACCCCATATCCGCTGGCTTCCACTCCCCGTTTCTCCCTGATCACTTCCTTCCACACCCCCTGCCCCTTGCCTCTAGGAGACCACTGATCTACCGTAATCTAATAGATTTATTGAGATGCTAGACTTTTCTTACGTGTGGAATCTATCTGTACATCACGTCATCCTTTGTGACTGCCTTCTCTCAAGGTTTTCAAGTTGCTTCCATGCTGTAGCATTTATCAGTACTTCATTACTTTTTACTATCAAATACTATTTCCTTTTATGGATATAACACATTTTATTTATCCATTCATCAGTTGAAGGATGTTAATTCCCATTTTTTTTAACTATTATAAGTAATGCTGCTTTGAGCTTTAGGGTATAGATTTTTGTGTGATCATGTTTTTATTTCTCTTGGGTATATACCTAAGAATGGAATTGCTGGATTTTATGTTAACTCTATGTTTAACGCTTTGAGGAACCATCAGGCTGTTTTTCTAAAGTGACTACAGCATTTTACATTCCCACTAGCAGTGTAGATGAGGGTTTCAGTTTCTCTACATCATCACCAACACTTGATATTCCTGCCTATTTTTTTATATTCATCCTAGTAGGTGTGAAATTATATCTCATTGTGGTTTTGATTTGCATTTCCCTGATGGCTGATGATTTTCAGAATCTTCTCACGTGCTCACTGACCATTTGTATATTTTGTATGTCTTCGGGGCAATGTCTCTTCAGATATTTTGCTCACTATTAAATGGGTTACTAATCTCTTATTATTAAATTATGAACGTTTCTTTCTGTATTCTAAGTGAAGTCCCTTATTAGATATATAATTAGCAACTATTATCTCCCACTTTGTGGACTGTTTTTCCACCTTTTTGGTGGTGTCAGATTTTGATTGTAGTGATGTCTGACTTTCTGTATTTTAATTGTTGTTTGTTGCTTGTGCTTTTGAAAGTGTCAGAGCTAAGAAACTGTTGCCTAATCCAAGGCCACAAAGATTTATGCCTGTGTTTCTTCTAAGGGTTTAATAGTTTACCTCTTCTGTGTTGGTCTTTGATGTGTTTTGCGTTAACTCCTGGATAGGATGTGAGGACGAATGCAACTTCATCCTTTTGCCTGTGGATGTCCAGTTTCCCAACCACCTTTGTTAAAAAACTATTCTTTCCTCATTGAAATGTCTGGGCATACGTCATTATTTCTTAATGGCTTGGAAAAAGCAACAAGGAGAAGTTAAAGAAATTGCAGAGAAATTTCTTGACGAATCCTGGATAGTAATGATTCCTGGTAGTTGCACTGTGATGGGCCTGTCACAAGCATGATCTCATTTAATCCTCACAAAAACTCTGTGAGGCAGAATACGATTATTCTCACTTTATACACGAAGAAGCCAAGGCATAGAGAGGTTAAGAAGCTTGCCCAAAGGGCCACTGCTAATAATCAGTGGTGTTGGGCTTTGAATCCAGGCTCATCCCACTCCAGCACTGCCATGAACAATTATTGGCTTATGCCAGAAATCACAACAGCAGCTGGGTGTCAGCCTCTATTCTAAACCCATTACCAAGTCATTTTATTTCTACAATAATCACACAAAGGGTATGTATTCCTTTTATAGCCACAGATGGATGGATACACTGAGATGCAGAGTTGAACAAACAGCCCAACCAATAAGGAGTAGAGTTAGGATTTGAACCCAGAGTCTTTGCTTTATAACTGCTATACTCTACTCTTCAAAGCTTTGTTGCTGTAGTTCTTAATTTTCAACTGCAGCTTCTTGCTTTGGAGAGTTTTATGACCTATTCATTTGTTATTTCCACAAACAAGTTGCTTTAATTTCACCAGTACTCCCTGTCTCTCGGATTGCTCATTAGAATAGTCTCAGAGAAATTTCCAGGAGGTATTTTTGTCTTAATGAGATGAGCAGTTTTCATAATGCTGAGCATCTGCTTTTCTAAATTAAGGGAGTTTCTTGTAATAATGGGCATCAATAGCCTATAGGTAACCAGCCAGTCCCTACTGTGGATTTCATTTAAGGTGAGATGGATGACTTTCACCCTTTGGGCTCCTGTTCTTGTTCCTGGCTTGTGCAGAAAGAGTAAATGCTGCAGTTCAAAAAAGCTGACTGGTACTGTGCTCTCCATTTACACTCTTTCTTTTGAATCATGAAATGTCATAGTTCATTAATTCCACTTGTTCCTTTTGCACATGAAAAAAAAAAAATCCCGAGTTTCCCAAAGGTTATGAACCTTACCTAGGACTTCTGATCCCAGTCCTGGTTATCTCGTGCTGATTTCAGTATATTTGTTTTGTTTTTTTGAAAGTGAGCTATCCCAAGGTGTCTGCTGCAGATGTCTTAATGGTGGAATGTAGAATGATTTAATACTTTTCAGCCACTTTATTGTGAATTTACTCCAGATAGTTCTTGTTTAATCAGAACAATATTTCCTAGGTTGCCAGGCAACGTAGTGAGGGAGTTTCAGGCTTTGTTGCCAGCCAATGAAACAGAAGAGGCTCTATCTTTTGCTTCCAGAATGAATTTCTCTTCCTCTAGCTTTCTAGATTTGTGTTCACTTTGTGTTGAGGTCAAAGAATCAAATAGGCGTAAAGGAAAAAAGTGGAAAAAGCTTTAATTTAATTTAAGAGGGAACTGGCATCTTTCGTTTCGTTCTTGTACCTAAGTAAGTGGATAGGTAGACGTCCAATTTGTGTGTGACACCATATTAGGTTGGGATAGTTGGCACCTTGCAAAGTTACATTAAAACTCAACATAGATCTGACAACTGGAGAAAGAGACACAGCTAACTGAGATCAAATTAAAGGTTTCGGCCACAGACTAATTTATTTAGGTAACATATGCACCCATCTAAGGAAGGGCTGTGAACTTTGCAGTAGAAGGGGAGGAAATGACCAGATGCAAGTAAACCACAGATTCAAGATGGAGTAAATTAGGTTGTATTGTTCCCTCACTCTTATCAGTGTGGTTCTAACCCTTTCAACAAATTTGTCAAGTTTAGGAATCCTCAGTGGAAACGGGAAGATGGCAGTCCTGGATGAAACAGAAGAAAATGAATGACTGGTTTGTGATTAGAGGAAAGACTAAAGAAACTGTGTTATGTCAATTAATTTGGCTGAGCCACAGTGCTCCTTGTCACCCATCAGTACCTTTTCAGGCATCCTAATGCCGCTGTTGCCATTTTGCCATTTGTAAGTGCCACGTGTTGCTTTCTCTCCCATTGCTTTGTGTCTCTGAAAACGTCAACTTCCCCTTCCAGGAGAAGGTTAAAGGGTCTCCTTTTCTCTAGGAAGCTCGTTCACTTGTTCTGGTGTCCTGGCCCTTGCGGTGCACATTATCCTACAAGGGGCCAAGAGGCCTGTGAAATGCTCCAGGACCCCTCGTCATACACACCCATTACGTCACTGGTTTCATGAAGGCCCTTTGTCACCCTCATCTTGACACCTCCCCGCCCTGCCTCCTGCCCCTCTCCCACCCCACCCCAATTCCCTTCTCTGTTTTGGATCTTAGCCCCTCTTTTTGGATACCTTCTTTTGGCAAATAAAACCTAGATGTTTGGCCCTGTTTACAGCTGCACTCCCCTCCCCCTCACTCCCTACATCCTGTAGCAGACATGCACAATGAGTTTCCTTAATAAACAACACTCTTCCGGAATTTCTCCCATCTGATTTCTGCTGCTTCACCTGTGCCAGAATCACTCTTGCCAAGGCTTCCGGTGACTCCTAAGCACCAGCAAAAAAGGGCCATTTCCCAAGCTTGATCATTCATCCATTCACCCACGGTACAAGTACAATAAATCTTACTGTGCTTGTACTGTGCTGGACACATGAGATGAAGGAAGCCAGCCTTGCTCTCAACACCCTTACGTTCTAATAGAGGAGAGACCAGTAAATAAACACTAGCCTCTGGCTCCTGATCCAATCTGAGGGTGGGTAGTGGACTAGAAAATGCTTCTAGCACTCCCTGTAACTTGGTTGGGTCATCATTTTTTTTGCTTCATATCTTCTTTTGTCTGATCTTCATGTTTTGCCTTTTAATTCAAGATACCCTTCTGTCTCCTTTGGGGATTTGTTATTCTGTACTCCTGCCTTTATAATGCTCCTCAATACAATGCATATTTTAAAATGTCTGATTTACCCAGCTCAAGTTGCAATATCATAAAAAAAGGAAAGAGCTTAACAATGCAGAAAATGAGAGAGTTTACAGGAAGACAAGAATGAACTATTTTCACAAAAGAATGAATGGCAAAACAGAACTTTAAACAAGTTAGAATGAGAATCAGGTCTTTATGGGCACATATCATATACAGATATTTATGAACGTCAGTAGTGGGTGTTAAGGGTTTTTCAATTCAGTTGTGCCAGATGATGGAGCTGGTTGTTTACGCCCAGCATCTGTCCTGATTGGTTGATGCCAAAGTGGATTTACACATAGGTAGTCAAGCCTTAGCTTATCCTTTTTTTTTGGGGGGGGGTCTTTTTAACGCTGCACCTAAGGCACATGGAGGCTCCCAGGTTAGGAGTCGAATCTGAGCTGTAGCTGCTGGCCTATACCACAGCCACACAACACCAGATCTGAGCCATGTCTTCAAGCTACACCACCGCTTACTTCAACGCCGGATCTTTAACTCACTGAGCGAGGCCGGGGATCGAACCTTTGTCCTCATGGATGCTAGTCAGATTCGTTTCCTCTGAGCCACAATGGGAACTCCAAGCCTTAGCTTCTGAACCCTTTATTTTCACAGCTGCGTGTTGGCCCTAGGAAGGTGTTCATGTGCATGACATGTGTTTTTAGAAAATGTGTACACCTAAGATAAATTAGTTCTGGTTGGTTAAGACCACTCCCTCCTTCTGGGCGGCTCCCTCTCTCTGCACTTGTCCTTGAATTAGTGGCTGAAGGAACTTTCATGCTAAGGCAAGTGGAGTTGGGCAAACGTTTAGTCTGGGTTAGAGGCATACGTTTATCAGACTCCCAGTCACTTCTGTGTAGAGCTAAGTATCTCTAGCCCCTCTTCTTTAGATGTGGTTTCTAGAAATACTCCCAGTGTTCATTATACCGACTCAACCAGAGCCACGACTGAGCTGACAGGCCCTGAGAACAGACCCCGAGACACCCGGCACCAGAAATGTGTGGATCATGGAAGATAATCAGGGTTGGAAATGGAAGAAGCCAGAAGTTATTCTGTGGTAAACTATCTCTTTATCAGATATGTTGGATTGGAAGCTGAGGATTTGATTCCTATCCATGCTTCATCAATACAGTAGTTCTCTGTGGGAATAGACATTATACATGTACGGCTGAATCACTTTGCTGTGCAGCAGAAATTAACACAACATTGTAAATCAATTATGCTTCAATAAAATAAAATAAATTTTCTTTTCTTTTTTATGGCCCCACCCATGGCATATGGAAGTTCCCTGGCTGGGGGTTGAATCGGAGCTGTACTTTCCGGCCTAAGCCACAGCCACAGCAAAGCAGGATCCGAACCACACCTGCGATCTACGCCGCGGCAACATGGGATCCTTAACCCACTGGGCGAGGCCAGGGATCGAACCTGCATCCTCATGGAAACTAGTCATGTTTGTTACCGCTGGGCCACAATGGGAACTCCCCCATGCTGTTTTCCGTTGTGGCTGCACAGGAAAGCAATTGTAAGAGCACCTTGGAAAGAGAGCGGCCAGCCAGGTCTTAGAGCTAGTGTATGAGAGATGGCAGACAACAGAAAATGAAACACAGCTTTGTGACATGTGGAAGATAGCCACCCACTTAAGCCACCCCACAGGAACAAGAGAGAGCCAAGAACCTCCAAATAATAGAGTTCAGAGGAAGTTGGCCCATGAGTGAGGCGAATGTTGTTCAATGGGTGGATGTGGGCTGGCACGGCCCGGCCGATGAGAGGTCTGTGTCTCAGCTCCCAGAACGGGGAGGGGTGTGTGGTGACCCTTGCCTCCTGCCTCCTGCCTCCCGCCTGCCCTGAGGCTGCAGCCAGATGTTGAACTGAAATGAAAATATCCTTCTAAGGGTATTTTGGGTTCGTGATCCAGTTGGCTAGTGGGAGGAAAGGGATCTTATCTGATGGCAGATAGTGGTAGCCAATGTCTGACAATTATTACTCATAGAATCAACATATGCTGGGAATTCCAGGGAGCTGTGTTCCAGAAAGCCTGCATCCCAGGGCTGGACTTCTAGTTTAGGGAAACAATGGGGAATGGGTGGGGTGGGGGTGGAGCTGAATATTCATCTGTAGTCATTATGTGACTGGCACTGGGAGGTCACAGCACCATTCCTCAAAAGCTCGGGGATTCCTTAGAAAACCAAACTCTGGAGTAGGAGGCTTACTTTTACTCAACTCGCTTCACAAATGTCTGTGTTGAGCTGGCTCTTGGTCAGCCATTTATGTTCAGAATGGGAATGTAAAGACACAAAAGACAGGGCCCCTTTCCTTAAGGGTTTTGCAGATTGAATAGGAGGCTTCTAGAGTTCTCTTCTGACAAAGAATGACCTAGCAGGGACTGGCAGCTGCGTGTTGATTCTTTGGAAGCTGGTGTTGGCTGAATTGTGTGAATGACTGAGAATAAGGATGGATGTTTGGAGTAAGTTAATTTTGGGCTCTGAGACCTTCTGTTTCATAACAAATCTATTTTCCTTTCACTCTGCCTTTCAGCACATTGAGGCCGGCCGCCTCATGGTCTCTGGCTGAGCAGAAGTACCTTGAACACTCAGTAGAAGTCACGACTCTCTGTTGCTAATCTTGTAACTATCTATTAAGTACAAAGCTCTCCAGTGGCTCCTTCCAATTTGGTCCACTGCTGCTGGGATGCTGAGGATGCTGACACAGTAATGGCCCTTAATCTGGGACCCAGAGCACCAGCTGTTGGGGATTTGGCCAAAGCCAGAGTGTACTTCGGAGAGCCCTGAGAACTGACACAGTGGTTCTGCTCTGCGAGTATACGCTCCTCCCTCAAGAAAGCCAGTTGGGCCAAAACAGTGGAATGTTTTCAGGGCTGTAATGTGAGTAAATTTTGAGACAAACAGCCATGAAATCAGTGCTTTATCTTCTTCCAAAACTGAAAACACGATTGCTATTCTGCACTTTAAAGTTTAATGGCTTGTAGCAATAGGATGGAACATTCTTACGTTATGAGGTACGGACTGTTCTGTAGGTGATTAGCAAGGCTAGCTGACGTGACCTCGTGTTTGGGGAAAAGGGAGGAATGTCCTAAAAAAAGGACCAGAGAAGTGAATAAAAGTTCCATTGAAAAGTTAGAGTTGGAGTTCCCGTTGTGGCACAGTGGAAACAAATCTGACTAGGATCCATGAGGATATGAGTTCAACCTCTGGCCTAAGTGGGTTGGAGATCTGGTGTTACTGTGAGCTGTGGTGTAGGTCGCAGATGCGACTTGGATCCTGCGTTGTGACTGTGGTGTAGGCCGGCAGCGCAGCTCCAATTCAACCCCTAGCCTTGGCACTTCCATATTCTGCAGGTGCAGCTCTAAAAAAAAAAAAAAAAAGTTATAGTTGATGGGGACAAAGACCACCGTTTAGCTATAGCGTTGCCTCTGTAAACTTTAAAATTAAAGAAGCAAGGAGTTCCAGTTGTGGCTTAGCAGAAATGAATCTGACTAGCAGCCATGAGGATGAAGGTTTGATCCCTGGCCTAGCTCAGTGGGCTAAGGATCTGGCATTGCTGTGAGCTGAGGTGTAGGTCGCAGACATGGCTTGAATATGGCATTGCTGTACTGTGGAGCAGGCCAGCGGCTACAGCTCCAACTCCATCCCTAGCCTAGGCACCTCCATATGCTGTGGATACGGCCCTAAAAAGACAAAAAAAAAAAAAAAAAAGAAAGAAGGAAAGAAAAAGAAGTTAAAGGAGCAGAAGTGAGATTACTACAGTTCTAAGCCTCTCATTCAATAGGTTTGTGGCTCAATTCCCAAGAAATAGCTAACTCAGCCCAAGAGCACCCAGCTAACAAATATCCAGGCAAATGGACTCTTCTTTGCTCTTACCTGCATTTTAAACTAGTTAGTTTGAATTATTTATACAGTTAAATGTTAATGCTTATGAGATACAGTTTGTTTTGCAGTTCACAAGTGATGATAGCAATAGTTGTTTCTTGAACATGTTTAAATTCGTTGTCATATTTGATAAATAACCCCTTAAGTCCATCAGACATGCCTTTTTTTTTTTTTTTTTTTTTTAGGTTCCCAGGCTAGGGGTCTAATTGGAGCTACAGTTGCTGGCCTACGCCACAGCCACAGCAACGCGGGATCCGAGCCGCGTCTGCAATCTACACCACAGCTCAAGGCAATGCCGGATCCTTAACCCACTGAGCAAGGCCAGGGATCGAACACGCAACCTCATCATTCCTAGTCGGATTCGTTAACCACTGAGCCACAACAGGAACTCCCCAGTCATGCTTTTTAAAGAGAGTTTGAAGTATCTTCTTCAGTGCCTTGGACAGTTCTTTGAATGTACCAAGTGATCAGAAATTTGTGGTTGCTGATACCTGATGATGGTGTTGGTAGCGGTGATGGTGATGATGATGATGAAAGTGAAGATGATGAAGAAGATGATGAAAATGAAGATGATAATGAAGATGGTGTTGAAGATAATAAAGATGAAGATGATGATGAAGACAGCTAATGTTCCGAGTGTTCACTGGGCCCCGGGCTCTCTATTCTGTGCCCTGCATTCATTGGCTAATTAAATCATCGCCACTCTATGAGTCCGCTACCCTCAGCTCTGTTTCACAAACGAGGAAACTGAGACATGGAGAGGATACGGAACTAGTCTGTGTTCACTTGGTGCCACATGGTTCCCATGTGTTTCTGTCTCTATGGTCTTAGCTCTTGCTTTACTGATTTCAGACTAGTGAACCTTGGCTACTCTCTACTCCTGTCCTCACCTTGATGTATATCAAGCTATACAGGGTTTTATCCCTTCAGACAAAGATGCTATTGTTGCTCTAGAGGATAGACCTCAGATATTTAAAAAAAAGCTAAATCGAGAATCCAGCCTTCTTTTGGTGGTATATTTGCTGCCAGGTCCTGAGGTGTATCTGCAAATGGTGTTTACTTTGTCGTTGATAGACATATTCCCCGCCCCCCTTTTTAGCTACTGAAAAAAAAAGACAAGAAAAGAAAGAGTACTATCCAGTGGGCCAAGCAGTCCTGGTGTGGAGACTCTAGTTCTGGCCTGATCACCTTCACTCACAGGCTGTGTGGTTAAATCCAAGATACTTGACCATCTGTCATGCAGAAAACTCGCAGAGATCAGACAGTTCGCCACCCACCTGGTAAGAATGTCGTGATGTTTACTGTGGAGACTGAGATGGCTGGCACTCAAGGGAAACAGGACAGGGACTCCAGGGGATGGGGGCAATGGCTGCTGCCGGATTATTATTATTAGTCATGACCCTCCTACCATTTATTATCATGGTGTCTTAGGTCTTTCCTTTCTAAAGTGAGTGTACGTATGTTATCTCAGTTTCTTCTTTTTATTGGATGGTGCCTCCGAAGTGGGTGGTGTGGAATCATCCCGTTTTCCACTTAAAGCAAGGGAGGCTCGGGAAACTCCACTGACTTGCCAAGAGGTAGTTTACAGTGTGGATTGGGACTGGAGCCTCCTTGGCCGTGAACTTGCTCCATGCTACATGGTCTGCGTCTGTAAAGTCACAATAATGCCTCAATAGCAAGCACCATTTCTAAAACACGGGCCCCGGGAAACTATCCAGAAACAAACAGTTTTCAAACTGAATGATTTAAAGTACATTTGGGAAGTTCCCCTGGTGGTGCAGAGGAAACGAATCCGATTAGGAACTGCGAGATTGTGGATTCTTTCCCTGGCCTTGCTCAGTGGGTTAAGGATGTGGCACTGTAGTGAGCTGTGGTGTAAGTCACAGACGGGGCTCGGATCCTGCATTGCTGTGGCTGTGGCGTAGGCCAGTAGCTGTAGCTCCAATTCGACCCCTAGCCTGGGAATGTCCATATGCGGTGGATGTGGCCATTAAAAAAAAAAAAAAGCAATAAATAAAGTAAAATGCATTTGGTCACAAAGTCCTACAAATATGTAATTTATTCTTGCTAGTGAGACTAGAGATTAAGAGACTTGGGGTGTTATTTTTTCATAACTCTGTTTTTAAAAATTTGTTTAAAGGAGGAAGGCCTGCAGGTTTTTCCTTGTTTCTCCTACAATAGACATGGATTTGGTGTTTTTTTAAGTGATGAAGCATGGGCCTTATGTAAAATTCAAACAATGTATGAAAATACAAAGAAGGAGTTCCCGTTGTGGCTCAGCAGAAACGAATCCCACTAGGAACCATGAGGTTGCGTGTTCGATCCCTAGCCTTGCTCAGTGGGTTAAGGATCCG
>PVHT020004944.1:30668810-30691433 GCA_004024745.2 Catagonus wagneri
GGGGGGGGGGTGATCTCTAAAGAATTCCGGATTTGTCTTGGGTCCTTTCCAGGCTGATCCTTTTGGTTCACATCTACTCTCCTGGTTATACCGGTTCCGAGGCTGCATCTCCTGAGCACAGGCCAGCTGGTAGGAAGCTTTGTCCTGGGGAACCTCTCCTCCCTGGGGTGAAGATGGTGACCCGTATCATCCACAGATGGGAGTGACGGAGTTGAGAGGAAGTTAATTATTTTGGATATCTAAGTTCCAGATCCCAGATGAGACTCTAAGCCAGAGGCCCCAAGTTCATGTGCTCATGGGGCCGAGGCAAGTCATGTACACGAGGATTTCAGAATTTAAGGAAAGACGTGTAAAGAATTAAAGGAAAACTTATTGTGGAGGAAAGAGGAGGTTATCGCTGCCAGTAGGTGAGCAGATGCAAACTACGCAGTCTGTGTATACAAGGGAAAAGATTGGCGGCGATGTCTTTGAGTAACTCTCTCATCCATGCCGTGGACCCCTACTCAGCAATGAAAAGAAAGCAAGTATTAATACACCCAGCAACTTCAGATAAAACTCCAGGGGATTAGAATGAGCGGAAAAGCCCAGTCCTACATGTACGTCACGTGTGTCACATTCCAGAAATGACAAAATTATAGAAACAGAGAACCGAGGAGCCTTTACCATGGGGTCAGGGATGGGGCTAGGGATGGGGTGGGGTGGCGCCCATGAGGGAGCCTCCTGGCGGCTGAACTGTCAGTATCCAAACTACATCACTGTCACTCTCCTGGTTGAGATGTGGTTTTACAAGATGTTACCCCTCGGGGAGACAGGGGACAAGGAACACGGCATCTCTCTGTATTATTTCTTGCCGTTGCATGTGAGTCTGGTATTATCTTCAAGTGAAAATTCAATTGAAAAAAAAAAAAGGGATGGTGTGACCCGTAATGAACTAGAGAGCACATGACCCTTTTCAGGGGCTAAACAGAATTTTTAAAAATGCCATACGGTGCACTTCCCCCAGACTCACCAACCCACCTACCGAGAAATAAAAATGTCTGATTCCCTGGGCTACCCTCTTAAGTTCTTGAAAAAAAAATTTTTTTTACAAAAATTAGTAAACCTTGGAGTTCCTGTTGTGGCTCAGTGGTAACAATCCAACTAATATCCATGAGGAGGCGAGTTCGATCCCTGGCCTCGCTCAGTGGGTTAAGGATCCGGCGTTGCCGTGAGCTGATGTATAGGTTGCAGACGAGGTTCAGATCTGGTGTTGCTGTGGCTCTGGTGAAGGCCGGCAGCTGTAGCTCCAACTGGACCCCTAGCCTGGGAACCTCCATATACTGCAGGTGTGGCCCTAAAAAGACAAAAAAAAAAATTAGTAAACTATTTTACATATGTCATTAAAAAATATTCTGCATGGTGCTCTGCCTTCTTAAACATAGTGTGGTGAATATAGCAAAGTAGTCTTAGCTGTTCTGGGAAGCAGAGTGCCTTCATCGGGAAATCAAAGCTAACCTCACTGGAAACATCTTCAATGCTGAGAAAAAGGTATTTGTATAAGAAGTTGGGATGGAGGGTCAGAATCAAGGGCTGTTGGAATGTTATTACATAATGCTGAGCTGCCATGCTTTGTAAGTCTCCGATTGCTTTTTCTCTCTTTGACTGCCAGTCTCAGAGTACCATTTTCTTGATGCTGTCAGCATGCTGGCTTGCAGTAGGCATTCGTTTCCTTCTAGTTTATGGCGTGCTTGGAAAAGTGGGGAACAAATCCTCTTGATGTAGGTGTGAGTATGTATGAGGGGGACTCTAAGGAGCTAAGTATTCACCCTTTTGTGTGCAGTCTTCTTAAGATCCATTCGGCTGCTCTCAGGCCTTATTGGTTCCAAATGGTCAAGACTTCTGAGATACTGCCTTCTGAAAAGGCAAAATGAAACTTAAACATGGAAATTGCCTGTTGCTTTGCTCATTTCAGATTGGCCAGAATAATGCTTCTGAGAGGCAGCTTAAGTACCTGGACTCTGGAGCCAGACTGTCTGGTTCAAATCTTGGTTATCTAACTTGGCTTTGGGCAAGTTAGATAACCTCTCTGTGCCTCAGTTTCTTTACCTGTACAATGGGGGTAATGACAGTACCTATCTCATACGGTTGGTAGGAGGACTGAAGGGGTCGATGTGTGTAAAACAGTTGGAAGAGTACCTGGCCCATAATGGGCACCATACTTGTTCTTATATATTAAGCAACAGTAGCAGCACGAACAGGAAATGTTGCCAAGTAGTATTTGCCATCCTCCCGTAACTCCCATGACCAGCAGGTCTGGCGGGTTTTCAGCTGTAGATGAGGTCACATAGGTCTGTTTCCCTGAGGTTTCTGGGTTATTGTCCCCTGGCCATGTGGGAGCACCTGAGCGCTTCCTGGGTGTCCCTGTCTGGGAGTTGCACATTTGGGGTGTGGGGAAGGAGGAGCAGGAGAGGCAGTTTGTTTCCTGGGATCTTCCTATGCCTGCACCCACCGTTGCTCTGTGCCAGCCACAGCTCTGGCCCCATCTGCTGTCCCTTTAGGTACCATTCCAGATTGCTGGGAGAGACAGTGTGACGGGCTAGCCTGGGTGTCAGCTATGGTTGGTGATGGTGGTCTCAGGTGGTGTAAACAGGCCTGCAGGGCTCGTCATGGAAACCGGGGTCCGGGGGGCCAGTTATGGAGAGTGGCGGTTGTGAGCTGGGCAGGCAGCCCACACGATGTGCATGTTGCACTGAGCAATCAGAGCAATGCTGGTTTGGGAGTTAGGAGCTCACTAGTGGAGTGACCTTAGAGAAGGCTTTTAACCTGCCTTACCCTCAGTCTCCTCATCTGTAAAACAGGAATGTTGGCCTGTAATAATGCAGTTTGTGATATGGAGCTCTTCGTTCTGAAATGATTAAGAATATCAAAACGGTGAGAGCAGAATATTGAACCAAATGTGCGGTCCTCTGTGGCTGCCTAGGTCACCTGCCCAGAAGCTTATCCTGCACAAGACTGTAATGATGACCTAAAACAAAGCCTTATGATAAGGTGTCCTATACTTTCATGTATGTGCTCTGTTGTTTTCATCTTCAAATGCTCTTTTAGGAGTTCCTGTTGTGGTTCAGCAGGTTAAGAACCCGACTAGCATCCATGAGGATGCGGGTTCGATCTCTGGCCTTGCTCAGTGGGTTAAGGATCCAGCATTGCCCTGAGCTGTGGTGTAGGTTGCAGACACGGCTCAGATCCTGAGTTGCTGTGGCTGTGGTGTAGGCTGGCAGCTACAGCTCTAATTAGACCTCTAGCTTGGGAACTTCCATATGCCGCGAATGCAGACCTGAGAAGACAAAAAAAAAAAAGGGGGGGGGTTCTTTTAAAAGCACATGACTCATGCTTCTTTGGAGGCCACCTGAGAGAGCTGGCCTCCAGGTGATATGCCCTAGGGCGACATGGCCTGGGGTCAGTAGCCATTGAGATTGTGAGATTGTGGTTTCTGCCCTCAGCACTGCATGCAACCAGTCACGGAGGAAGGCAGGTGTCTCTCCCACCCCTTCTCTTTCTGGCCTTCGCCTCACTTGGAGGGAAGAGTCTGGAGGTGGCTGGCGAGGGGTCCCTGCCTGACTCTCCCCTTCATCCCCGCCCCAGAGCTACCACCTGGGAGCCTTGGCGTGGGACCTGGGAGGGGGCTCTGGAGGTGCTTCGGGGAAGGAATTCATTCTTCCTTGAAGAATGGGCGAGGCCTCATCTGTGCCATCAAACGCATGGCTTATATGGACTCGCTCCAAGTGGTCTTGCTGTGCGCTCAGTAGGTCCACGCTTGGGCTAAGCCACTGTCCTGCTCAGTCCCTGCCTTGGCAACAGGCCAGCTCCCCAGGGACAGATGGTCTTGATCAGAAAGGGCTCCTTGCTTCTGTGTCTTCTCTCCCCTGGCATCTCCTTGCTGAGCCCCTGATTAAGGGAGCTTACCCTGCCTCTCCCTGGGGCCTCGCCCTGCCTCTGCTCTTTCCTGCCTCTCTGATCACCCTGCGCCCCAGTCAGGACCAGGCGCCAGCCATCCCCCCAGAGCTCCCCTTTCTGGTAAAGCTTATCCCTGACTTCCTTCTAGGACATCCGTGTGACCCAGTGATGCTTTATCAGCTAATAAAATGGTGAGAAGGAAGGAAAAGAGGAAGAAGGGGGTGGGCGCAGGAGAAAAGGAACACCGTCTGTCCAGAGAAAATTCAAGATAACCACATTCCTCACCTCTGAAATAATGGGAGGAAAGTGTCTAATATTTCAGGACGGTTTCCGTCTTACGAATGGCTTGCATTCCAGATCCTTGGACATTAGAACTTATTTTCCTAAGAAACGCTGTGATGCATGATGATTCTCAGGACAGCCCCCAGGAGCCCTTTGACTCCAGGGACACCCAGTATCATACCAGTAAGCCAATTCCCATATGTAACAGGCTCTATGCTGCGTTGGTGAAACCTCTGCACTGGTGAAATTTTGGAAGCTGGCAACAGCTGACAGGGTACAGTCCCCCGAGGTCTGGCTTCTTGCGTAATTAAAGACACTTCTGTCTTATGTAAGGTCCCTCCCCAGATAGGAATGTCCTCATAAGGGAGGTGCCTTTTGGGGGAAGGACAAATGCATCCTATTTGGCAAAATTCACCCAGTGGAGGTGAAGGTTGGACTCCAAATCCAGAACGCCCCTGTTGCCTGCAAGAAGAGTGTTAGCACATCATTGTGTGTGTGTTTCTCACAGAGAGCCCGTTTTGTATGCATTCACTGCAAGCTGCAGACCTCAAGGACTTGACTGTTTTTATAATGATGATGAATAAAAGCGAAGTCTTTGAAGAAAAAAAAAAGTTCATTTTGATTTTTCAAGACAAGTCAGCAACAGCCCCAGAGACTCTCCAGTCCTTCTTGCCCTGTGCTCCCTGCTCGGAGCTCCACATTCCTGTGTTGTTTGCTGTAAATGAAAAATGCCTTGGCCTCTAGAAAGCTAAGTGAATGCAAATGGATTTGGAACTGTCAACTTGGAGCAGTCTCCAGTGGCTGGGAGTCACAGCTTTGATGGTCCTGACAGAGTACCTGCATGCAAGGCTGGTTGCCTGGGCGCACTCACTGCCGTCGGCAGCTACATGGGACCTCGCTTCTGTTTATGAGGCTGCAGGAGATGAAAGCAGGAACCACGTTAATTACGGCCAAGTGCTTTTTTACTTTAAAAGTGCTTGGCTGGCGTTAATTAGTTATTCCTACTTACAGCACTCCAGTGAGGTAGGTCAGAATTCTTACGCCTTTTTTTTTACCTTGGAGGAAATGAAGACACAGAAATTTAATGACTCCCCAGGGGACCTGGGGGAAGTTGGTCTCCTAGACAGAGTTAGGTTTTCAATGTGGTGTGTCTGGCTTCCTCGTGGGGTCTTGCATATCTGCCACCCCACGCGTGTCCTAGGCAGGGATAAATTCGGTCTGCTGTTCTCAAAAGAAACTGGATTTGCCAGAGGCTTGGGTGTTGAAAACACAGAGGGGAGGTCACTGCCCCTTTCCTCATCCACACTGAGGCAAAGAAGCTGGTTTTGCTTGGTCCTGCGCTCCTCGCTCCTCTAAAGGAGGCCAAGTCTTGGAGGAGGGTCGCTCCTGGTCAGGTGCCAAGTGACACAGTGATGGAGAAAGGGAAGGAGGGGCGCATGAGGACCAGGGCTGTTTCTCTGCACTCCTGTCCCTGGCACACACTTTCTAGGCTCTTTCTGCTCCGTGTGGATCTGGAAGCAGAGGTGCTGATGCAGCTGCCTCCGTGTTTGGGGGGCAGAAAGTGACTAACTGTTGGGGAAGGGACAAGGCAGGGTGGCAGGAAGGACAGGGGCTTTGGAGTTGGACAGCAGCTACTTCACATTCTGGCCATTCTTCTGACCGGGAAGATGGCTTTTAGCTGTTCCTCATCTGTAAGACAGATGTCATCAACGAGGTCACAGATTTGAAGTGTCCGGCACAGACTCTGTTAATGGTTGTCACCGAATCACTCTTTAATCCCTTTTTTTTTTTCCTTCTCCCTTTCCAGGCTGAGTTGGAATTTGTTTGTTTGTTTTCACCTCAGACCCTTCACTTTCCAACTAAAGTCTCCCTGGATTTGAGCAGATATCATTGTCACTTGCAAATTTATCAGCTTACCTTGGGTCATCAGACAGCCTTGAGAGACTCCATCTGAGTGATGGCCTTCACTTCTGCACAGAGTTTTAGGTTGGTCTGGTCCAGGCAGAACTGATGTCTTAAGGAAGGGCAGCCACAGGGCTGAGAACAGAAGGTAGAGGTGGAAGACAAGGGAAGGGGGAAGAAGCTCGGCCCGCCCACCACCAGCATCACGGCATCCGTCCCTGACATGGCACCAAACTGTGCCTTTCTTGCAGGTTGACCGTGGGGAGGAGAGAGAGCTCCCAGCTTGTGATTCCTGTTATCTCGGGGGTCTGTCTCCTCTCACCTCCGTGCTCACATGGCCCACAGAAGCACTGTGCGTGCAGGCAGCGTCGCCCTCTCAGGGGGGCTGGGCCCCCCTGGAGCACCTTTCCTTTGACCCATCCCGTCCTGAGAGCCCTCACATGGCCACTTGAGTTCCCCTCCTGGCACACTGGCCACTTGTGTGCGGGACCCTGTCCTGTGTTAGCAGAGAGCCCTCTGGTCCCTTCCTGGCAGGCTCCTGTGCTGGGCTGCCCACTTGTCCCTTACTGTTGGGTGACCTTGGCTAAGTTCCTTCGTGACCTCATCCATCAAGTGGGAAAAGAGTAATAGTGACCTTATCATTATGAGGATCGGATGAGTTAAGACCTTCAAAGCACGTCAGACAGAGCTGTTGGCTCTTCTGATGAACTCCATGCGTAGAGGGGAGGGAGGACCCCGCCTTACTTATAACAGAGCATGAGAGATTCCGTTCATTTCCCTCTAACAGCAGAGAGCTGGGAGCAATGGGAAGACTTCCACTCCAGTCTCCCCCATTTCTCGAAAACTTTGTGTGCATCAGTGGGCAGGAAACCAGTGATTCTAAGGAAGGAGGAGGCTAGGCTCCCTATTGCCTACTGACTCTACTGTACATTCCTTAGCACGGCCTCCGAGGACTGACACAGGGCCTGGGCCGACCGGTCATGACAGCCCGGGCCCCACTCAGGCAGGGCTTGTGTCCTGTGCGCCCGAGTCCGGCCCCTGGAGAGCCTTTCTCCTTGCCCCCCTCCGTGGGCCCCCGGCTCCGAGTTACCCAACTGCTCCCATGCTCCCGTCCCTGGTCTGTGCTGTTCTCCCTCCATCTCTACTCCTGACGATACCCAGTTCCCGGGTCTTGGTGAGCCCTCTTCCAACTCCTCCCCCTGCCCTGAGGTTGAGGCCTCAGCCTGGTTTACTGCACCACCCACGGGCTTTGTGGCCCCAGCAGATCCGCGGGCCCTGTCTTGGGGCTGTGGCCTTGGCACTTCTGCCGCCTTTGCCTGGAAGGCCCCGGGGCCCCATTGCTACTAAAGTCTAGAGTCGGCTCAAGTGTTGGTGCCTCCAGGAAGGCTCCCCTGGCTGCCGCTCGCCCCAGCCACTCAGGCTAAGCCAGGGTTCCCTGCCTGTGCCCCCTTAGTTCTCCCCAGCACTTCCTGTGGGCAGTTGTTGCCTCACACGCCACCCCCAGCGACAGGGGCTTTGCTGCCTTCCTCCGCGCTTCCCAGAGCCTCCCGCTGGCGCTGCCCAAGAGCACCCGCGCAGTCGAGAGCTGCAAAAATGAGGCATGCTTTTCTACCTTGCCGGCTGCAAATTTCAGCTTTCACAGAGCAGGTCTAGCAAATTCCCCAGGTCCCAGGCCTTCGGGGAGGGTTTTGGGGGAGACTAAGCTAATAATCTTCTAACCTTTGGGCGAAATGTGTGGTTTCACTTCCGATTTTACTGTGGGTCTTGCCTTGTTGGCCTCGAGGGCAGTTCCAGTCTGTCCGCAGAACTAGGGAGTTGGATGCTAGAACATTCCTTGGAGATTACTTTGTCCATCCCAGCCATTCTACCCACCTCGGTAGCAAAGAGCTTAAGTGACTTGCTCAAGGACCCAAGGACTAAGGAACAGAGCTTGGGACGGGGACCAGCAGCCTTGAGTTTCTGGCCTGGAACACATTTCTCAGCCCTTGAGAGGGTTCACTGAGGGGAGGGAGGGGTTGGGGCCCGTTTTGAAATCCGTGGGACATTCTGGTGGCGCCGCGAGAGAGAGGGGCCCCGCTTCAGAAGCCTCTGTGCTGCTCACAGGGCACCTGAGCTGCTGCTGGGACAGGAAGTAATACTTTCAGAGTTTTAGCCCCAAAACCTCAGAAACTTTTTGATGATGCATTAAATGTCAAAGTGTATTGTCGAGAGGAGAAAAAAAAAAAAAAACAACCCCAACAACCAGGTATCAGTCTTGTTCCTGAGATGACAGGAGATACTCAGTAATATTACAGGAAGTCATACTGTCAAAATATAGAGAGGGTAGTGTCTGAGGGACCACACCTTATAATAAACTGTACTTAGTACAAAAGAGCTTTCTCAGGCACCTTCCGAGGTGGAGAGAAGACGGTGAGGGCAGCTGTGCGGGCATCTTTGCCGTGAGGAGCAAAGCACAGAATTTAACTGAAAGACTGCTTTGTTTGGGAGGGACTGCCCAGGCTTCAGGCGATTGCAGCCAAGATTTAGGTACAATTGAGGTTTTAAAAGAAGCACAATTGAAGGAAAAGGATTTTTCCTTTTTTTTTTTTTTTGCCTACCTCATTTGTCTATAATGGATGATAATCTCCAGATAATTGCAGCAATTTGGGAACCGGAGGGGACTCGGGGATCATCTCATCCAGCAGATGAGGCCCTGAAACCCTACAGATGGACTTGGCTCAGGTCCTCAGCCAGGTAATGGCCCAGCAAGCCCGGCCCCCAGGCAGCCTGGCCCCACGCCCTCCTCTTCCTGTGGCCTCACCCATCTGTCCTCCCATCTCCTTTTCAAGGGAGCTGGCTTCCCCAGGGCATGCGTTCCTGTCTCCAGAGCAAGTCTCAGGCGCAGCAGGACACACGTTTGCTGACTGAATCAATGAAAGCCAGGCAGGACCTGGGCCAGATTCCTGCAGAGCTGGCTGTTTGAAACACAGCTTAGATGACAAAGGGCGTGGTTGCCTGCATGCCTCTGGAAGCTAGGCAGCAAGGACGGCTCGCCCCCAACCCTAGCCATTTCTCTCCCTTATTTCTCTCTCCCTCCCTGAACCTCCACTGAGCCCATCTCTCTAATGTCCCAGCTTGGCATCTCCACTGAAATCCCCAGCAAACATCTCAAGCTCCACTTGGCCAGAATTCCCACTTCTTTTTCTGCCACCTCTGTTTACCTTGAATCTAAGGGGTCACTCTTGGTTCTTCTGTTTCCTACCCCTCTGACCCCAGGCAAGTCCTACTGGCTTCACATATCCCAAATCAGACCCCATGTCACCCCCCACCACCTTTCTCCATGCCCTCTGGCCATCCCAGCCTCCCTCCTCTAGCTTGTGTTCACCTCAGGGACTTTGCACCTGCTGTTCCCTCTTTCATGGACACTCTTCCCTGCATCTTTGCACAGCTGACTCCTTTGTGTTTGGTCTGGTCTCAGCTCAGCCTCACCCCTTACAGAGGTCTCCCCTCAGCCTTCTTGTCCCCATTACTTATCACCGTCCCCCTTTTGTTTTTGTTTTGTTTTTAGGACACTTCACTACCATTGAATGCTGTCTTTTATTTCTGTGTTTGCTTTTTATTGCCCATCTCCCTACACTGAAGAGTAGCCTGCAGGAGGGCAGGGACTTGTGGACTCCCGCACCGCAGACCGTGTGTGTCTGCCACCCGGTAGGAGACCAGTGAATACTTGTTCAGGACAGAGCGCTGGCATTTCTGTGCAGCTTCCTCCCCGCCTGTAAGTGCCACACAGCACTGAAAAGCGGCTTAGCGGTTCAAGGACACTCACAAAACCTTTGAAAATGAAAGGGTCTCACTTCAGCTTCTTACTGTCTCGCTGCAGGGCTGGGGAGGCGGTGTTTCCTGCTTTGAAGCCCTCAAGGAGGCAAGCGCCCCTCCCTCCCCAGACTAGCAGGCCCCCATTCTCACTCGCTCATGAGAAGACCCCCAATCAGGGGCCCTGGGTGAGTGGCTGGCGAGCTTTGTGGGGCTGCTCTGGCTAACTGTGCTGCAGGGGGGTTCGTGGGGAGGGTAATTCCTTGTCACCAAGCACTTGGCAACACTGCAGCTCACTTCTCCCTTCATTACGCTCAGCACCTAGGAGCGTGGTGGCCGGGCCCGTGGGTTTTTCACACGCTCTCAAGCGGCCCAGGGGCAGTGCCACCTGTGACAGGTCTGCACATCCGCGAGGAGAAGCCACAAAGGTCTGCATCTCTGTCACCCCCGTGGTGCGGGCGTTCCCTCTGGGTTGAGGTGCCCGGCAGTGCTGGCTGGGGTACCTTACAGGTCGGGGGGTTCTCAGGTGCTGCAGACCCTGCGCTTTCTACTCCTTCACCTTTTAATCTTGCAAATATTCGGTGAAGTCAGGTTTGTTTTGTTTTGTTTTGCTTTTTAGAGCTGCTCTTGTGGCATATGGAAGTTCCCAGGCTAGAGGTTATGTCGGAGCTGCAGTCGCTGGCCTACGCCACAAGCCACAGCAACGTCAGGTCTGAGCTATGACCTGTACCACAACTCACGGCAACACCGGATCCTTAACCCACTGAGCGAGGCCAGGGATCGAACCTGCATCCTCATGCATACTAGTTGGGTTCATTACCACTGAGCCACAGTGGGAACTCCTGAAGTCAGCTTTTAGAGCCCTGTTTTGAGAGGGGAACTGAAGCTCGGGGAGGCAGTGTATCTGTGCGGGGACCCACACCTAGGAAGTGGCAGTCCAGGAGCGCATGGGACCTGCAGTTTGTCTGGCATTACAGTCCCTGAGCCTCTCGAGACCTGGACCCAGGGTGACCTACCCACTGAGAAGGTTCCCAGGGCACGGGGTGTTCACTGCCCAAACTAGGAGAATCCAGCCACCAGGGAAGGTTATCACCCTCCCTGTGCAGGCCTGGTCTAAGTTTCTGAGAAAAAAGGAAAACATGTCTCCCATCCCGCTTAGCTAATCAGCTCTTAAGATGCAGGTGTTTTGCTCTAGTCATTTGTTTCTCAGTGTCACTGCCTATTAAGTGCCCATGTGGAAGTTCAGCGGAACCTGGATTTTGATGCCAAGTTCCTTGGGGTTGGGTTACTGCTTTCTGTTGACAGATGGGATTTCAAGGTTGACTCTGCATTCGCTCTCTTAGGTTTCCCGGTCATGCCTGTGTGGTCTTCATGTGATAATTTAGCAAGTCTCTGCTGACTTTGCAATGATCCTGACATCAGGCAGGTTGTGGGGTCAGAGGTTAACAGCGGCAAAGCCCTCCTCAGCCCTGGGGCAGGAGTACAGGCTCTGCCGGGGCTCATCTGAGCGTGGGCCTGGTGAGGCTGGTGGGGACCTTGGGGAGGCAGGACTGAATCCAGGGCCCCTGGAGCTCCACTCTGGCCCTTTCCAGTGACCCGCTGCCCCAGCCTTGGCTGCTAAGTGGTTCTGCCCCGGTGCTCAGACCACCTGTTCTCCTTGGCCGAGTCCTCTGCATCTTTTGTCTCTGTTTCTCCAGCTCCTCAGCTGTAGCTATCTTAGACGGCTCCTCCTGAGGCTGATTTCACTGACCTTTCTGCTGGCTAATGGGAATTAACTTCAGTTCATTAGTTAATGGGATTATTTAGCTAAAAAGTAAACTGATGAAGATATTCTAGTTAATTAATGAGGAAGTTTAAAAGTTTGAAGAAATCCCTTTGACCTTTAATTTTTTTGGTTAACAGTGATTGGAATCGGTGTCGCCTCTTAGGCAGGGACACCAGCCACTGAACAGTCAATCACCAGGGGTGGGGATGGTGCTGGTGCAAGCCATCTGGGCTGTCACCGTGCCCCCCCAGGGTTCTGATGCACCTCTGACCCCTGTCCTGAACTAGTCACCATCGCAGCCCAAGCAAGGAGCAAGGCTGGGACCCCTGCAGGTCCCTAGCTGACTAGCAGTCTTTTTGCCTTTCAGTTGTAAAACTAGCTTGCTGCTGGGTAACTTGCTCAGATGGGGCTTCTCCTTAACTGAGTTCAGCAAACCTGCTGTCACTCCTGTGTTTGCTATTTCAGGTACGTGACCTCACTCTCCAGCCCGCTGACCCCTACCCAGTCAAGTTAGAGACTTCAGTGTCACCACCTCCCTGGCCGCCCCCACATTTCCTCCTTCCCGGTCCCACAGGCCAGACCATTGTGCTTCAGCGTCCTTCCTGGGACATTGCAAGTCTCCTGGGGGATTGTAATAGCTTTCGTCTCTGCAGGCTGGCCTCCCAGGGTTGTCCGAGTTATCTTAAGGCACCCTTAGAATTGTAACCCCCTCCCCCTCTTTGGCAAGGTTCTCCCTGTGCTCTGGCCACGTCACAGGCTCTCCCAACTCCTAGTTTTGCTTCTGCTTTTCCTGTCAGCCTGGCCGTGCTGGTTATGGAACTCCTTCCTGTCCTCAGAAGCCACCTTCCCTGTGAAGCCTTCTTTGGTTGTTATAAAATGAGCGAATCGCTCTGCCCTCCGGGTCTGCCAACGTTTCCTCTGCACCTTTTTCCTTGTCTCTTACTGTGGTATCGCAAGCTCGCAGAGGGTAAGGCGGGCGCTGACTCACCTGCACGTCTGTGTGGGCAGCCTGCACCTTGGCCTGCAAATAGCTCTGGTAACTTCGCTGCAACATGCTGGAGTCCTTCATCTCTCCCTTAAAGGTCCCTGGGGGTTTCCCTAGAAACTGCCACTTCAAAGCCATTCAGAAAAAAAAAAAAAAAAAGAGCTAAATGAGGCAACATTGTTTACTTCTTAAGAAGATGCTTTGGTGTTCCTTCCTGCACCTGTGTGTGAGAAGCCTCCTGTTCGACCTTGGCAGTTCCCTGTCCAGCAAGCGGGCGGGGCGGGTGAAGAGGGGGCCCAGAGAGGCACGACCCGCCGGGGCTACCTCCAGAGAGGCCAGCTCTCCCCCAGCCGCGGCCCGGGAGGAAGGGTGCAGGATCCTACCCGGCTTGGCCTCACGGACCCTGTCTCCTCACTTATCCCCCCAGAGGGGTGTTCGTGAGCTTCCATCTGGAGGCTCGGCCTTCTTCTAATTCACAGAAAGCCTGGGCCCAATGCTTCTGCCTTCAGTACTGACCACGCTTTCGTTTCACTCCTAAAAATCTCCGCAAGGGGAGCCCTGGGCTGCCTGCTGTGTGGGAGTCCTGCCCTGATCCTTGCTTCTGGACGCCCACATTTCCACAACGGCCCTCTGTGCTAGCTGGGTCCTCCCTCCTGCCAGTGACCTTGAATAGCACTGCCCTCTGCACCTTTCTGGCCGCAGGAAGAGGCATGACCGCTACAGTCCAGGGCCTGGAAGCCATTTTAGACTCAGGCAGGAAAAATAAACAGATGGGCGAGGTGGCCGCCCTTGAAGTCTCGCTGTCATTATTCACCCATCACCGGTGGTCAGTGCCTGGAGTATTTAGGACTTGGCTTTGCAATTTGTCAACTGATTTAACAATAGGGCACTATTGAGCAACTCCCAGGGCCCACGGCTCAGAGGCCTGTTTTACGGAGGGAAAAACTGAGTGACACCCAAGAAATTGCACTCAATCCAGAACCAAACACAATCTGGGCTGCCACCTGGGTACTTTCTGTGCTGACCCATGGGACCTTATTGCTGCCCCAGGGCCAGTGCCTTTGACTGCTTCCCTTTATGGCTGATCCCAGTCCTCACCCAGCCACTCCTTCGTGTCCTACAGACAGGGGATGCTGGGCCAGGTGGGCCCCAGGGGAGAGCCCCGAGGGGCTTTCTGGGTGACCAGCACACAAACCACTGTCCTTTCTTCATGTGCGTTTTAGCAGTCGGGAGGCGTGTGTCCTGCGGTAGGGGCTGCTTGGGGAAGGGCCCTGACAAACAGCCTTCATTCGCAGGGTGGGCCGCCAGCTCCCTCATGGCATCACATGGAGCCCTATGAAAAGAGCAGGGGGTGCCCGCCAGGGAGGCCAGGCCAGGGGCTTTCTTTGCCGTGGCGCCGCTCCCGGGGCCTGCCAAGTCCCACGAGTCGGCAAACTGGAGAAGCGCTTTCAAAGCGAGGCCTTCGCCCTCCTTGGCAGGCTCCTCAAAGCCGGCCTGGCTCCCCTCCGCCCTGGAGAGCCTGCAAAAGGCTCTTTTTGTTCCCGCTGCTCAATGGGGACATCCTTGGCGGGGCGCGAGCTGGAGGACACTCGATGCAGGGCCACTTGGGTGGGGAGCAGCAGGGGGCCGTGAGCTGGGGAGGGGACCAGGGCTGCATGGCGGCTGGGAACTTTTCCTGGGAAGAGTGGTTAAGAATCCAGACACACGGCCTGATAGATCCTTTTAGAGGCTGGAGGCAAAGAGAGCTTATCCTTTTTCGGTTGCTTTTATTTGTTCAGTTGCATGGCAGTGTTTGGTATACAAATAGCACCTCAGCTCTGTGGTGGTGGGTCCTTAGGAACAGACAGAGGGAGAAATTGCCTTGGAATGGAGTGACTTCAAGACATGGCATCTTTTTTTTTTTTAAACTTCATTTCCAGACCTCAACTGATAATTTTTCACAGAAAGGTGGGTTTGTCATCACTTCTGAAATAAAGGCCATCTGAGACTCGTACTGAGCGTGATTAATACCAGAGTCCAGCTTAGAAATCATGGGTGATGGCCCAGAAAACATTTTCAAGCAAAAATACCATTTCTGCTTATAGCAGCACAGAATTCTGGGCCCATGAAGCAATCCCCGAGGTCTGTTCCACCCTTTGTCTCTGGCAAACATTTTTAATCGAAATCTTTGAATAGTGAGCTTGATGGCTCTCTAGTTCATTTGTGTTAATCTCTTAAGATGTCTTGACTTAGCTATTTATTTATAAAAATTGATCATAAAATATCACCGAACCAGCTAACAGTGCGTATGTTTTCAATAAAACATAAAAAATAAATTTCACTGGGACCCCATGAAAAGTGAATTAACACTTTTCCTTAAGGACAGCAAGAATGTTGGGGGAAGAAAATGACTGATTTTTCTCTTGAACATTTCTTAGTAAGCTAAAAAAACAAACAAACAACCACAACCAACTAAACAAAACCATAACAAAAGACCTCTCCAATACTGTAGTTGGCCTAATTTTTGCAAAGCTTGTACCCAGTTTTAGGACCTGACTTGTCCATTGTTTAAGTGGCTTTGGACATTATCTTGCAAACATACCATTTCCAAGGAAGCTGGGAACTGGTTTGCTTTCTCCATGCATTTACAAAGCGGGCTCTCAAACTGGTTCACAAGCAAAACAGAGGCCCTGGAAAGACGATATGCCTTCCTTCCTGACTCAGATATTTCAGGATTGGGGAAGCAGGGTTTCCTGTGTTCTCACAAGGGGTTGAGATAAAGAAGCCCAGGGCAGTCGCAGAAAGAATCGAGCCTGGAATGAGCTGGAGGCAGTTGTTTTTGTGTGCCTTCTCTGAGGCGATGCGTGTGGACAGGACGTGACGTGGGGTGGGGTTTGTAGCAGGGAGGGTTCTCTCGAAACCTGTGATGTCAGCTCCCGGAGGAAGTTCAGCGTTTCTCCTCCTCCTTCCTTCCCGGCCACCCCCTGCGGTTGCTGCCTCGGTAGTGTCTTTCCTCTGTCTCCTTCACACCAGGGGAGCCATCTTGGTGCCCTCTGGAAGTGTTTATTTAGTCTACATTTTCGTTCCCTTAGTTTCTAGGCTCCACAAGAGGCAAAACAGAGAAGTAGGTAAAACTTGCCTTCTGTGTATTTCCCCATCCTCCATCCAGTTTCCCTTTTTGTGTTTCCCCCACCCCCTTCCCCCTGGCTGTCCTGCAGCTTAGGAGCCTCTCCTGCCTGAATGAAAGTCGTTTGAACGTTTATTTCATCCAAAGATACTGGCATCTCATAACTGAGGCCTCTTCCAGATATTTGCTGCGTTTAAAAGAAGTCAATGGGAGTTCTATGAGGTTCAGCCAAGTAGTATCCATGAGGATGCAGGTTCGATTCCTGACCTCGCTCAGTGGGTTAAGGATCCGATGTTGCCGTGAGCTGTGTGGCAGCTGCAACTCCAATTGGACCCCTAGTCTGGGAATTCCATATGCCGCAGGTTCATCCCTACAGAGCAAAAAAAAAAAAAAAAAAGTCTACGAAAGAAAAAAAGATCAACTACCAGATGTAATAATAATAATAATAATAATAATAATATGGCCACATGGAAGGAAAAATATTGTAACATAGTAACAAAAAGTGTATGTTTATTGGGTGGGCAGGAACAGGTGGAAAGGAAATGGGAGGAATTATAAGAGGTAATGGATCCTGCTTGATTTCTGAAGCTAATTGAGAAATGGACTTTTAAGCATCTTATTTAAAAGGGAGAAGATAACCACTATTTGAACTGAAATTTAGACCTTACAGTAAAAGAAAACAGGAAATATAAACACAGCATTAAAAGTGAAAAAGACATTTAAGATACTAGTATTAGGGCAAACAGATGTGTTATAATAATAAATGTAAATGAGATCACCTCGTTTATTAAAGGAAACAAACTTATAGAAAAGGTAAAAAACTCAAAACAACTACGTACTGCTTTGGTATGTATGTATGTATATATGTATATCTAAAACAAAGTGACTCAGAATCAGAGATAGTGCTTAAGCTCCCAGAAATATCTCTCTGACGGTGGAATTCCAGGCCCTGTGGCATTTGGGAGGGGTAGATATTTTGGGACTAAGCTTTCCCAGCCTCTAAAATCAGACCATGTGGTTGCCAGCTCATGAGAGCAGCCCTGCGCGCATCCGTGTTTGTTCTAGATTGCTGAGCTCCCAGAGGGCAGGGGCTGTGCCTGCTGTGTTTAATTCCAGGCGTTTCCAAGCAGGACCACGTGACGACGTGCTTTTTGGTGTTGAAGGGCCACAGAAGTACTGGGTGAGAAGTACTTGCTCTCGTCAGCCCACGATGTAGACAGTTTCTGGTAAAGTCTTTCAGGAAGTTATGGTAACTCTTCGGGGCTTTGATGCCATTTGACATCTCCGGGCATTTGTATTGAACAGGTCAGGGCTTGATTTATCCGGGTTCCTCTACGTGTCATGATTTCTGAGAAGCGGAGTTAGGCAGACCTGGGGTTAGATTATTGTCAATGCTTCACCTGCCCGCTTTAAGAACTTGGGAAAATTAAACTCCCCGACCCTCGTCCGTACAATAGGTACAGTGTTACCTCAGTTTGTTCATTCATTCACCCCATAACCTCTTGTGGAAAGCCTACTCTATGGCAGTCCAGATGCTGTGACTACAGAATCTCTGCTTTCATGGAACATATTCTAATGGACCAGGGCAGAAAATAACAACATTCAGCAAATAAATTCATAATATGTCAGGCGAGGTAAGCAATACAAAATAGCCAAGTGACGTGAGGGGGCAGAGAGTGATGGGGGTGTGTGTGTGCATTTGCGTGCATGAGTGTGTGTTCACCATGGTTAGGGAACGCTTGCCTGGGGAGGGGCCTTTGAGTCCTGGATGAGCTGAGAGCTGGAGAAAGGCTCTTCCTGGTGGAGGGGACGTGCAAGGACGTGTAGGAGAAACACGGCCGTACTGGGATGAGCAAAGAAAGCAGAGGTATTAGAGAGCTACCCCAGGAGCCACATGGAAGATTCCAGGCTGCAGGTAGGACCTCGGATATATCAGGAGCCAACTCAGAAGCCACTGCAATGTTTTGAGCCGAGCAGTGATACTGTCTGATTGATTTAAAAAGGATGAGTCTGGCTTCGGAGTTGAGAATAGACTGAGTCATCAGGAGTGGCAGCAGGGAGCCAGGCTAGGAGAGATGATGACTTCTTAGAGCAGCATTCAGCAGTGGCGGTGGTTGGAAGTGGATGATTCTGGATCTGTTTGAAAGGCGGAGTTAGCAAGATTCCTAGTGCGTTGGACGTGTGATGAGAAAGACAGAAGTCAAGGATGACTGCAGGTTTTTTTTTGAGCTGAGCAACTGCAAGGATGGAGCTGCGGCATGCCAACATGGGGAAAGCAGATGGGGCTTGAGGAGTTTGTTGCAGCTGTATGCAAAGCTTGCTCCAGATACACGTGGAGATGTTAAGCTGGAAGATGGGAATAAGAGATTGGGACTCAGGGAGTGTAGCTGGGGAGAGGAGATATGCAGACACAGAAAATAAAGCCTTGGAATCAGATGACATCACGTGCCGGGCAATGTAGCCAGAGAAGAGATCTGTGCCCCAGTTCGCTCTGGCACTTAGGGATCAGAGGAATAAGGAGGAACTAGCACAGGAGCAACAGTGGGGTGGGAGGGAAGCACGATGAGTGGGATCCAGAAGCCAAGTGAAGAAAGAGTTCAAAGGGGACGTTTTCAGTCGGCCAGAGGCTGCTGGTGGTCAAGGGAGGTAAAGCCCGGAATTAGTGGTACTGTGAGGATGGCATGGGGTGATGTTTGCACAGCACCTGGCACACGGGGCAAATACTCAACAAGGTTGGCTGTAACCAAGTTTGACTTTCACGGTTAGCGATGCCTTCTTTTGGGCAAATGTGCCTGGGAGGCTTATCTTGCTTGGTTGGATGGAGGGCGGGGAGAGAAGGAATGTGTTGGACATGGCTGCTTGGAGAGGTTGCCTGGGAAGGGAGAAGGGGCTTAGAAGGGGGGGGAAAGTCTCTGAAAATACGCTTTTGTGTTAAAGGCGCCCCAAGACCTGCCGTTGGCATTGACGTCCACGTTGGATGTTCCAGCCAAGCTGCAGTTATTTTCTCATCTTTGCACACCTGACTCTGCATACCCCTCTGGGTCTGTATCTGGGAGGTTCTAAGCCTATTAAGATTTGGCAGAGCCTTATGGGCTGTCCTAGGCTTGCACACTGAGCCACCCATTCTGATCACTGTGCGTCCTGGTTGGGCTGTGGCATCATGGCCAACAGAGAGGATCTAGCCTTTGGGAACATTCTCCTGGTTTGATCAAAGTATTCTTTGCTGGGCTGGGATCCCGCCTCAGATCCTTCAGGACCTCCCTAACGACTAGTCACAGTGGCGAGCAAGGTATGGTGTGGTGTAGTGAGTGGAGAAGTGGCTGTGACATCCCCAGGCTGTTGAGTTCTTACACCTTCCCGGGCCATTCACCACCCGATTTCCCATGGCGATTGGGTGATTTCCCGTGTCTCAGATTCCTCATCTAAAACATGAGGATGATAATGCAACTCGCCTCTCAGGGCTGCTGTCGTAATGGAGAGAAAGCACTTGGTGCCTGCTGCACTAAGTTCAGTAAATCCAGCTGCTGTTTTTACCCAGTGTAAGGTCTCCTGTCAGTACAGTCTCCCAGATGCTCCAACCGGGAAACTTTGGAGGCAGAGTCTCATGTTTATTGTTTAAGTCACCATCAAATTTACTCTCTAATGAGAGGAGGGAGCAGGGGGGAGATGCTGTAGTGGGGGACTGAAGCATCTAGCTACCTCTTCCTCTCTCTGCCTCGCCCCCTCCCCCCCATTCACCTCTTCTGGCTTGTTGTTGCTCAAGCTGTTCTTTTACAGAGCAGTTCCAGTCTTGAAAATCTGAATTCCAGCCTGGGAAAGGCCTTGGCGGTGCGTGGGTTCAACTTCTGCAGATGTCCTACGAGTTTAGGTGCCACTTGGTCCAGGTGTCTCCAGGATGATGGCCAAGGTGCCTCTGGAGGTGGCAGTGCTTTTCCCCTCTCCTTGGGACCAGCCCCTGGGCCCTACCACCTCCAGCTTGGCGATTCAGAAACACTAATCAGTCCACCTAATGTATCCCCAAGTGAGGGTACAGATCCGCCACATTCATCCTGACCATTGGTGGGCCCCTGATGTTGTAGTCACTTCATGTCCTCCACCAATACAGAAATGTAGAGCTCCCCCGCCCCCCGATCTAGGGAAAATAAGTGGAGTCATTGGGTTGGCAGCGTGGAGTGTTGGTTAAGTGCTCTGGAGACAAAAGACCTGGTTGCCCCTGCCATTTTCCAGCTCCGTCTTGTTGGAGAAAGTACTTAATCCTTTCTGACTCTGTTCCTTCAAAGGTGAAATGGGACCAGTGGCAGTGTTTACCGTACGGAGGGCTGCAGGGTTAAAGGAATGATGCTTGTGCATCAACAGTGACGGAATGGGCACCCTGTCTTCCATCTTCGCCTTAATTCCTCTTTCAGTTTTCTGCTGCACCTCCTCTTCCCTGCCCCGGTTTGGCAGGGGCAAAGCTTATGCTCCTTCACTTTTAGAAACCAGCACCTGCAGAGCTCATTGCAAGTGCAGATTCTTGGGCCTCAAGCCATTAAGATCCCAGTTCTCTTGGTCCAAAGCAGAGCCCAGGAATCTGCACTGTTGATGAAATGTTCTCTGTGAATCTTTTCTGTGCTATGAGAGCCAGTGCTTCCAGAAACCTTTCTCTAAGGAGTTGTTAATAAGAATTTAAGGTACCTTGCCACATTTTCATTTCAGTAAGAACCTAAAATCACAACATCCATTCAAACCTACTAAGACTTAATACTGAGTTCTCTGAAAATCCCCCGTGTGATTATATTGCAGTGCGATAAAACTTTCTCAATTTTCTGTCTTCCACTCTTGATTCTAAAGTTTTTTTTTTTTTTGGCTGACTCTGTTATCCAGCACTTTCGGGTGCTGCTCTAGCCAGGCACCCTCCCCAGAGCCCCAGTCCTGATCCTTCCATCTGGGAAGAGGCTCCACAGGTGCCAAACAACGCTTGAGGCTTGACCATGACTCTGTCTCCATGTCCCCTCTTTCAGCCCACTCGTTCCTCCTCCACCCAATTGCTCAGGCCCCAGTCCCAGCAGCTCCTTTGTTCCTCCTTTCCTGTCCCACACAGCCAACCCTTTAAGCAAGTTTTAGTGGCTGTCCGTTCTTTTTGAATTATTATTTTATTAATTTTTCCCAGTTGTATTGAGTTATAATTGATATGTAACTTTGTACTCGTTCAAGGTGTACAACATCATAGTCTGACACATGTATATATTGTGAAATAGTCACCACAATCAGTTTAGTTAACATTGTCACCTCTCACAGTTACAGAATTTTTTGTGTGTGTCGAGAACTTCTAAGATTTACTCTCTCTGAGCAACTTTGGAAATAGACAATAGAGTATTGTTCATTTCTTTCCTGATCTTGCCCAAATAGGACCCCCGGGCACCACTCCCACTGTAGCTACCGTTAAACTGACAAAACAAGGAGGCTTTTAGACCGAGGAGGCTCAAATGCTCTGAGGCCAAAATCGAAGTCTGTAAATGCTTCAAGGTTGCAAAATCAAAACACTAAGGATGGCCTGTCACAAACAGCCAAGCGGCCTTTAAGCTGCAGCCAGTCCTTTTCCCTTGCTCTGCTTCCACTTTTTCTCTGTAAAAGCCTCTCCCGGCTCCTTTCTGAGGAACTCTCCTCACCGCTTCTGGTTTGGTCCCGTCCAATTCAAACAGATTTTTGCCCAAGTAAACTCTTAAGATTTCTAATTTGTCTCAGTTTCTCTTTTAACACCATCTTTGCCTTCTTTACCTTCTACTTGGTTTATTGCACCCTCCCTTACTTGGTCACCCTTGTCCCCAAGAACGGGCTTTTAACCGTGTTAGATCGTGTTTGTCCTGTTCACTTAAAGCACACTCTCCCTCTCCCTTCCTCCCTCTCCCTCCCACCCTCCTTCCTTCTCCCTCCCTCCCTCTCTCCTCCAGACCCTTGCTTGAGCCTCAGAGCCCCCATGACCTGGGCCCCACTGGCCTCCATCCCCTCCTCCCCCTCCACTCCTGGTGCTCAACCCCTCCGCCCCTCTGCTCCCGGAGCATACGCTCTCTGTGGCTGTGGAGGTTTGTCCTCCCTGTACCTCTCTCGGTAGTTCCTTGCCACTAGGACCCGTCGGGACTGCTCCTTCTGCTTTTTCAGCAGGGACAAAGAACTGGATAGAGACCACCCTGAGCTCCGTGAGCCCTTAGGGATGGCTTCAGACCACCCCCTGGATCCCCGCTGTCTCCCAGCGTCTTGGGTCTGGGGAGAGAAATCAGTGGGGAGGCACAGGCACATTCAATCAGCTGCTTCATCTCAGGATTTCATTTGCCTCCTTGATGCTCAGACCCGGGATTTTTTGCCTGGTTGCAAATTGAGTTGGGAGAATCAGTCTTATCTCACAGAGACTTATGCATGTGATTTTTTTTTTTTTTTTTTTTTTTTTTTTGGTGACGAGTCAGCTTTCGGAGAGTTGGCGTTTAGGCTTTGTGCTCTTGGTGCTGTGATGACGGCCTTGCTGGGAGTGTTCATGAGCTACGCAGGGCTTTGTGATCAGCTCTTCCTCCTGAGGCAAGCAGGCTTCCGATTTGGTTCCAGTGGGAAACTGGTTCCTAATGCTCATTATGAATACAAGGCTGGCCTCTGACCCCAGTAGCTCCTCGAAATCTCTTCCCTGGGATCAGAAAGGTATGGAACAGCTCCTGAGAGCTGGAAGGGACCCTTGACGCCATCCAGCCTAGTGCTTAAAATGTCTTCTCTAAATATGTAAAAACTGAGCCTTTTGCATTGCAGGCATGAGGCCCAGTGAGGTGGGCCCACCTGGCCCAGGTTGTTGAGCCTTGGCGCCTTCACCTCCTATTAAGACTTAGCTCTCCATCC
>PVHT020004944.1:30692433-30719054 GCA_004024745.2 Catagonus wagneri
AAGATCTAAGATAGTAGCTGCCTGCCTCTTAGCATTTTAGACCAAGTTCCTCCACTCTCTTATCATCTTCATTTCACAGCAAACAATGGGCTATTGACTAAGCTTTCAGAGCTGTGGGTGTTCTCAGAGGGAGGCCGGCCAGAGCTGGCATCTAAGGCTTTCTCTGCAGCTCCCCAGTTGGGCTCCATCCACTGGAAATCCGAAACCTCACCTCTCTGACTTGAGGCACAGGCCGCCAGGGAAGAGAACTTTGGGCACAGGTTGTGCGTGAGTGCATGCGCGCGCATGCTTGCGGTGAGGGTGTGTGAGAGGAGGACAAGGTGCATCTACCTGGCCAGCGATGTCAGCTCCTGCCGCGCACACCTTTCCGAGGGGAGGCGGCACCGAGGTGAAGCGGCCTGGGCAGGAACATGAGAAGCCTTATCAGCAAGTATTTTCTTACAGAGCGAGAAAAAGCCGCAGGGTCCTTTTCTTCGCACGTCAGGTGAGCCTCGAAATGGGCTCCTAAAGCTTTCACACCCGTGTGCACATGGACCCTCGGCCGGGACACTGACCTTGGTCTTCTGGGACGTCTGCCCCCCACGTTCTCGCAGGTGTTAGCATCGCACTAACAAAAGAGCTGGCACTTGTTAGGACCCGGCTGGGAAAGGCTGCCCTGGGGCCATTTCAGAGAAGGATCTGGAACCTTGGCTGGACAGCTCAGTTTTTGCTTTTAACAGGCCTCAGGACACCCTCCCCGCCCCACCCCCCACCTGGCCTGTGGGCTACTTCCAGCTAAGGAACGTGAGGAAGGGCGTGTGCACGGAGACCCTCTCCTGAAGTGGGTCATCAGGCCCTCACGTGACAGGTGCCCTCCCCCGTACAAGGAGGAAAGGCGCATCCTTATCTCTGAAGAAGACAACCTGGGGACACAGAAGAATTTGAACGAACAGGTCTTGCTCGGTTTCCTTCTCGCTCGGCTCCTAGACTTTGTTCTTATCTCTCCAGGAGTCTCCCCTCAGAAACACACTCAGGTTTCACCACTGCCGCAGGTCTTCATTTCCTTGCGAAAGCTCCCGTGTCATGTAAACTTTAAAAGAAAATTTTTTTTTTTGGTCTTTTTGCCTTTTCTAGGGCTGCACCCGCGGCATATGGAGGTTCACAGGCTAGGGGTCTAACAGGAGCTGTAGCTGCCGGCCTTCGCCACAGCCACAGCAACGCGGGATCCGAGCTGCGTCTGCAACCTACACCACAACTCACGGCAACGCCGGATCCTTAACCCACTGAGCAACGCCAGGGATCGAACCCGCAACCTCACGGTTCCTAGTCGGATTCGTTAACCATTGAGCCACGATGGGAACTCCTTAAAAAATTTTTAATTTTTAATTGTGGTGAGGTATAGTTGATTTATAATATTGTGTTAATTTCTGCTGTAGAGCAAAGTGATTCATTTACACACACACACACATATTTCTAAAATATTCTTTTCCATTATGGTTTATCGTAGGACATTGAATATAGTTCTCAGTGCTGTACAGTAGCAACTTGTTTATCCCCTCAGTCGTAACAGCTTGTATCTGCTAACCCCAAACTCCCTCTCCACCCCCCTCCAACCCCCTCCTTGGCAAACACAAGTCTGTTCTCTGTGAGTCTGTTTCTGTTTTGTAGATAGGTCCGTTTGTGTCATATTTTAGATTCCACAAGTTAGTGATATCATATGGTATTTGTCTTTCTCTCTCTTACTTCAGTTGGTATGATAATCTCTGGTTGCATCTATGTTGCTGCAAATGGCATATTTCATTCTTTTTAATAGCTGAGTAGTATTCTGTTGTGTGCATGTACCACATCCTTTTTATTCATGCTTCTGTCAGTGGACATTTAGGTTGTTTCCATGTCTTGGCAATTGTGAACAGTTCTTCTATGAACATAGGGGTGCCTCATTGTTGTTTTGGTTGTGTTTCTCTAATAATTAGCAATGTTGAGCGTTTTCCCATGTGTCTATTGGAGAAACTTGTATTTCTCTTTGGAGAAATGTCTATTTAGGCCTTGTGCTCATTTTTCTTTTCTTTTCTTTTTCCTTTTTTTTTGTTGTTGTTGTTGTTCTTGAGTTGTATGAGCTGTTTGTATATTTTGAAAACATATTAGACACACTTAAATGCTATTCTCTTGCAACCTGTCTTTTGTTCAAGGGTCCTCTTTGCTGCAGATGGAGAACACCTCACCTCCTTGGTAAATGTTTTGGGAGAGGGTCGTAGAGTGGACAGGTGGGTGGGAGAATTCCTGTCAAGGTCCAGAGTTGAGTGCAGTGCCTGCCACATGCAGGTGCGTAGAAAATTAACCCTCTCCCCACTTTCCACAGGGCCCTCCACCCACCCACCCACCCAGCTCCTCTGAGATGGCACAGGGCAGAAATCTCTAGGCGACGTGCACATGATTCAGTGGGTGTGAGGAGAAAGTATTTAAACTTTTCTTTGACTTCAGTTTTTATCTCATCTTTTTCCAATTTGTAGTGTGTGTTTTATAGTGTTCCTAGTAAATTAGCACATGTAGAAAAATAATGGTTAATCTTATATCGACATAATATGTATCTCCATAATATTTTTTAAAACTTAGAGGGGAGGGCCCAGTCTGTGAGAGGAGTTTCTCTCTGGACTCTCGTGAAAGTGGCTCTTTGAAGGCCCTTTGGTTTCCCCGTACGTCTGGGTCCTCAGTTCCATGAAGCTGTGAGGTATGGCCAGGAAATGGCTACACTTGCTCTGAGTTCATGTTGCCTCCGCGGCTCCAGTCTCCCTCTAGGGCGAGTCCCTGTTCTAGGAGATAAGGCCATGGGCGGTAATCTCCACTTGCAACAGAATCATCCTCTGCTGTCCCCACCGCTCAGACCGTTTAATGACCAAGCTTCCTCGTCCCTGTTCTGACATTTGCGTTTCTGAGATGAAGGATCTGAGTCCACAGACGGCTTTTCCTCCTGGCGGGTCATGGGATGACTGAAGTGTTGGTCTCACTGGGTTTTCAGTTAGAACACAAAAAGGCAAGCTAGGTCACTGTGTCACTCACACGGGGTCCTGGTGGTGGAAACCACGTGGGAGCGTTTAGGGGGATGGCGTGTGCTCACCAGCCTCCCATCCGGGCCGTGGAGCAAGGTCCGCCTCTGCACTTTTCTCCCTGAAGCCTGCGCTTGCCTGGTAGCACCGCATCTGGATGGATTTCTGCCGAGATGGAGAATCCGAGACCGGATTTACTCCCGTTGCCGAGAACTGCTAAAACAGTGGGCAGAATATATAAATAAGACACTGGGCAGCACGCAGTGCAAACCAGCGGTCCCTGTGAGATGAGAAACAAGGGAGGGAGCCCTGGGTTGCCCCGGTTCGCTGCCCTGAAAGAGTTCCGGACACGGCGCAGGAGCAGGCAGCCCGGGCTGGACTCCCCAAGGGGCGGATGTGGAGCTGAGCCTCCCGGGAGAACAAGCTCGCAGGGGCAGAGGCCACAGCACAGACAACGGAAGGAGACAGAGGCCGAGGCGGGGGGACTCTGGGACCTGCAGAAGCTGCCTTCGTGTGTTTAGCAGAGCAGGGGTCGACCAAACCCCTCATGAGAGGCTTGGAGCAAATAGTGCCGGAGCTCACACCGGGCCCTGTTCACACAGTATTGCCTGGACAGCCTCCTAAAACTGGGAACCCTGCCGAGAGCACTCGGAACGGTCCTGCGGTGGACTTCACCAGAATAGCTTCTTCTCTTTGAAAACCACTGCTTAACACGACTGTATCAAAAATAGATAATTTACAAGGACCTACTGTATAGCACAGAGAAATCTACTCAATATTATGTAATAATCTCTATGTATAACTGATTCACTTTGCTGTACACCTGAAACTAATACAGCATTGTAAGTTAGCTATACTCCAGAAAAAAAAAAAAAAACCCCACAAAATATCAATTGACCAAAAAAAAAGGAAAGACACTGAAATAGGAAAAGACAAACCACCAAGTGGGACTGAATATTTGTAAAGCATATGTTTAATGAGGGATTTGTATCTAGAATATATAAAGAACTCTCAAATCCAATATTTGAAGAAAACGAACAACTCCATTAAAAAACGGGCAAACCGTTTTGGCAGAGGTTTGCCTGTCCACTAAAGAGGACGCTCACCATCATTAGCTGTGCAGGCAACGCAAATGAAGCCGCAGTGGGGGCCCCTGTACTCCTGTTGGAATGGCTACAGTTAGAAAGCCTGTTCATATCAAGAGCTGACAAAAGTGTGGACAAATCAGAACCCTCCTAACTTGCTGGTGGGAATACTGAAAGATACAACCATTTTGGAAAACAGTTTGGCAGTTTCTTCAACAGCTACCATATGATCCGGCTTTTCCACTTGTAGGTGTTTACTTGTAATAAATGAAGGCATATGTCCATCTGTATTAGTGTCCTAGGGCTGCCATAACAAAGCACCACAAACGGAGAGGCTTAAAAACAACAGAAATGGGAGCTCCCTGATGGCTCGGTGTGTTAAGAATCTGGCACGGTCACTGCTGTGGCACAGGTTCAGTCCTGGCCTGGGAACTTTTACATGCCAGGGGCGTGGCCAACAAAACAAAACAAAATAACCCAACAACAGAAATATATCATCACGTATTTCCTCCTCCTTTCCTTCCTTTCTTCCCTCCCTCCCTTCCTCCCTCTCTCCTCTCAATTCCTTCCTCTTTTATTGAGATACAGTCGACTTAGAATGTATTGGTTTCAGGAGTACAACACAGTGATTTGATATTTGTATGTATTATGAAATGATCACCACAAGGTTGGTTACCATCTGTAGCCTCACGTAGCTACTGATTCCCCTCCCCCTGCCTTTTTTTTCTGTCTTTTTAGGGCAGTACTTGTGGCATGTAGAGGTTCCCAGGCTAGGGGTCCAGTCGGAGGTGTAGCTGCCGGCCTGTGCCACAGCCACAGCAATGCAGGATTCAAGCTGCGTCTGTGACTATACCACAGCTCACAGCAACGCCAGATCTTTAACCCACTGAGTGAGGCCAGGGATCAAACCCGTGTCCTCATGTTCGTTAACCGCTGAGCCATGATGGGAACTACGCTTTTTCCCCATGTGATGAGAATTTTTAGGGTCTAATCTTTTAGCAACATTCAGATGTGCAGTACGGTGTTGTTAACTATAATCACCACGACTTGTTTTATAACAGGAAGTTTGTACCTTTTGAGCCCCTTCACCCATTTATCTCCCTTGAGGCGGGGCAGTGTGGTAAGGACGTGTTCCTGACTGAGGGGGGAGTTGCTTTCAGCTCCTGCATTTGGGACCATCCTGGTTGTGGCTGTACCTCTGCCCTTGGCTGTGTCAATAGCTTTCTTGCTCTCCTCCAGGAACACAGAAGACTGGTGTGTGTGTGTGTGTGTGTGTGCGCGTGCGCGTGCGTGTGTGTGTGTGTGTAGACTGGAAAGCTGAAACTGAGGAATAGGATGACAACATCCCCAGAGTAAAAGGCTCGGCAGTGCTTCCCCCGATCTTGACCTGCCTGGCCTGGAGACCCTGGTAGGCACAAGGCAACTTCCTTCCTGCGTCCTCCGGGCTGATGTCCCAGTGAGGAAGGAGGCTCACCAATATCCTTCCTCCTCTGTACCCCCTCCTGGGGGCAGAGAGGCCCTGCATTGAGTTAAGCACGAAGCATATATACTATATATGTATGTGTGTATGGGAGGAAGAAATTTTGGCTTGAAAACATTTTTTTTATTGGCAAAGATAGCACTTCTCCTAAAGGAGATGGCAGAATTTGCCAAACTAAGCCTCCAGAAGAAAATATAACAGAGAGTGTGAAAGAAATCCATGTTCAAACATTGGCAAGTGCGAAACACTCAAGAATTTTTGTGTGAACATCATATTGTCAGAGCAAAATTAAATTAAGCTGGTCTCTGGCAAGTGTTCGAATGAACACAGAATGGGAGCGAGCTGATGGAGATTGCTCTGACATTTTTGCAAGAAGCCAGACAGAACATAATCGGGCGAAAACCAGAAAACCTGACAGTCGAGTTCTTCAGTTAATTAAGGCCCAAGAACGTACATTCTTTGTGTTCCAAGGGTCCCAAGGAACTGCCCAAATAAGAACTGGAATTTTCTTCCCCTCTGCAACTCAGTCGTAGGCAGAGAAGGAATGAAGTTCATTTCAAAGTATTTATCGAGCATCCCTGTAATCTGTGTTGAGCAAACTGCAGTGCTAGGTACTGAAGGAGGTGGTCCCACCTTCTTCATACAGTCTATAGTCTGCAGATGTGAATGAAGCTTACTGGAATTAAAGGCAATGTGAAACAAATGCCCTGTAAGCAAAGTGCCAGGACAATGCGGGATTCAGAGTGGTAAGTTCTGACAGAATCACTTTTGTGGGGTCAGGATGGAGTTGGGGAATACTCTACAGAAAAGAAGTAGGCTTTAAGCTGTGTCTTGAAACATGTGGAATTTGGAGAGGGGAAGGCGAAGAGGGATGGTTTTATAGCCTGGACGTCACAGGAGTACCAGGATGCAAGCAATGAATCAGAGACCCCCCCCTCCTCCCGCGCAAATACACCACCTTCTCCCTCCTTGGATCCTTTTCTGTGCCGGGGTCAGGGGAGAGTGTGGTCTCTGCTGAGGGGCCAGAAATGCCTGAACACCATGAGGAAGGCTGCAGCCCAGCCATGGTCTCCTGTGGGGCGGGCCCCCTTCCTGCCGCACTGATGACTTAGCAGTTCCCCGCTCTCCTCTGTGCTTTGGTGCTCACGTTGGCCCTGTAGACGGTGGTGAATTGGCAGATCCTGAGACTGGGCAGTGCCGCTCAGTGTTCTCTTTTGAGACTTCTCAGCCCGTGGTTGTCGTGTTACAGTACGGCAGTGTTTGGAGCAGGTAGGCAGCCTGCCCCCTCAATCCCCCTTCCTTCTCCACAGGCGTAGGGGTTCACCTTCATGGTGATCACTTACTCAGATTTGAGAAGCAAGACTGGACTCAAGTTCTCCTATCCTGTCCCACACCTTGCATTTTGGGTGGTCAACATTGCCTCACAGCTCCTTTCTCTGAATTTTTTCAGCCGCATCCTCAAGCTCAGGGCTCTCTTCGCTCCACCACTGCTCTTGTCCACAGGGAGCGAGCCCTTCTCCTAGGAGCCTCAGCCTGCAGCTCTTTAGCACTTGGTTTACTCCCCAGCGGGCACTGAGCTAGCTGGGCTGTGATGGGAAGCACCAGCTGAGGACAGCTTGCTCAGAGCCATCACTGCTCCCCGCTGGGCATCAGCCGCTCTCATTACTGGTGGCACACCTGAGCACCTGCCTGTGTCTCCAGATCCCGGCCACGTGCTCTAGGAGCCTGCATTACCAGTGTCAGTAATTGTTTGTCCAAAGTTAGGAACTCTGTAAATATTGCCTGATGAGGCTGAAGTTCTTCTGGGCATTTGCCCGAGTAGTTCACAGTCAGTTATCTTTCTTGGCACCTTAAAGAGATCCAGAGCAGTCTGTCTGAGGATATAAAATTGTTTACTGGATGCTAGACTTTTTTTTGGGAAAAACTTTGAACCCATGGATGTCTTTGGGAAGAGTTAACATCTTTAATGTTTATGTGGTTATTTGTTTTCGTTTTCTGTCCTTCTATAAAGCATTATATTTTTTCATAGGGCTTTACTTAAATATTTTGTGTATTGCTGTTATTGCGAATTAGGTAATTTTTCATTGTTGTCCAATTTGTATGTATGTATATATATATTTATAATATTTTGTATGTATGTATATGTGTATATGTATTTATGATAATATATAAAAACATAAAAGCTGTTGAATTTTGATTTGTTTTGACTTTCTGTTTTTGTTCATGTATGTGTTTTATTTTTAGATAGTTACATGTTGGAAAGAAATTTTATTTCTTTCTACTTACTATGCATCTGCTTTGTTTGTTTCATGTCTTCTTGTCTTGAATAGAAAATACAAATATGTGCACACATACATGTATACACACATTTATATATAGATTTTTTTTTGTCTTTTTGCCTTTTATGTAGAGCCGCACCTGCGGCATTTGGAGGTTCCCAGGCTGGGGGTCTAACAGGAGCTGTAGCCGCCGGCCTTTGCCACAGCCACAGCAACGCGGGATCTGAGCCGCGTCTGCAACCTTCACCACAGCTCACGGCAACGCCGGATCCTCAACCCACTGAGCAAGGCCAGGGATCGAACCCGCAACCTCATGGTTCCTAGTCGGATTCATTAACCACTGAGCCACGAAGGGAACTCCTATATATAGATTTTAAATATGGATGTAAGTGTTGTCTTTGTCCATTATTTATTTGTCTGTTAATTTTTATAAGAGCACCTATAGCATTTCATTTTTAATTAAAATACTCACTGTGGGTCTAAGAAATATTATTATTATTTGGAATGATAAAGTGGTAGCCTATTCTTACTTTTTTAAGTACTTTTTCAAAAATTAGGAATAGTTCTTAAATGTTTGATATTAATCGAAAAAAACTGTCTTATTTTTTTCCCATGTCCTTGAAGTGATATGTTAATATAAGTTCATTTTTGAATATTTAACCACTTACAAATTCACAAATAAGCCACATTGAGTCATTTATTATTTTTACTGTGTCACTGCTCTAGATTTATTGTTTTGTTTAGATTTTTTATGTCCATATTATAAGTGAGTGTTTGATCTGTAGATTTCTGTTTTGTGTTCTCTTTGGTAGGTTGTAGAATTTAGGTTATGGTAGTCATAAAATGAATGGAGAAGTCTATCAGACTTTTCTTTGGTACTATATATATCACAAGTAATATTTATTTGAAAAAAGTATAATTGCTTGTAAAACTAACTGATCAATCACTGCTATTTGGGGAGGCAGTTCTCTGACAATAGTGTCCATTTCTTTCATGATTAAAATGTCCTGCTTCTGGAGTTCCCGTCGTGGCTCAGTGGTTGACGAATCCGACTAGGAACCATGAGGTTGTGCGTTCAATCCCTGGCCTTGCTCAGTCGGTTAAGGATCCGGTGTTGCCGTGAACTGTGGTGTAGGTTGCAGACGTGGCTCCTATCCTGCATTGCTGTGGCTGTGGCGAAGGCCGGCAGCTACAGCTCCTGTTAGATCCCTAGCCTGGGAACCTCCATATGCCACGGGTATGGCCCTAGATAAGGCAAAAAAAACAAAAATAAAATAAAATGTCCTACTTCTTAATTCAATATATACCATCCCCCTAAATCATCCATGTCAGATTTATTAGCTGAGTTATCCATAGTTTTCCTGTAATAAAATAACTTCTTATCTCTCTTGACAGCCATTTCCACTTTTGCATATTTATACTTTTTTTTTCAATTAGACTTCTGAGAAATCTATGCACTTTATTGTTTTAGATACCATGTGGTTGGTTTTTCAAGTTTTAAACTCTTTAAATAATGTGTTAGTTACATGGCACTATGACAAAACTTGTGGAATTGAAAGCTTGTGGAATATGAATTAATTGCTCCTGGGACTTAATATCAATTGATTGATATTCATTTCTTTAGCAGGAAGAGATTTTGGGGGTTAGTTAGAATCAGACATCAGGAGGACATACGTAGCTCTCCTTGGCAAGGCAGAGGGAATCAGCAGCAGATAGAGCTATAGAAGGAATAGGAAGAAGAGAATGCGCATCCAGGCAGAGTACAAAATAGTGGACACTGGTACAAGTCTTAGGTTGAACAGTGTAGTTGAGTTCATGTAGGTGTTGTGTATTATACTTCCTCTTTCTTTTTTTTTTTGGTCTTTTTTTTAGGGCTGTGCCTGCGGCATATGGAGGTTCCCAGGCTAGGGGTCTAATCAGAGCTGTTGCTGCCAGCCTATGCCAGAGCCACAGCAACGCCAGATCCGAGCCATGTCTGCAACCTATACCACAGCTCACGGCAATGCCAGGTTGTTAACCCACTGAGCGATGTCAGGGATCGAACCGCAACCTTGTGGTTCCTAGTCGGATTCGTTTCTGCAGCGCCACGATGGGAACTCCTATACTTCCTCTTTCTTGACCCCATACTCTATGACACTTTTCAAGTCTCCTTAAATCTGGAATCCAACCTTTGTTCTTTTCCTTTATCCTTTATTCCTTCTTTAGGCTTGAACTTTGTCTCCAGACTGGGTTTTTGGAGGCCATAGCTAATCTTTGCTTCAGAACAGGAAGCTTGCCTCAGTTTGATAAATTTGCTCCATTTTTATGTCCATGTTATTCCACAAAAATAGATTTTTTTCATAAAAATGAGAATTGTCAACTTACCCCTTAAACTTCATTGAAGAAACATTTTTTTTAAAGTTTAAATAATGGTGGGAAACACTTAGCAAGGCAAGACTTTCCCCTTTTCCTTTCAATGATTAGTTTTAGTTTGTATGTAAACAGTAACTAGTTTGAACAATTAAGAAATCAGACACAAGAGCAGGACTCAAATGTTATATCTTTTAAAACTGAACATCATTATTGAACCAGTCTGGTGTTTCTGACAGAGAGAGTCTTTATATTATATCCTTTGAGAGACTTAAAGCCCTCAAGTTGCTATGTTTTCAGTCAGGCCGTTGGCTCCTTAATGAAAACCCTAGAACCCTTGGCACATTTCTACGGGAATTCGTGATCTTTAGCTTGGTTCTTTTCTGATACAAAGAAGAGAATCAAACATTAGAAATGTGAATTCTGTATTTCACCTGCCCTTTTTCTTAGAGGGAAACCCCAGACATGGGTATTCTATAATGTCATCTGGGAAAAACTGCATGTCTAGATCTCTGTGTTCAGTGAAAAGAGACCGGAGGAAACGGAATGCATTTTATTTCTATTTTTGTGACAAAGATTATATGGTTATCATGTTTCACAACTTTCTTTCTGAATCTTGAAAATGGCATTGCTGGAGCTGGCACTGGAAGGGTTAAACCACACATGGGTTCATGGTCTACATCAGTCTGGTTGAGTGGGTTCTCTGACTAGAGTGACAGACTGTTGTAAGGGAATGACTGAGGGGTAAGGAATACACCAAAATAATTGGGCGTTTAAAACATCTTCCAAGACATTTTCTGCTCCGTTTGTATATGCCTGGTGAAGAACTGTGCTCCGAGAGAAACAAATTTGAAGATGATCCATGAAGTGAAATTCTATCCCATGCCTCTTCTCCTACCTTTATGAAAAAAATTATTCTACATTCAGAAGATAGCCCAACATTTCACATGTACATGTCTGCCTTTATTGACCACGGTGAAGAGAGGGCTCTCCTTTAAGCCAGTGGTTCTCAAACCTGAGCCTGCTTCTGAATCAAAGAAGATATTGTTAAAACACAGAATGCTGGGTCCCACCCTCAGAGTTTCTGACTTAGTAGGTTTGGGATGGGGCCTGAAAATTTGTATTTCTAACTTTCCAGGAGGTGCTGGTGCCTCTGGGCATTCTTCGAGAACCTCTCCTCCGAGCAAACTTGTGATAACATTTCTTCAATATCTAAGTTTTCTCGTAGCACAGTTTCACAGGTAGGCGCAGAAATAGAGGGTTGGAAAAGGAAGCCGAGTAGAACGTAGGCTGATGGGGCAATTATGGAGAAGTTCCAAATGAAACAGGACGATCAACTTCCCAGAACGCATGCATGAATGATTCTATTGAATACAGAGTTTGAGGCACTTCAGCTGTGAGGTAAGATGTGTCATAAATGAGACCTAATGTGACCGAGTGGGACATCTCTCCTTCCGGATACGGGCTTCGCTGGGGCACCTTCCGGGGGAGCACATGGCCATGGTTCTGGGGATTACACAAGGGAACAGCTCCTTCCCCAGGCTGAACCACATGGGACATCAGCTACAGCGCATGCCTGACAAGGACCTGGAAGCTGGTCTACAGACAACCAAGTCACAGAAACTCGCTTTCTCTTTTTTATCAATGGTTGTTCAGCTGTGAGTGTGGTTTTGGTGTCCTCGTGAGAGGAGGTGAGCTCAAGGTCTTTCTACTCTGCCATCTTGCTACCCAAATCCCAGAAACATGCTTTCAAAGTGGCCGTCTCTGAGTTGCCTCCTTGTGCCACCACATGTGGAAATGACTTTGCCGTTAGCTCTGCAGGGTCATTACAGGTAGTAGCTCACGTTCTTTGGCTCAAGAGGAGAAGATCCTTGTGCCCAGCCTGTGTTCACAAAGCTGGGAATCACGCTGGTCTGTTACACAACCCCAGGCCAGGGTCAGAATTTCTGGCCTCTCTTCAGTCTGAGGGGTCACATCATAGGGAACAGTGCTCCGCTTCTGCCTTCAAACTGTGTTCTGAACAACAGGGCTATCAAGCCTCAGGATCTCCATGGGGAGGGAATGAACGCTTGTGCAAAATCCAGGCAGTTACCTGATTCCTCCTGTGGCTGAGGAACCACAGTGAGGTCATTTCTCTGTGACTGTCCCCTTGGGACGGCTCAGCGAACTCCTGGGTGACCAGGAACTGCCGCCTCCCCATCTGAATCCTGGAACTAAAGTCAAGCTGGTTTGTCTGACAGAGTGGCCTTTGAATTCTTAAAATATGTTCTGACTGGTGTCTAGCCAGTGGCGTATGTGATTACAGTAATTGATGGGCCCGTGATGGAGACTGCTCTCTGAAAATGCAGTGTTGGGTATTTTGAAAGTGATTCCATGAGTGCTTATTTATACATGGTTTTCTGTATGTGAAAGGCTTGTGGCTAATGTGTCAGATGAGGACAACCAAACCACCAGGGTCTTTTCCCTGGAAGATCACAGGAGAAGAACTGATGACTAAGAAAATGCAAGCGGTTGAGACAATACCATCATTGTTGTCAGATAATCTCCTTTACATTTTTCCTTTCTTGTTTCTTTCTTTCTTTCTTTCTTTCTTTCTTTCTTTCTTTCTTTCTTTCTTTCTTTCTTTCTTTCTTTCTTGTTGGGGATAGAGGGAGATAAAAGTCAGGCAAACATCTATACTAAATTCAAAATCTATGGTCACATCTACCCAGAGCCTCCTTTCCTAGAACATCCCATTTTATTTAGCAGGCTAGAGCTGAGAGTTTCAGAATTGAATATCTTTCTTAGCACTCTGAGAAACAGCGATTTAAATTTATGAAAAAACAGCTAATACAGAAAGAACAGCAAGTACGAACTATACCTAGTACTTGGTTAAAATAACTATCTTTGGTCAAGGCTTTTTGGTATAGTTGTTTCTTCCATTTCATTATTTAGAGATCACTCTTGTATCCTTGACTTAATGGGTTTATTGTCTAAGTTTCTATTATTTTAATTCCTGTCACCCACTCAGGAAGTAGTAAACAAACCCAAGGCAATATAGATGATGTTTTCAACTGTTCGGTTTTATCTGTAATCTGCCTTCAGTGGTGATGAGGTAGTTTATTCCAGCTGTGTGGGTGCTAAAATGCTTTTATGCCCAATTTTCTTGCTTGTGATGAACAATATGATATAAAACCTAGGGAAAAAATTGACCTCCAAATGAAAGTCTCTTTCAACTTGAAATTTTTGTGCTTATATGTGAGATTAATTTTATTTCCATATTTCAGCTATTTTCAAAAAAGCCGCTGGGAAGAATTTAGTTATTTTGATATAGCTGATTTGTCAATTTCATGAGTATGTGATGGCAATGACCATCACAAAGCGCTAGAACATCCCATGGTCTGGAGAGAATTAGAATATTCTTATCATCCTCTCCAGTGTTCCTGAGTGAGGTTGGAAGAGATCATTATCCTATTTTCAAATGAAAAACAGATATAGGCATGAAGGGACCTGGCAACAGCCATTTAGCAAATGAAAAGTCCAAGCAAAGATGGGCCTGATTTCTCATGCCTCGGGTATCTTTTATCCTGGGCAAGACCCGAGGACCACCAAGACTTTCAGAAGAGACACTTGATCTTTACTGGATGGTCCAGTTTTGGATCCCACAGATGTATGTCATTTGTTTCACATGCTTACTAGAAACTGGTTGGTGATATTGTTCTGTGTGATCAGCATGGGTGTCATTTGCAAGTAGGCAAGTTGTGCCAGAGACGTGGCAGTGATTATGTTAGAACAGGCAATCTCTGCTTGGCACCTTGGTCAATCAGGCTTGTGTAGTTCACACCAGCAACTTGCAATCGGGCTTCTCCACCCAGTAGCTCCTTGTCACTGCAGCGGGTAAAGATGGTATCACAGAAAGACAATTGGGACATCCTTCAGAACTAGTTCATAAGATCTTTTTATACAAGAAAATCTTCACAAATGCTTTATGATCTTATTTTCGCGGAGATATATACTTGGTGGTGAAGAATGGCCTTGCTGACTGAACTGAAAAGTCAAGACCTGGTGAGGCCTCCTCCTCATCTAGGATGGAACTTCCAGGTTCCAAGAGAGGAGCCTTCTATCCTCTCCTAGAGGCTAGATCAGTTGTCTCCTCTTTCCTTTGACTGTATCCATTTCCCACGGTCAACAACATCCCACCTAACAAACCATTCAGCTAAGAGACTATGGTATTGTAATGTGGAGAATTGCATATAAATGGAAAATTTGGCGGTATACTGCTAGAGATCGTGAACTTGTGGCTGGCAAGCCGTGTGGCAGTGTTTCAAAGGCAGTGTCACCAGTCAGGTAATGTGTTTCTTACAGTGCAATCTCATCACCCCTATGTCCCTACTCTAGCCTCTGCTTCACACTTTTATGTTATCTGCCTGGTTCCTCTAGGTTCCTTGGGATCCTTGTTAGATTCATGGGGTACTAGGTCAGCCTTCCTTAAAAAATTATGTTTCTTTTCCTAGTTTCATCTCGTTTCTGCAACAAGAAACTCAGAGCTCTTTCCAAATGTTTTTGGTCTTTGGGGAAAAATGTTTCTTTTTTCCAGGTAGAGCAATTGAAATCTTTAGTCTTTTCTCGGGCTCCTCACCAACCCTCCCACTCTAGACCTGCGTCATTTGCTTTTATCTCTGTCCAACTTCCTCCTGGAGAAGGTACATCAAAATTAATGTTACCAAAACCTCATTAGATATAAGATGATTCTTGACCAAAGCTATGAAGGATGTACACTAATACATAAGACTGGAAAAGTTCAGATTCAATGGATATTTATTAAATATTTACTATATTTAGGGTGATTTAGAGAACTCGTGTGAATTCTCACAGCTGGTCAGTGGTGAGCAGTGACCAGGACTCACAAATGAAAGCACATTCTTGCAAAAGGTCAAAGGCTGGGGTGAGGGAGACACGGGCAACACCTCTTCACGTAGCTCCAGCCAGGGACAGCCCTGTGAGGTATCTCTGCCCGGGCAGGTCCTGTGGAGCGGGGAGGGAGCAGCAGCGCTGTTAGCAGCCTGTCAGCTACAAGGGGCATCGAGCATTAGCCACTTCCCAGAGGCTGACTGAGGTGGAGGAGCAGCATGAGGCATCGTCACAGATGTTCATTCTACTCTCAAATCCATCTGTCCCTGCTAGCCTTGTTTTGTGGCAGTGTGTGTGTTGGGGGTGATGGGAGGAGAGGAACCTGGGTGGGGCCCTTGGGGACCTGAAGCTGAGACTTCCTGGGGACTCTGTCAGTGTTTTGAGTTTGGAGGTGGAGCGAGGAAGGAGAAGATGGAGAGTTTATCTTTCAGGGAGAATCTAGGCACATTTTGGTTCCATTGTCCCCTTTCACGGGACTTGTGCTGTGCACGCTGAAAGGTGACAGAAGGGAGAGGGTAGGAGTAAAGAGGTGACAATGCTGAAACTGATTTCAGAAGCCATAGGATGTAACCTAACTTTCCTAGTTACCATATATCACGTGGGACTATTTCTGGGAGTTTTTTATGTTTATCAGTGGCTAAGATTTCAAGTTCCTTTTTCTTTTTTGCATTTGCAATTAAATTTTGTAGTTTTAATCCACACAATTTATTTTTTATTTTTTATTTTTTATTTTTTCCATTATAGTTGGTTTACAGTGCTCTGTCAGTTTCTGCTCTGCAGCAAAGTGACCCAGTCACACACACACACACATATATACATATATATATATATATACATATACACATATACATTCTTTTTCTCACATTATCCTCCATCATGTTCCATCATAAGTGATTAGATATAGTGCCCTGTGCTATACAGCAGGATCTCATTGCTTATCCACTCCAAAGGCAATAGTTTGCATCTATTAACCCCAGACTCCCAGTCAATCCCACTCCCTCCCCCTTGGCAACCACAAGTCTGTCCTCCAAGTCCATGAGCTTCTTTTCTATAATCCACGCAATTTAATTTCAGTCTGAGTCACCCACAGTCAACTCTACTGTAAATGATTAATATGCAACTGAAACATATCTACAGTTATAAATTATAAGGTTTGCTTAAAAACAAAATATTTTTTGAGTTCCCATTGTGACTCAGCAGAAACAAACCCAACTAATATCCGTGAGGATGTGGGTTTGATCCCTGAACTCGCTCAGTGGGTTAAGGATCCAGGGGTGCCGCAAGCTGCGGCGTAAGTTGCAGATGTGACTCAGATCTGGCATGGCTGTGGCTGTGGCTCTGGTGTAGGCTGGCAAGTGCAGATCTAATTCGACCGCTAATCTGGGAACTTCCATATGCCATGGGTGCGGACCTGAAAAGAAAAAAGAAAAAAAGGACAGAGAGGCTTACATTGTGGAGGTACAGAGAAAGACGATAAACCTATGAAACAACTGACAGAGTGATGGGATGCTATCAAAGAAATTAATCGGGTACTGAGACGGAGCCGTGGGGGGAGCGGTAGGGATGGAGTGGTAAGGAAGGGTCTGAAGAGGCATCATGTGGACTGAGATCCACATGGTAAGAAGGAGCCAGCCAGGCACAGGTTGGGAGAGACCTCCTGGGGTGAAACTGTGTGTTTGAATCTACTGGTATCATCTGTACTAGTTTGCCAGGGCTGCTGCAACAGAGGACCACAAACCCAGTGGCTTAAACAACGGAAGTTCGACATTCAGTCCTGGACACCAGGAGTCTAAGGTCCAGGTGTCAGCGGGGCTGGTTCCTTCTGAGGTCTGTGAGGGACGGTTTGTTCCATGCCTAGCTCCAGCTTCTTTCTGGTGGCTTCCTGGACATCTTTGGTGTGCCTTGGCTTGGAGATCTGCTTCTGTCTTTGCCTGGTGTTCTCCATGTGCCTGTCTGTACCTAAATGTCCCCTTTTTATAAGGACACCAGTCATATTGAATTAGGGCACTCCCTAATGACGTCATTTTAACATGATTTCCTCTGTAAGGACCCTGTCCCTAAATTGGAGCCTATCCTGAGGGACAGCGACTTAGGAGCCAACCTTTCTTTTCTTTGGAGACACAGTTCAACCCATAAGGTCACACCTTGTGAATGTGATACAGTGTCAATGTTATATGTGTCACATGGGTCTGTTCGGGTCTTCTCTTCTGGGTTCTTTTCTTTGGAGACACAGTTCAACCCATAAGGTCACACCTTGTGAATGTGGTACAGTGTCAATGTTATATGTGTCACATTGGTCTGTTCGGGTCTTCTCTTCTGGGTTAGGTGGCCCAGCCTACTGTAAGGCATACACATTACTCGCTGTTCCTCTTGGATCTTTCCAGCTCCTCAAACAGGGTTAGTTCCCAGCCCCTAGATGGACTTGGGAAAAGCTGCCAGCGACTCAGTGTTTAACCCCTGTCACCCGGAGATCACCTTCACACCCATCCCCAGTGGGTTTTAGGAGGAGGCCCAGGGAATTCCAGGTACTTGAGAGGGGGCTGGGCAAATGAACTTCCCTTTATTTAAAATCATAAATATAGGCTTTGTTTCCTCTTTGGAACACTCTGATCAAAACAAATGGATTAGGCCAAGCACGTGGTCATAGTAACAGGTGGTTGGGAGGTCCCCTGGGGCTTGTTGCCTGCAGAGCCTGACTGCCTTCGTGCCTGTGCTCGGCCCCGGAGACGCAGGCTGCACACCGGGGAGCCAGCGGTGCGTGTCTGCAGCTGGCCGTGGCCAGCACTAGCTCCCGGAGTGACTAACGGGGAAGTGCAGACAATGCACACCAACAATGGAGGGCCCACAACTGTTGATGAAAGGAAGTGAGGTTTGTCCGGGCCTTTCCCCCCGCTGCTCTCAGGGCTGTGCTTTGTGAAGCATGCCTGTCCCCTCCAAGTCTGAATGGAGCCACACGCTCAGGGCCGCCAATTAACTGGCCATAGCGAAGAGCCGGCAGGTCTTTTAATAACCTCCCTTCTGTAGAGGGCACACCTGATGGGGCACAGGTGCCCGGGGTTCAGGTCTCAGGGCCACCCTCGGTGTGCCTGGGCGATGCTGATGGAGTGGGCTCAGGGCGGGGAGTCACAAGGCTTTGCGCAGTCCCACTTTCCCCTAGGAGTTAGGAAACCATGACAAAGAATGTGGCAAAAGGTGATCTTAGCGAATAAGGTGACCTAGAAACATTCCCCATGTTACTTCTCTGATTTCCAGGATGTGTGCGTTTCATCAAAGCTGATTTTGGTGGTCCTCGGAAATAAACGTTGAATCAGAAAACAGAGGGGGGAGTTCCTGTCGTGGCTCAGTGGTTAACAAATCTGACTAAGAACCATGAGGTTGCGGGTTCGATCCCTGGCCTCGCTCAGTGGGTTAAGGATCCAGTGTTGCCGTGAGCTGTGCTGTAGGTCGCAGATGCGGCTCGGATCCCACATTGCTGTGGCTGTGGCGAAGGCCGGCGGCTACAGCTCCTTAGCCTGTGAACCTCCGTATGCCACGGGTATGGCCCTAGATAAGGCAAAAAGACAAAAAAAGAAAACAGGGAAAGAGGCTGAGGAAGGGGAGCAGGGGACTCAGGATTGAAGGGTCCTTGGAGGTGGGTTTGTCCAAAGCAGGGTCTGGAGTTTTGTTTCCTCTGAGCAGGCCCAGCTCCAGACAGGCCCAGAAACCGCCCCACGAGGGCCACTGCTGCGATGTACTCAACTGGCCGAGAGAGGGTTTTGAACCATGGTTTTCGTAGCTCACTTGGGGATGTATGTCACGTTGCCCATCAGCAGATTTCTTACAAAGCTCTGGGAAAGGAGACTGGCTTTGGGCTGGACTGAACCCACTGGGTCTGTTCCCTTTTTCTGGGATGCACTTGGCTTTGTCCCTCGACTGTAGAGGGTGTCCTCCTGGGGTCAGAAGTACCATGTCCGTGGCAGTTCCCGGCACCCCCGAGACCAGAATGGGGGAAGGTCACTGATGGAAGCGTCTATCTCAGCCCCACCAGCAGACCTTCCCGTGCTCCTTATTGTTTCTAGTTTAGTCACCAGCGAGTCCAAGCGCAAAAGGACAGGATTACCTTCAGGAACTCGGGGGTGGGGTCCATGAGCAGAACAAGATCTGTGTTCTATAAAGTTGGAGAAAGGGGGAGTGAGGGCGGGTGGGGGTCGGCCGTGACCGTGACCCGGCCCAGGTGGGGAGTCTGATCATCTGCCCTGCAGCAGTTTAAGAAGAGCCAGGATTGTGTCCGGGGATACAGTGATGGGACATCAGGCTGACAGGTGGTTTCTGGACTTCCAGCCCCCAAGGTCTCTGGCACTTGAAGGGCTATGACGCTGTGTCTTTGTTTTTATAGACCCCTGGACCAAAAGCAAGAAACACTTGAGTTGTGTTGAGTTTAGAATGCCGCTTGGTCTGAAGGAACAGAATTGCCCTTGTTTTTAACAGCAAGTACACGTAGAAGGTTCTTTTTGAAATAGGGCCTTGTCCTCATCTCTATTTTTGATATAACAGAATGGAAGTACTCATCTAAAAGCCCAGTTTCATCAGGCATCTTCGCCGTGGTCAGAACCAATGGCGAGATTTTCCAAGTCTATTTTCTGTACAGGTCCCACTTCCATACATTGACCTTGGAGGCAGATGTGCCATTTTGGTAACACGATCTACGTATTACTGAATAATTACATAAAACTCTGGGCAGCTGCATTTCCTAACACGTGTGCCTCCTCTCTGGGGGCCCCGGACAGTACTTTCAGTGCAGCAATTCCAAGAAGTTTGATTCAAATAATGCTCTCTTTGAAGAATTTCTTCTGTTTGATGGGACCTAGGGGATATCATTAACTTGATTGGAAGGAAGACATCAGAGATTTTAGAAGTGGAGGACTTTGGAATATCAAGCTACCTCCTAGGATTTAGACCCAAACAAGAAAAAGCTTCAAAATAAAACAACATAACAATCATTAAATTATTATCATCCAAATTTAGAAACGTGTAATGAATATTCATTTTCTTTCTTATCTGGAGGCTGAGCAATCCCAGGCTGGGGATTTTTCCTTTCACAGGAAAGAATAGAGGAACAAGTGTCTGGGAATGAGGGGTACTTATGACTTTGCCCCCAGGCTCCCAGAGTGATGTTGGGGGTGGGGATCTGCTGAATGGAGTGGAGCAGTTCACACTGAGGACAGCATGAGAACGAAGCCTAAAACCTTTGGCGGGGAAAGAGAAGAGAAAAGAGATCCTTTTTACTGTCAGGCTCCATCTTTAGAGAGTTGCTGTGCTTTTTGAATTGTTAACGTGTCACTGGCTAGCAAGTTAAAGTTTGTAAGCAAAAGACATTTTTTTTCAGATGATACCTTCACATCTCAAGACCATGTCGTAAAACACATGTAGGGCCTGAGAATTTTGGAGCCACTGTCGAGGTTCAATTACTAGATTTTTTTTTTATCTGATTTTCTCATGGCGGTTCCAGACTTCAGCTAATGAAGGGTTGTTTCCTAGTGCTCCCTTTGAGGATGCTGGAAGCAAACCTTGCAGGAGGTTCTAAAGTCATTCTAGAACTTGAGCACTGTCCTCCATCAGTGACTCAGTCTGAAGTCCCTCCTTTCTAAGTGACACCATTCACGCAGCTCTTAATGCTGTTCCCTCTCATCTACTCCTATGGGAATGTGTGAGCCTCACTGGGCTGGAAAGTCTTCATCAGACAGCAGGGGATGTGCGGCCTCCCATAGAAAGCCCCTTGCTCACCACTCTCCTGCAAGAAACTCATGGTAGTCACGACGCCAGGTAACTAGAGGTCCACCTGCGGACCAGATGCTCACCTTGACCTGCAATGCAGAGCCCATGCTTGGCCTGATCTTTCAATCAGGAAGAGGACAACCTCTTTTTTTGTCTTAGATTGTTTTTTTTTTTTAACCTTCATGGAATTGGTCTTAAATTATGGATCACGCACCCACTTGGATTGAGCTTCATGGTTTTCAATAGAAGCAACAACATCATTGGGCTCTGTTCAGTCGAATCAGTTCTGTGTCGGGGGCTGTGAACTTGGTTTACCCTCTCAGAGAATCAGGAAGGTGACCACCAAGTTCAAGTGTCCCTAAGTGCATTCTGAGAGCTTCTAAGATTCTAAAGTCTGCAGTTCTAGAAGTGTAAGAAAGGGGTTAATATGAGAATGTATAAATATATACCATGGGGAGTTCCCGTCGTGGCTTAGCAGTTCGAAACTGACTAGCATCCATGAGGACACGAGTTCGACCCCTGGCCTTGCTCAATGGGCTAAGGATCCACCGTTGCCGTGAGCTGTGGTGTAGTTTGCAGACGAGGCTTGGATCTAGCATTGCTGTGGCTGTGGTGTAGTTTGCAGACGAGACTTGGATCTAGCATTGCTGTGGCTGTGGTGTAGGCTGACGGCTGAAGCTCTGATTCAACTCCTAGCCTGGGAGCCTCCATATGCCTCAGGTGAGGCTCTAAAAAGACTCTCTCTCTCTCTCTATATATATACACACACACACACACACCAGGAAATGACTTTAAATCTTTTTCCATTTTATTTTTTTAATTGAAGTATAGTTTATTTACAATGTTGTTAGTTTCAAGTGTACAGCAAAGTGATTCAAATGTATGACATGTATGATATATATATTTTCAGATTCTTTTCCTTTATAGGTTATTACAAAATATTGAGTAGAGTTCCCTCTGCTACACAGAAGGTCCTTGTTGGATATCTATTTTATATATAGTAGCGTGTATTTGTTAATCCCAAACTCCTGTTTCATCCCTCCCTCCCTTTCCCCTTTAGTAAGCGTAAGTTGGGTTTCTGTGACTTTTTAATAGTTTACTAAAGTGCATGTGCGTACATCAAACTAAAATATAAATACTGGTATATCTAGAGTATGGGTCTGATGTCAAGGTCAAGACTCTTCACCAGGACACTGGTGATCCCAAAACTCTTTTTGCACCTGGTGAGAAATGAACACACACACACGCACGCACACGCACACGCATACACCATTCCCACTCTCACACACATTAGTTGAAGTGGTAGGGAAGGTGCTCCCTTTTGGCTTATCAGTTCTCTACCCCTCTCTGCCCCACTGATCCATGGTCGCTTATGCCTAAGCACAATTATCCTCTTTCTGTGAGAGCTGATGTGTTACTTATTTCTCACTTCTGCCTGTGCTTATTCAGAATCTTCATCGTTTCATCAGATGATGACTAGTCATCACTTTCTGTAGCTCTACCCATTTCTGTTCCTATTTATAGCTGCACTAGTTGGTACAGCCCTAAGTCAAAAGATCCAGTTGGGTGTGTATGTACCCCGTAAACTGGCTGTGCAGTGCCTGTGACGGCGGAAACGAGAGGGGAGGTCTAGGCCTGTTTGTTTCATGCCGCAGGGAAAGACAGCCCCTGGGTTAAATATGATGAGCAAACCCTTTCTTCCTCGGGTTCTCATCTTTATCCTGCTCGCTTCTCTGTGATTCTCTCTCCCATTGTTAATCGCCCCCCTGGCTGCAGCAGCTGGTGTTATAAACTGCCCCTTTGGTAACCAGACGCCTCTCAGCTGGGGCTTTGCTGTCTGGGGATTTTATTCTTACCGTGGCATGAGTTAGACCAACAAATTCTCGCTCCTGGGCTTCGTGAGCTGAGTGGAGGTGCTGATGGAATAGTGTCTGGCGCATATCCTTCTTTAACTTATTTATAACCCATTCTTGTTTCACTTGTCCATCCCTATGAGAGTCAGTGTAGACTTGGTTGGGGTAATCCTGGGCTTCTGCCCTAGCAAGTGGCCAGGGCTGATCCTGTTACGCTCATGAAGTGGTCGAGCTGAGTGACAGGCCACCTGGCAGGTCTCACTGGCCTGTCTTGCCCAGCCATCCAGTTCAGGACACCTTTTCAGCCTGGCCAGTTGTTCTAGGGTGATGACATTTCAGATAAAATTCCTGTTCACAAGTACTTTAAATCAACTGAAGTAAATTCCAGACTTAATATCAGAAGTAAGAGTGGATTAGAAATCTCATTGAGCTGAGAAGTTCCTGAACACGTGGTGGGGAGTCAATAATCCTTCAGCTGAACTTGGGATGCATCTGGACCTGTCCTTTAGTAGTCTTCTTTGAGATCAACTTAGGATCTAGCTGATATGTTTATTTGAAAGTTTTGTTTTAGTATCTATTTAATTGAAAGTGATGGGAAATTTATTTTTTGTGAGCAAGTATTAATCATATCAGATCATTTTTCTTTATCAGAAAGCATCATATAGGAGTTCCTGTCATGGCGCAGCAGAAATGAATCCGACTAGGAACCATGAGGTTGTGAGTTCGATCCCTGGCCTTGCTCAGTGGGTCAAGGATCCAGGGTTGCTGTGAGCTGGGGTGTAGTTTGCAGACGCGGCTTAGATCCCATGTTGCTGTGGCTGTGGTGTAGGCAAGTGGCTACAGCTCCGATTAGACCCGCAGCCTGGGAACCTCAATGTGCCACTAGTGCAGCCCTAGAACAGGCAAAAAGACCAAAAAAAAAAAAAAAAGAAAAGAAAGCATCATATAAAGGCAAGATTTAGAAGACTGTGTCCCTACTGTGTTTATATACACAACAGGGTCAGATCTGTCTGCTTGGTCCTGTCGATGTTATTCTCCATAGCCAACCTCTATTACCTGTTACTCAGTTTGAGTCTCAGACTCTTGGAATACTCAGTCATTTCAAAAGGCATCTGTGTGTGAACAGTGATGACCATACTTTTTTCCCCTGCTATAAATCCCTTTAGTAAGGAAAAGAAGCCATGACACCACGTTAATTTTGTAAAAGCATTTAGTCTGGGTTAAAGCCCTTAGCTGCAATGGAGAGAACATGGCAGTGTTGTTTGAATGGTCAGCACTCTTTGTCAGTAAAGGAAACTTATCTAGGCCTAGGGCTCAGGAAGCTCAAAAGGGAAGCTCTGATTCTCACATTGAATTGCTTGCCAACCCTTTGGTAAGCCTTGGCGGGCTTCCAGCTCCGTCCTGCCCCGGTCTGACCTCTGGAGCCTGAGAGTGCTGGCACACTCCAAGTACTCGATGGCATGAATGGCCAGTGGCCAGCGCCATCTGAGACTTCAATCAACTTGATACCAAAGGTTAATCTCTTCCACGCGAATCACATCATCTGTAATTTGCGGCAGGTACTTTCAGGCAGAAACCCTTTTTCCTATGATACCTGTTGGTTCGTGCTTTTAGGTATGGCTCACAGACCCCTTTCATTCATGAACTCTCCTTTTTGTTTTGTTTTTAAAAATTTTTAAATTATCGTTGATTTACAGTGTTCTGTCAATTTCTGCTGTACAGCAAAGTGACCCAGTCATACTTACATATACATTCTTTCTCACATTATCCTCCATCATGTTCTATCACAAGTGACTGGATATAGTTCCCTGTGCTATACAGCAGGATCTCATTGTTACCCACTCCAAATGCAACAGTTCGCATTTACTAACCCCAAACTTCTAGCCCATCCCACTCCCTCTGTCTCCCTCTTGGCAACCACAGGTCTGTTCTCCACGTCCATGAGCTTGTTTCTTTTCTGCAGATAGATTCATTTGTGCCATATATTAGATTCCAGATATAAGTTATCATCATATAGTGTTTGTCTTTCTCTTTCTGACTTATGCCACTTAGTGTGAGAGTCTCCAGTTCTGTCCATGTTGCTGCAAATGGCATTATTTTGTTCTTTTTTGTGGCTGAGTATATTCCATAGTGTGTATATACCACATCTTCTTAATCCATTCATCGGCTGATGGACTTTTAGATTGTTTCCATATTTTGGCTATTGTGAATAGTGCTGCAGTGAACATATGGGTGCATGTGTGTTTTTCAAGGAAAGTTTTATATGGATATATGCCCAGGAATGGGGTTGCTGGATCATATGGTATGAATTCTCGCTTTCTGTTTGTTTATTTGTTTTGTTTTTGTCTTTTTAGGGTCGCACCTGTGGCATATGGAGGTTCCCAGGACAGGGGTCGAATCGGAGCTATACCACAGCCACAGCAACGCCAGATCCAAGCCGCATCTGCTGACCTACATCACAGCTCACGGCAATGCCAGATCCTCAACCCACTGAGTGAGGCCAGGGATTGAACTCTTGTCCTCATGGGTACTAGTTGGATTTGTTTCCACTGTGCCACTGTGGGAACTCCCTGGTAGCTTTTTTTTTCTCTCCTTTCTTATAGATCTTTTCTTACAGATTCCCCAGTCTTGGACAGATGGCATTCATGGTTTTCTCTAGTGGGAGAGGTTAACATAATTCCATTTTTCTTTTTTAAAATATTTAAAACATTTCCATACAATTTTTAAAGATTGCTTTCTGCTTAACAGTTATTACAAAATATTGGCTCTATTCCTCCTGTTGTACAGTACATCCTTGAGACTCTTTCCTACCCAGTAGTCGGCGTATCCCACTCCTCCACTCCCATTTGCCCCCTACTAGTAACTTCAAGTTTGTTCTCTATATCTTAGAGTCTGCTTCTTTTTGTTATATTCACTAGTTTGTTGTATTTTTCAGAGTATTCCATTTTTCTTGAATGTTGCACCCAGGTTTGGACATGTTTACGTGAGAGGCAGGAGTGCTTTTAGGACTTTCATTTCCTCTGAGCAAAGGGAAACAGGAGAATGAGAGAACCGCGCAAACAGCTTGTGATTTTCCCAGAACCTCGGGAGGAGGCTGTCGGGTATTTTATTGATGGAGCCTGTCCTGCTCTAGATCCTCCAAGATGATCAAAACCTCATTCAGAAAAGCCGCAAATCAGCTTGGGCAATTCCCCACTTCAATAAAACAAGCACATTTTCTTCTCTAACTTCCTTTTTCTGTTTACAGTCTCCTCCGTCCCTCGGAGTTGTGCTCTGATCTCTGTCTGATGTTCCTGTAGATTTAAGGCCATTTTAGGAGCTAGTGTGACGGGGGATGGAAACAGGTGAACACCGATGGCCTGTTGCTTCCTTTGCATTTCTCCACAGAAAACTGGAGAGTCCAATAAGAAGAAACTACCAGAGCCAGTGATTTTTATCTGAAGTGTTACTCTCTCCCTGCCCTGAAGGGAGGATAGGGTAGAGGTCCTTATCGGAATGTACTGGAAAGATGCCCCCACACAGCTGTGCAGAGATTACTAGCAAGAACCTCGGGCAGGCAGCCCTAGGTCTGAATCTCAAGTTCACTTGTTGCATGTCACCCAGTAGTCCAGGGCAAGTCTCTGAGCCTCTTTAAGCTTTAATATTTAGGGTCATTAAAATGTGAATAATGATTCTCTTCTTATAGGTGTTTGTGACGGTTCAATAAAATGATTGTAGGAGTTCCGATTGTGGCTCAGCAGGGTGAGGACGCGACATTGTCTCTGTGAGGATGTGTCAATCCCTGGCCTCGCTCAATAGGTTAAGGATCTGGTGTTGCCATAAACCGCAGTGTAGGTGGCAGGTGTGGCTCCAGTTCGACCCCTAGTCCAGGAACATCCATATGTCACAAGTGCGACTCTAAAAAGCAA
>PVHT020004944.1:30720054-30735170 GCA_004024745.2 Catagonus wagneri
ATGCGCGCGTGTGTGTGAGTGTGTGTGCACGCCCACACTTGTGCTTGTGTAAGTGGGTTTCAGCCGTGTCTCTTTGATGGTGATGATTCATGAAGATGCCGTTGCAGCACTATGAGAAGTCTCCCAAACACTCCAGGGTGTAAAGCCCACGCTGGTTGTTTGGAAGTGAAGCGAGTGACAAAGGTGAACCTACACAGGATCTGGTAAATTCTAGGGGCCTGGAAGCCAACGGTCCATCACACCAGTTCTGAATTGGCACTATCGTGGGGTGCATCGGGCCCCGTTTGGGTGCAGTTGAACTTGTGGAATTGGCTATATGTGAGGGATTTAGCCTCTGTGAGCTGCTGTCGCCATGTCCCTCCAGGTATTGGCCAGCGGGCCTGTGGCCTGGTTCCCTGTACCCTAGGGATGGCTGGGACCCTTAGCAGGGTGTCCTGGAGAGCTAGGTTTCTAAGGAGGACATCAAGGCTGGAAGGAACCTGGTCTAGCTTGAGTGGCTTTTCTTCACTGAAGGGAGCCCAAGCTGGGCAGGGAGGAGTAGCCCCAGAAGGGAGAGAACAGCTGGAAGTCTGGGATTGGGGGGGTGGCTGAAACTTGTTGGGGACAGAGAGGAGGCTTAGGAACAGGGAAGGGCTTGGAGGAGGGAGGGTCAGGGAGAAAGCCAGCATTTAGATTCCTTATGGGGCAGCTCCAGGCCCATTGTCACTGACATCCTGAGCTGCAGCAGGAAGCACAGAGGCCCCGGAGTTTTTTTTTTTTTTTTTTTTTTAAGTTTTTTTCCTTCTTAGGGCTATACCTGCAGCATCTAGAAGTCCCCAGGATAGAGATCGAATTGGAGCTTCAGCTGCCGGCCTACGTGACAGCCACAGCAGTGCAGGATCCGAGCTGCATCTGCAGCCTACACCATAGCTCACAGCAACACTGGCTCCTGAACCCACTGAGTGAGGCCAGTGATCAAACTACTTGAATCCTCATGGATACTAGTCAGGTTTGTTACTGCTGAGCCACGATGGAAACTCTGACAAATTCAACTGTTGATTTCAGCAAACTAATAATGTTCAGGGGACAGACTTTAATAAGCTTACCTCAAGCTGAAGAAAATCTATGGAGCCTCATTGCATAATGAGCAAAGGAGTTCTGAATAACTGGATTTATTTTTAAGGAGAAAAAAAAAATGGAAGGACACAGATACTTTCTTTGGTTCCAGTGAAACTGAGACAGGAGGAAGAAAACAAGCTCATGTAAAAAAAAGATGAAATAAAAATGTGAACACGGCAAAAAAGGAAACTGGGTCAGATTCTCAAGCAGCATCTCTGCGGTGACCAAGCCTTGGAAGAATAAGGTCAGATTAGCCAAAGCAGCTCACGAGACAGCACTTGCAGAAGACATAAAGGAGCATGAAAGGGCAAAAGAGAATGTCACCTCTCTTCTTTATTAGGCAGGGATGAAGAGCCAACAACAAGCCATCAAAAGAACAAACATGTTTGATGTCCTTTAATAAAACCTCCATACTTTAAAAAAAAAAAAAGGGACAGGAAATAGGAACAGAAGACACGTAAATTTGCAGGCTAGAAGAGGTAGGTGGGGCGGATGATGTTTTAAATGGGTTGAGGGTATTAAAGTCAGAATGCTTGGTGTACTTGCATTTCAGGGCATGAGACTAAGGTTGCCAAAGTCATTTCAAGAATGAATTTGTGCAATCAGGGAGGAACCCCCAAATCATAAAGAGCTATCACACCCATACTCACCCATACACATTGGTGTACACACACACACACACACACGCACACACACACACTTAAGCAATAACCCCTAAGGAAGGAATAACCCCAAATAATCAGCACGCATCTTGAATAAAATACCACATAGTGTAAAAAGTCTTTCATACTTAAAATGTGCATTTCCATCTGGCTGAGGCAGTTTTTTGCTCTGCAGAGAGACGGGGCTTGTGGTTAAGAAGACTTAGTGGGTGCAACATGTTTGGCTTCAGAGGGGCCCTGTGGCTGTCCAGAATGATGATCAGCAAACTAAGCAAGCAGACCAGACCAGCTACCATATGTGCTTATCCTTTGTTCTGGTCTGAACCATGTTCATGCCTCTCAGGTGTCTGATTTTCCCAGTTTTTCTGTATAATTTTATAGGAGAAATGTATTTCACGGTTATAGGAGAGAAACAGATTTCATACTTTTGTACAACAATTTACTTCTATTACAAACGGTGTTGGATTCTGGAGTTCCCGTGGCGGCTCAGCGTTACAAACCCAACTAGTGTTCATGAGGATCTCTGGCTTTGCTGAGTGGGTTAAGGATCCTGCTTTGCCGTGAGCTGTGGTGTAGGTTGCAGACATGGCTTGGATCCTGCCTTGCTATGGCTGTGGCGTAGGCCAGCAGCTGTAGCTCCGACTCAACTCCTAACCTGGGAACCTCCATATGCTGGGGGGGTGGCCCTAAAAGGCAAAAGAAAGAAAAAGTGTTGGAATCTTTGGTGAGACTTGAAATGAGTTTTGATTTGACAGTATCTTGATTGACTCTCAATAGTAATGTTGGTTAGCTATTCACAAAACCAGCCCATGGTTTTTATAGTAGTACTTTTTATAGCACAGTTGTGTTTATAAGTATTTATTCTTTAGAAAGATAAAGTAGGAAAAATCAAACTTAATATTTAATAATGTGTCTTGAGTAGTTTTTTTGGTGCTTTTGCCGATCATTTTAGTCAAACTTCTTATGCAGAAATTCTGCTAATATTGTTTTCATTCCCCCTTATCAGTGAAGATTGTGCAATCTTTCCATTGTATTGGAGGAGACAGGGGCCAGCAGAACTGATAAGGTCTTCATTTTTAGGAAGGGCTAGGGGCATTTCCTTGACCTACGATGTGACCACAGGGTCTGTCATTCATTCCGTTAGGAATCAACAAGTTTGAAATTCCACTAAGTGCAAGAAAATGTGCACCTTTGTTTTTTCTCAGAAAGGGGGGGGCTCCTTTACATGGAACCATGTTGTAACCCTAATTCGGTGTGTCATGGCCTGCAGAGAATGGTATTTAGTTCCTGCCAGTGAACTTGAAATGGGCACTTAGCGTTTTCCTGACTCTGTGTTAAGCTCCGGTTCCCGCTCTTCCGATTTTCTGCAGACCAAGGAGAAAGCCTGCACAGGGGTGGGGGCAGAGGAAGGGCTGCTGACAGAGGAGAGGAGACCTTTACCTGAACCACATCTAACAAACCAGACAAAGAAAGGCAATGTTTTCCTGCCTCAAGCATCTCACTTTGATCTGCCCAAAGTTGATCTGAGAACAGAGACGTTTAGCTCACTGTCCAGGGTGCTCAGATCTTCGGTCTCCAGAGGCCGCCCTGTGCAGCTGGGCATTTGGAACAGTCGATGACCAGGCCTGGTCACAGCCCAGCTCAGGCGTAGAGAAGAAGACTCAGGGCACGGTCACCGTCATCATTAAACCTGCTTCTTTCTCTTGCTGCTGAAAGTGGTCTGTAGGGAGAAGTCATCACTGGCCAAAGCGATGTGGACAGAGGTGGACAGAATGGTAGACTCTCAGATGTCTACGTGCTAAGGATGGTTTGGCCGTACTAGGAGAGTTGTGTACTTTGCTGCTAATGACATTGAAGAGTCAGTGTTTACCTGGTCCATGGGGCATTTGGCTTGGTGAGGTCAGGGGTTCACATCTCTTCTGCTGAAGTAACAAGCTCTAAGTGGGAAGGTACTTTGCAGGGCCAGACCTCGTTGTCACAGATGGTGGACTACTGAGGGGAGCCTGATTCTTTCACATTCTTGTTTCTGCCTTTAGTAGGTGTTTTTACAGGCCGGTTATTTTGCTAAATATCATGAAACAAATGTGATAGTGGATTGTGAATTGATTGTATCTCTCTTTGAATACTGAAAACGTTTCCTGATCACAGGCCTGACTGAAAAGATTTTTAAATCTTAATTTTGGTTGATGCACTTAACTGTATTAATACCTACTGTCTTTGAAAAACATAGTTTATACCACAAACTTTTGTGAAAGATGTGTGTCCTTTACTCCTCAATTATTAAATTCTTTAGCATCTGTGATAAAAGATTGGTTAGCTGTTCACAAAACCAATTTTCTCTTTTTCTCTCTCTCTCTCTCTCTCTCTCTTTTTTGGCTTTTTAGGCCTTGTGCAGCATATGGAAGTTCTCAGGCTAGAGGTTGAGTCAGAGCTACAGCTGCCAGCCTACATCACAGCCACAGCCATGAGGGATCTGAGCCACAGCTCATGGCAACAGGATTAAACCCACTTCCTCATGGATACTAGTCGGATTTGTTTCCACTGAGCCATGACAGGAACTCCTTCCTCTTTTTCTTAAGTATATTAAACTATGTTTTTCAAAGGAGGCCACAGGATTGAGTTCTAGACAATGGGATGTAGGCACAATGATGTGTGCCATTTCCAGGCCTGGCAGGAAGACGACACCCTGTGCTCTTCCCCTTCCACCTTCTTGATGAAGATGAGCATGACCACTGTGGAAGCCAGACCTTGATGTGGCAGAGCCACAAAGTGGCAGGAGCCTGGGCCCTTCCGTCACTACTTGGAGGAGAGCTGCCCCTTCTCGGGATTTTGCGTGTGCAAGAAATAAACTTCTATCTTGTTTGAGCCATTATATAGCTTGGGGCTTATTTGTTATAATAGTGAATATCACCCTAACTTCAGAGCTGAGAATCCTTAAGGAAAAGTGTCTTGGTAGCAATGCTACCCAACAGAAAGTTCAGGCCCTTTGGAATGTCACAGAACTGGGTCCGATTCGTGGCTCTCTGGGTGTTAATTTCTGGGCAGCCTCTGACATTTACTTCACTTTTCTGAATCTGCCCTGGGGCAGTGTCAGTGCAGACAAGGAGTAAAGGCCTGAGTACCTTGGTCTATGTACATTTGGGGCTTGTTTGACAATGCCCCCCTCTCAATGGGAGCAGACCTCTGGGGAAGTTGGTATGGGCCAAAGAGGAAAGGGTCAGGAAACCTCTTCCCCCCTCCTTGCCCCATCATGGCTGCTGGTTCAATACCTAGCTAAATGTTCCAGTTTGCTAAGGGACCCAGGGAAGATGGGTGTGAAAGGCGTCCCCATGACATATCAATAGCTGAATCAGGCCTCATATCCATGTTCCTCGGCGTTAACATGCCAGGAATATTTGCAGTAACCGTGGAAGGAAAACGTCACTTGGTCCTGCTTACAAAAAGAGGCAAAGTACATATTTTTAGTAGAGAAAGGAGGGCATCACCAGCCGCAGCTGGCATGGGAACAGGTCTGCTAGCAGCTGGGAGCTGTGATCTGAATAGCAGTGACCTAGACCAAAGGAAGCAGAACTCCTAGCTGCAGACACAGCCTTGCCCTCCCGAGGGGCTGCCTATTTAAGAGCCATTTTTGGCTTCTTCCTTTACTGACACTCAAGGGTGAGTGGTTCTCACTAGGCTTGCAGGTGTGAAATACTTTCTCAAGTCCTTGGGCATTTTCTCCTTTGGGGAGTCCCTTGGGTTGTGATGTATCTGGAGGGCTCAATTAAGTGGCCCAGCTGGGTGAGAAGAACTCAGCCAGCTCAGAGCACTGACACTTTGCAAATTCTTGACTCTACGTGGAGTAGATATTGACTTTTGGAGACTGCTTAAATTGCTATATATTATGAGAAGCATTCACTTGTGGAAAGATAGTGAATTAATTTGTATCTCTTTTTGAATATTTAAATTATTTGAATAATTAAATTATTTCCTGCTGGTAGAGCCTGTCTTGCTTGTAGAGCCTAGATTCATAGGGTGTTATCTCTGTGGTCTCAGGACTGGATTGTTCAGACAGTATTTCCAAGGTTGACTTTGTTTTGCCGATGCAGGCAGGCAACACAGAACCTTTCTTACGTGAGTTTTCATGGGCCTTTTACTTTGTAAACATAGACGCTGAAACAGTTCATCCAGGCTACTCGTGTCAACTTATGAGTGAAGGATGAAAATTTAAATTATTTTGATCATGCTGGAGAAAAGTTAGAACACTCTTACTTGAAGACAACTATCTGTTGGGGTAGCGTGAATGTGTTTTTGTATTATCTGATATAGTCCATCTGGAATTTTCCAAGAACTCAGGTTATCTAGGTCAATGGTCAACTTGCTTAGCTTGGTAGAATGCTGCTAGGTAAGATTCTGTCTTATTCCCTTCATATGTAAATGGTTGTTTACTCAAGTTGTGGTCCACTCTGCTTCTGCCCTCTAACTTTCTTGGGTCTCTAGATTGTAGGGGCAAAACTGACTTAGTTCAAGAGTCTGGAACTGAGAGAAGTAAGTGATATGGGTTTCTGACCAATGAGACACCTTATCAACTCGCAAAGACCCACGGGAGTAGACATCGTTGCCATGGTGCACTAGTGATGTTTTTTTGTCATAAAGAGGAATGCAAGCCTGCCCAGCATGTACAAGGTCAGTTTTCAATGGAAGAGACTGGGTGGAGGTGGCTAGCAGTTGTCCTGCTCAGCTCCAGTCTATCCTAGGCGTCCCTGTGCTCCCAGAAACCAGAAGAGATTACAGTGAAGCTTTTATTTCTTTGGCTGTGCCCAGGGCATGTGGTAGTTCCTGGGCCAGGAATCGAACTCACACCACAGCAGTAACCTGAACCACAGTAGTGATGACGCTGGCTCCTTAACTCACTGAGCCACCAGGGAACTCCCAGTGAACCTTTTACTTACCCAATTTCTGTATGAGTGCGTGTGCATTCACACCAGTTCACCTGTGCATGCAGGGAACATTGTAATGGCCCGGCTTAGATATTCAGGGAGTGGTATGGATAATAAATCCAAGTTCATTGGTTTGGGACTTGACTGCTTAACCTTGCCAGCATTAGCTGTGTCGAGGTCAGGTCTCTTTCTCTGTCCCCATCTCTGTCTGTCTCACACACAGGTGTACACACACCTGGAGGAGCAGAGCACCAAGGAGGAAGTGATACTGGTCACAACCTGATGTCACACTCACCTCTGTAGTAAGTGGGCTCTGACAGGCTCTACTTTTTCCCTGGGGACAGCAAGCCACATACAACACTGGCCTCCAGAGTTCCATTGTAATCCGTGGCCTTTCATCTCAGGGATGTGTGGCTCTGCCGAGCCTCGGCCTGAGCTCCCTGAGCAGGTGTTTCTGGCTTGCGTGCTCAGAGCCTGGCGCCCCCAGCAGTTCTAAGACAGGCCCGGACCGGGCGTCCTGATCCTTATTTCTCTCCTCCTGCTGTCTACACAAGCTGGAGGACAGAGAAGGGGCTCTGGCCATCTGGTTTCCTTCAGGCCAAGGGCTTCTGGGCAAGGTCCTTTCCGAGCCTGTGTAACCACCTAGAAATCCCTAGGGAGCCTCTACGATCAAACTCCTACCACTTGGGAGAGGACCTGCCACACCACGAATTCCTCATCCACCGCCAGCCTGCCACTTCCCACCCTGAACAGCCTCACGCTACACCTAATTTATGTTGCATTTTGAATATTCTTGGAAATGTCCATATAATGAGAGGAAAACAATATGTGTCTAAGCGGTCTTGTCTCCACGTGCAAATCTTCCCCTGGCAGAAGTCACATTAATGCTAATGAAATCTGGATGCTGAAGTCCTGTCTTGCGGTTGGGGGTGATCTCCTCTGTGCTGAGACAGTTTTTTCTCATTAGCCCCCACCGTCCTTATTCATATTAACAGGGATGAGGAGAATTCGGGAAGCTGGCTTCTGGCAGCATCCAGAATTAATGGGGAGGTGGGGGGAAGGATGAATAGTTGGGAAGTTAAGATTCACTGTGATAGTGAATGGATTGCATCCTTCTGGAGTACTCTGGAGAGGTATTCGGTGACTCGCTGCCATGCTACAGTTTTCGCTAATGGGGGACCTTCTTACAGCTGAAGCCCTAGTTTGGGAGAGAATCGATCTTGTGATAATTTTACAGCTGGTGTGAGTGTGTGTGTGTGTGTGTGTGTGTGTGTGTGTGTGTGTGTGTGTGCTTTATGTACATGGATCTCTAGTCAACAGCCGGCTCAATCAGAATTTATTTACCATGAGAGGGTTTGCTGCCAGGGTCCATTGTGAAAATGCATATCCATAAGCAGTTCATACTTTTAATGTTTTAATGACTGTCTCACCCACCATATGAAATGTTTTAAAGGGAAATGCAGTGAGGGAAGTGGGGGCAGAGGCAGGGAAACTTTCTTCCATAGCAGAAGAGAAATTTTCCTGCTGCGGGCAAGTCAATCAAAAACAGTAGATGATGTGTCTCCTACTGATCTCATTCCCCATGGAAGTTTCTCTAATTTTTGCTGCCTATTCAAGCGTTGAATGTCGCTATGTCACATCCCCCTACTGTTCCCAGAGCTGTTTGTGACTCTGAGAGGGGGTGAGACACCTGTAAGCTGCCCCCAGGCCGGCAACCTTCAAGGGCAGTGTGGGGAGGGGCAGCCGGGGAGTGTGTGCAGTCTCGGGAGGGTGGCTGGTTTTCTGCTCCTGCAAGCAGCTGCTGTGCCGTGGGCATTACGGCTGGTGGCCCAAGTGACTCAAACGTGGTCCAAGCAGCTGGAGGCCATGCTGCTTATACGTAGAGTGTCTAGCCAGCGCTCCCTGGGGCAACGCGGAGGAGAACATCTCAGGTGGAGCTCTGCGTCTCGTTCTGGAGCTGCGGCCCCACCATGGGGAGCTCACAGTCCCTCTCCCATTAGTACACACCAGGGGAGACTGTGGGGCCCCAGCTTACAAGCTGGAAGACCTAGGTTTGGGTCCACGTGCTGACACCATAGTTACCACGTCAGTGGTGTGACATGACTGAGTAAGAACCTGATGTGCTCTGAGAATGTGTGAACAGGGGGTGCCATCTGGCCTGCAGGGGCCTATGGTTCCGCTGAGGGGGGCACATCTGGAGAACTGAATCCTGTTCTGCCTGCCACCCTCACAGAGTGATCGAAACAAGTCAAAACACACTTGGAGGGGAGGTGAAACCATGTCACATCAGGAATCTACAGAGGACCGAGGCCTCTGGCCTGAAGAAGTGACTGGGGGGCAGGTGTGATGATCTGAAGCGCGGTCACAGGGAAGAGGAATCGGAGTCTTCGGTGAGGCCCCTTTGGGTGAGGTCTGGGCCCTGGCAGAAGCCATGGAGAAATACACTTCAGTTGCCCAGAAAGAAGGTCTTCCCAGTAGTTGCAAATGTCTAAGGGAGCTTTAGATGGTTGTTCTTGGAGATAATCATACCAGATTCTACCATTTTGACACGGTTGTCGTGATGCTGTGGAAATTTTGATGCAGTATTGCAGTGAATTGTCACTATAGACCTTCTGACATGATTTTTAGGACAGAATCAAACCTTTCTGACAATAGCAAAACACCTAGCAAATGATTTTATTACCACTATTAAACTTCCTTCTGTTTTTGAACCGTGTGTGAAATAGATGACTTTGGTCCATCTTCCCTCCCACCTGGCCCCAGTCCAGCCTCCTCCCACTGCTGACCCACAGCTCTTCCCAGGCCCCATTCCTGGCATATCTGTGGGATCCACCCGGTCCATCACCGTCCCTTTCAATTTGTCTGACGATGGTGACATTGACATTGAAGATCAGTGACGGTCTCTGAGGTGGAGTGGGGGTTAGAGCTGAAAATACTGAAAGGATTCACATCTTTATTTGTATTTTAGAGTAGCTGGTATTTTCTACTGTTACCCCAAAGCCTTGAGTATAACTTTATACTCTACATGTCAAGATGTCCATGTGTCAAAATGGCCTCATCAGAATGCTGTTCTTATAATGAGCTGGACACAAGGAACTCAAGCATCATAAGGGCGGTTGAACATGGTTATTTTAAAGATAATTTGTAATTCTAAAATTCTGTGTTCTGACTCAATAGTTCCCAGATGCTGATCCTGGAGCCAGTGCTGGACTAGGACAAAGTTTTCACCATCTTCATTAAAATGCAGAAAAATAAGAACAGTGGATATTGTTTTCTCTAAGGCTAGATTTATTCAACTTTCAGGACTTTATTCTAAGGGAAAGGTCTTTATTTTCTTTTTGTTGTTGTCGTTAAAGTATTCTTTTGTTTTTAAATACTGGTGATAGTAGGTGGTATTTAAAAATGTCAATGAACTGGAGTTCCCATTGTGGCTCAGCAGGTCAAGAACCCAACTAGCATCCGTGAAGATGCAGGTTGGATCCTTGGCCTCCATCTGTAAGTTAAGGATCTGGCATTGTTGTGGCATAGGCCAGCAGCTGCATCTCCGATTCCACCCCTATCTGGGAACTTCCAGACGCTGCATGTGTGAGCCTAAAAAGAAACAAACAAAAAACAAACCAAAGCTGCAGAGAACTAAAAAATAAATACTAAAATAAAAACGTCAATGCACAAGATAAGTATTTCTGTCTCACTGTTACGCTTTTTTTCTTTTACCGATGTTGTAAAAGTCTGGGAACCCTGATTTAAGTAACTCAGCCTTTAGAACCTCATTTATTCATTTGTGAAATGGACACAGATACGCAGGTTCCCTATCAGCATCGTTGTAAGTCTCATCAGCCACTGCTGTGTACAGACACACATGCTTGGTGTGACATAAATGCCCTGAACACCGAGCGGAGCAGTGTCAGTAGTGCTAAAATTGATTATTGCATGAAGAAAGATGAGACAGATACACTCCTCTTGTCCTAGTTTATTCTTGGCTAATATTTCCTCCTCAGCTTCCAGTAGTGCAGATGAAGGCAGCCGAGGAGTTTGCTGTGTTCTCTCAGAATTGCTATGACAAAATTTCTGCCAGGGTGGCGGGGGAGTAGGAGACAGACCACTGTGCCCGGGGAAACAACGCGGGCTCGTCTGTGGACGTAGTGCGGGCGGGGCTGGGGTGAGCTGTGGGGTCGGGAGCTTTCCAAGACGCAGGGAGAGGGGTGACCTTGCCTGAATCGAGGTAGGTGTGAACTCGTGGCGTGTTTATCAGACCTGTGCCTCCAGCCCCAGGGTGAGGAACCGGATTGTGCCGCGGAGACCACGCTCCGCACCAGTTAAGTCACAAATCTCTGGGGAGGCTACACTCCAGGTGGTTCTCATATACGGCCGGCAACATCCGTCTCAGCGCCACGGGAGCGACTGATTAACCAGGTGATTGCGCAGGTGTGCTGAGTTCGCTCCAGTGCAGCCAATTCCCCCTTCAGTTGTCAAGGAACCATCGCAGGTGGGAGGGGCTTAAGTGGTCGCGCTAGGGCACCAGCTGGCGAAACTCCATCTTTTGTCTGAATATTTCACGAGGGAATTAATACCATATTGAGGCTGAAGGTTCTGAAGAAATCCTTGCCTTCTGTAACGATGTTCAGAGCAGCAGTGTTCCCCGTGGTGGGAAAGTGGAAACGCTTTAGTGCCCGTCGCTGGGGTCACAGACATGGCGGTGGCATGAAATGGAATACCGTGAACACAGAAGCTGTAAGTATCATCATGTGCAAGGTATAATGTGGCATGAAAAAAAAGCAAGTTACCAAACAGCACATAGAGAATGAAGCAGTTTACATGGTTATTTATTTATTTATTTTTGTCTTTTTGCCTTTATGTAGAGCCGCGCCCGTGGTATATGGAGGTTCCTAGGCTAGGGGTCTAACAGGAGCTGTAGCTGCAGGCCTTCACCACAGCCACAGCAACGCGGGATCCGAGCTGCGTCTGCAGCCTACACCACAGCTCACAGCAACGCCGGATCCTTAACCCACTGAGCGAGGCCAGGGATCGAACCCGCAACCTCATGGTTCTTAGTTGGATTCGTTAACCACTGAGCCACGAAGGGAACTCCCAGTTTACATGGTTATTTAAAATGCGCCGTGAAGAGTTCCCGTCGTGGCTCAGTGGTTAATGAATCAGGCGGGTTCAATCCCTGGCCTTTGCTCAGTGGGTTAAGGATCCGGTGTTGCCGTGAGCTGTGGCTAGGCAGATGCGGCTGGGATCCCGCATTGCTGTGGCTGTGGTGTCGGCCGGCGGCTACAGCTCCGATTGGACCCCTAGCCGCCGTTTGGCCGCCGGTGTGACCCTGGAAAAGACAAAAACAACAACAAAAACATTGTACCGACTTATCACGCATGGTTACAGTTATCTTGCTGTTTCTGGATACCTATACAGGTTGTACCACAAAAACTGGGGCACTAAAGGAGGCACAGCAGAACCATCTAATGGTGGTCTTGGGGAAAGGAGAGGAATGGATTTGGAAAGAGGTCCAAAGAGGACATTTCTGTGGTGTTTCACTGCTTTTACAAAAAATAGCAGAAGCAAATATGAGAATGATTACATGAATTTCAGTTCATGGGTACATGGATGTTTACATATTCTTTTTTCTTTATTGAAATTAATTTTTAAATTTAATAATATAGCAGCTAGAAGAAATTTAGCCTCTAGTTTAAGATCCCCTTGGGTTCAGTCTTAGCTCCTCCACTTGCTGTGCTTGGGACCTCTGGCTGTCTCACCTTTTGGGGTCTCATCCGTACCCTGGCGCCAGCACAGCACGTGGAGCATGGCGAGCACATCCTGCAGGTGGACTCTTATTATCAGCGTCCTACTGCTGAGATGACGGAGATGGACTGTCCCTGTTCAGCCTTTGGAACCCAGCTCAGATGTCATCTCCTTCAGGAAATGTTTCCTAACCATCCAGCCAGGTGCTCCTATTATACTCCGTTCCACCCTGCGTGGTGCCCTGCACGCCATCTTCTTCTAATGAAGATGATTCACATCGCCGGAGCCTTTACTCTGTGTTGGGACTCTCCTAAGCGTCCTGCATGTTATCTTACTTAATTCTCACACATCTCTTGAGTTTCATGTCATCATCCTTTCCCATTTTACATTCTCGTTTCGAATGACTTATTCGTGTGTCACCCCTAATGGGTGGTGAGTTTCTGGAACCTAGGGACTCCAGGCGATGAGGCTTTGTACCTCCCCGCCCCCCCGTGCTTGGCACAGTGACTGAGAGAAAGAGGTCATTTGAGAGATTGCTGAATGAATAATGTGTGCATGAGGTCAGGCAAAGCAAACCCAGCCCCTTGGTCACTTGCATGGTGAGAATGTGAGATGGTTGGAAGATGTTCTGCGGGCTCCTTGGCTCTGCTTTGTGTCCTGGGTACCGTGTTGCTGAAGGGTCAGAGCAGAGAAGTGGGCCAGTGTCTCCTCTGAGGCGCAAAGCTTACTGACGGTTTTCAAGGTAACAGTGTGTGGCGTGCTCCTTCCCACAGCTCTTGGCCTGCTCACTCTGATTGTGCTTTCCATGTCAGCTTACACACTCCTCCCCAGGATGGCCTTTCTGATCCCCTGGGCGGAAGCCAGCCTCATCACATACCTTCACCCGATGGCTCTGAGATGGCCGTCTGGAGGGAAGGGCTGTGTCACCTGGGACTCTGCCGTCCGCGGCCTGGTGCATCGCACACTTAGTGGATGAATGGAGTCAGGAGGGCTGAGAATGGGAGGACTGGGTTATTGAAATTCAACTCAATATTCAAATTCACTGATAAAGACCATGGCTGATGTTTTCAGGCCAATATTCTGGGGGCTTTGAGCCTCGCTGTACCTCAGAGCTTGGCTCAGCTGGTAAGTGACTCTTCTAGAAGAATCTTGCTCGGTGGGCAGAATCTTCTGTGGCTGGCGTTGCTCCAGACCCATTTTCCTGTTAGAGGTTCCCAGCTCACACTCTGAGTCAGGACCATCTGGGGGCATTAAAAACACAGATGTGACCCCTCCCCCGCCCCCATATCTCTATACACACCTAGCGTGCCCTGAGTCAGAATTCCTGGGGTGAAGCCCAGGAGGCTTGTGTAGGATGTGGCACCTCCTGGGGTGACACCCACTGCTGACCTCTTTCAGGCCACCGAGGCAGTTCCCGATGTCTGAAATTTCTACGTAGGGAGTTCCCGACACACCTGCCTCTTAGGTGGAGAAAATGCATCAGGTTTTGAAGGGCGAAGAGATGGATCTTTTTCCCCCAGTACAAAAACAGACTTTCTCTTCCTTTTCTTCCCACCCGTCTCTGTTCTCTTTCTCGTCCCTTTGTCGAGCCACTCCTACCTGAATCTGAACGTTATCCCAGAGTTCTCTGAGATTCTCCTCATTTCCTTTCAATCTTTTATCTCTTTTCTCTTCCGCATTGTGATTTCCACTAATCTGTCCTCTACCTCGCTGATTCATTCTTCAGCCTCCTGTATTCTACTGCTGGCTGCTTCTAATGAATTTTTTATTTCAGTTATTGTATTTGCATCTCTTCTTGCTTAATTTTTATATCTTGTATTTCTTTGCTCAGTGTTTCCTGTAAAGTATCAGTCTTTGCCTCCAGTTTATTTCCAATGTCGTGCATCATCTTCAGCATCAACAGTCTAAAGTCTTTTTCCGGGAAGCTGATAATCTCCTCATCACTGAGCTATTTTTCTGTTTTTTTCTTTTTTTTCTCTCCGTTATCTGAGTTATAGTTCTCTGCCTTTTCATTTTTACACATTTTTGGTGTGGTGACCCTTTTGCAGACAATAGAGTTGTAGCCTCTCTTACTTCTGGTGTTTGCCTCTCCTGTGGCTGAAGCTGGTATGGGGGGGCTTGCTGTAGGCTTCCTGTTGGGAGGGACTGGTACCTGCCCACTGGTAGGGGGGGGCAGATTGCTATCCCTCTGGCGGGTGGGGCTTTGTCTCTGGGTGAGATTAGAGGCAGCTGTGTGCCTGGGGGGGTCTTTAGTGCCTGTTTACTGATGGGGGGGCTGTGATCCCACCTGGATTATTGTTGGGCCTGGGGCATCTCAGCACTGATGGGAGGGGCCAGATTTTCCCAAAATGGCCACCTCCAGAGAAATGCAGGCTGATGAATGTTCCCCAGAGCTTTGCCTCCAGTGTCCTCTTCCGCCACAACAGGCCACAGTCATCCCTGTTTTCCCAGGAGATCCTCCAAGAACGGCAGTCAGGTTCGACCCAGATTCCTATGGAGCCTTTGCTTTGCCCTGGGACCCAGTGCACGTGAAAGTCTGTGTGTGCCTTTCAAGGATGGGGTCTCTGTTTCCCCCAGTCCTGTGGAGCTCCTGCACACAAGCCCTGCTGGCCTTCAATGCCAGATGCTCCGGGGGCTCTTTCTCCCAGTGCCAGATCCCCAGGCATGGGGATTTGATAAGGGGCTCAGAACTCTCAAT
>PVHT020004944.1:30735270-30745275 GCA_004024745.2 Catagonus wagneri
AGTCTGGCTAAGGGTTTATCAATTTTGTTGATCTTTTCAAAGAACCAGCTTTTAGTTTCATTGATCTTTTCTATGGTTTTCTTTGTTTCTATTTCGTTGATTTCTGCTCTGATCTTTATGATTTCTTTTCTTCTACTAACTTTAGGCCTTGTCAGTTCTTCCCTCTCTAGCTGCTTTAGATGTAAAGTTAGATTGTTTAGTTGAGCTTTTTCTTGTTTCCTGAGGTAGGCTTGTATTGCTATAAACTTTCCTCTTAGAACTAGGGAAGATATGGTACATACACACAATGGAATGTTACTCAGCCATTAAAAGGAACGAATTACCAACATTTATAGCAACATGGATGGACTTAGAAATTATCATGCGAAGTGAAACCAGTCAGATAATTAGACAGCAACACCCAATGCTACCGCTTACATGTGGAAACTAAAAAGACAAAATGAACCTTTTTACAGAATAGACAATGACTCACAGACTTTGGAAAACCTTGGTTTTTCAAATAAGACAATCTGGGGGGTGGGGGCATGCACTGGGGGTTTGGGATACAAAATCTATAAAATTGACTTGTGATGATTTATGTACACCTATAATTGAAATAAAATCCATTAAGAAAAAAAAAAAAAAAGAACTCTCAATTCCTGTAGGTGAGTCTCTGTGATACAGTTACTTTCCAGTCTGTGGGCTTCCCACCCGGGAGGTATGGGGTTGTTTATATCGTATAAACGCTCCTCCTACCTCTTGATGTGGTCTCCTCTTTGTCTTCTGGAGTAGAATACTTTTTGAAAATTTCCAGTCCATTTGGTTGAAGGTTGCTCGGTATTTGGTTGTAATTTCTTTGTTTTTATGAGAGAAGTTGAGCTCCAGTCCTTCTATTCCGCCATCTTAATCCCGGCTCTTACCTGAATCTTAAGAGATGGATGGAGACAACCTGAAACAGGCAGAGGTGACCTCAGGACTCAGTTGGGTTGTGGCCCCCCAGCCCTGGGCATGCAACAGGAGATGTGTGGCATGTTGGGAATGCCTGGCGGGAGCTTATTATACAGCAGGGCCTCCCCGGAGCTCCTTTACTGGTTTAATGGCCACATTTCCCTCTGCTCCCCTTTTTAAGCTTAAAAAAGATCTCTGTCAAAACAACAGGAGGCGTCACAGATGTAAACCTTCAAGTCTTTCTGAGCATGAGAACCATTCCCTTACTGTCAAGATAACTGCAAAGGAACCTTTCCTTTCCATCTTCTCATAAGCATCCCCTCCCCCTTTCCCCTTGGTGCTCCGGAGGTGGGGGTGGGGAGCCGGCCGTTGGAGGGACTTTGTCCCCGCCCCCACTTAAGTGGACTCACCGTCAAACGTCTTCATCCGCACGCAGGGTATAAGCCGCTTGCCGGCGCGTCACTTAGTTCCATCACTGTAAGAACAGAGGGTAGTGTTCCTTTATTTACAAGACCGCTTCTGAGGTCTGAGAGGGTCAGTGATTTGCAGGCGGGGAGCGGACACTGTCCAAGACCCGGTTTCCTGGTCTGCGTGCCAGGGTACCTTCACCACCTTCTCCCTCCCCACCGGCCTGGGTGAAAGCAGCTCACCCCCCACCCCATCCCCAATACAGGTGTAGGGTGGCACCTGCCAGGTGGCTCCGTGGGACTCTCAGGCATTTCCTTTGGCCTCTGAACACCCGTGATAAATGTCCGTGCCCTACCTTTGAGACAGCAGCCTCATACTGAGCATGAATTAAACTTGAGTAGAGGTGCTTGGAGTAAGAATGTGGCCTGAGGTATTTAAGATCTATAGGGAAGGAATGGAGCTTAGCCTCTGAGCCTCATTTTTATTCCGCTTGAGGTTATACAATTGCCATTTATTAACTGCTTCATGAACGCATGTTTTGACTGAAAGCTTTTTGTGTGCTAGGCCCCGGCGTGGGGCTGGGACCCTGGGTGTGTGGACAGCTCAGAGTGGGGGCAGCAGGGGCGGGCAGCAGTTGTTCCTGGGACGGGAAAGAGGCTCAGGGAAGGCTTCTGAATGTACATGGAACCGCTGGCTCCAAAGCCCGGAGGTGGGAGCGGACTAGGAGAAGGGAAACGGCAGTGAGGAGGGCAGTGTGGCTGGAGCAGGCGAGGTGAGGGGCAGAGCCAAACGCGAAGACGGTGGCTGGACTTTGCGTTTTATTCTGGGCGTGATCAAAAGCCTCCGGGGTGGGGGCGGTGTGCAGCTCTGATGTGGGTTCTTAAAGCAGCGCTATGGGGCGGGCGGATGGAGGTGGGGGGATGACATATGGCAGCTTGAACTAGGTGGGAGGGCAGGCACTGGGGAGGAGTGGACCCATTCAGGATCTGTTCTGAAGGCAGGGGCAAGGGCATTTGCTGATGCGTTGAGTGTAGGGCAGAGAAGGAACGAGCTGTTTGGATGAGTGGTGGCTATCTAGATGTGCACACCTGGGGAGCCTTTGTGGCCATTGGAATTTCCAGTGGTTCAAATCCAGGAGGCTCCGGACAGGAGATGGGCCATCGAAATAAGCTCCTTCTCTGGAGCTGCTACAGCAGCTTCCTGGCTCTCTCCTCCCATCCCTGGGTTATCTTTCTAAAGGAGGGTTGGCTACTTTCCATTTCCCCAGACCAGCAGTAAGTCCCATTGGCCTTTGGACCCAAGTCCAGGCCAGCCTATTGGCAGTCACCTCCTCATCCGAGCTTCCAGCCCATCTCCAGCTATTTCCTCACCTGCATTTACAAATATCCCAGACACATCACTCCCTCCCACACTCCTGCCCCTGATATCACAATCTCACCCCTTGCCTGAGTTTATGCCTCTCACATGCCTATATTTTCAAGAGCCTCTGAAGACGTAGTGAAAATTCTGCCTTCTCCAAGTTCACATCCTGTATTCTTCGTGATGGAATTATTTCTCTAATAAAACTTTATTTGTATATTTAGTATAGTCACCATTTAGTTTTTCTCTGTATTACAGTTATATATCATTATATTGTATATTTAATAAATATTTATATTTATAAAATATAAATATATATTTATTTACATTTTGTATATTTTATGTTGTAATCACATAGATGATGTAAACATGTGTAGTTATTACTTTTAAAAATTTTATTGGATGGAGTTCCTGTCGTGGCGCAGTGGTTAACGAATCCGATTAGGAGCCATGAAGTTGCGGGTTCGATTCCTGGCCTTGCTCAGTGGGTTAAGGATCCGGTGTTGCTGTGGCTGTGGCGAAGGCCAGTAGCTGTAGGTCCGATTCAAGCCCTAGCCTGGGAACCTCCATATGCCGTGAGTGCGGCCCTAGAAAAGGCAAAAAGACAAAAAAAAAAAGAAAATTTATTGGAGTATCGTTGACTCACAGTTAGTTAGTTTTAGGTGTACAGCAAATTGAATCAGTTATACATGTATCTATTCTCTTTCAGATTCTTTTCCCATATAGGTTATTACAGAATATTGAGTGAGTTTCCTGTGTGATATAGTACGTCCCTGCAGTTTATCTATTTTATATGTGGTAGTGTGTAATGTTAATCCCAGCCTTCTAATTTATTCCTCCCTGCCATGCTTCCCCTTTGGTAACCGTAAGCTGGATTTTTGAAATCTATGAGTCTGTTTCTGTCTTGCATATAAGTTCTTTTGTACCATTTTTACTACATTCTACATATAAGTGATATCATAGGATATTTATAATATTACTTTTATGAATGTAATGTCTTCATTATAATTGTGCTCTTTTCAAGGATGAAGCCATGTTTTACTCTGTATCCCAGTCTAACCTAGATTTTTAGACCCTCAGTAAATGGTCTGAATCATATTGATTCAGTAACGTTAGGGGCTAGGAGGATAGTTCTGAATCATTAAACGCCCTCTGATTACAGCTATAGCTGGTATAAGACGATGACAATAACATGCTTGTAACAACCTGGAAATCAGGTAGCTTTCTGTTTCAGAGGCAGTGGGCACTCTTCAAGTAATCCAGTGGTCCAGCGTATTTCCCAGCCTCCTTTGCAGTTAGATTGGCCAGGTGACTAGCTCCGGGCAGTGAAGTGTGAATAGGAAGTCAGTGGGCACTTTGGCCGAGGCTCTTAGAAGCAAGCACTCTCTTCCATCTTTGTCTCCCTCTGCTGCAGTCAGCCTATAGCAGTGTGTGATATGTACAACACAGGATGGATGGAACCTGGATCCAGACCCACCACGTGGAGAAGGGCTCTGCCATCTCCCAGCAGATCTTGCAAAGATACAAAATAAATTTTGTGCTAAATCTGTGAGATTTTGATTTGCTTGTTACCTCAGCACAGCCTACCTTACCCTGACTACTGTATCTTCTCAAAGCAGAGCTAATAAAATCTGCATAGGATGGGTTTGATCGGCTGTCTGAGAGAGCAAAGTCAGAAGCGATCTGTCTGTACATTTGCTTGCATCATGATTCAGAGAATGAGCTTACGGAGGCAAAAATAGAATATGACTATAGACAAACACACAAACAAACAGCCAAAATCTACTCTGTTGTGATGGACTGCATTTCAGAAGTGGGGGTGGGGGCTGTAGAAATGGAGATGAAGAACCAGAAGTTGGTCATGTCCTGGAAAAACAGTGTCTTGGCTGAATGGAGGAACAGCATCTGGACTTTTTGGAAGATGTAATTATACCATAGAGATGGACGTGGCGGGCTGTTTGGGCCAGATGCCATTTCACATTCAGATTATGTAGCCCTCTGGTCCTGATGTGAAGCCAGGCTTGCACTAGAACCTCCTGATGGTACTGAATTTGCCATTAGTTTGTTCAAGAGGGGAGAAGCCCGTCGTCATTTCTCTGCGTATACTAGCTGATTTCATTGACAGGTTGTTCTCACTGCAGGTGAATTCTCTAGCAATCTAGTTATTTGTAACGGCCTCTGAAAGGCAGTAAGTGCATTCGTGAGAGATGGAAATCAGGCCCCATCCACTGGAAACCCACCCTGTAAGGCCTTCAGGCAGCCAGGTGGGCAGCCAGCCAGCCAGGTCTCAGACCCTCCCCAGGATCCCCGACTCAGCCTGGCTGTGGGGGGTTGGATGTGGGGTAGCACATGTCCTTAACGTGCAGCCTTCAGATGTTTCCAGAAATGGAGTCGGTTGGGAACCGTAGGTAGGTTTGTGTGATCTGATGAGTCTTTACATTAAGATTGAAGGCCTCACAACACCCCCTCAGAGAATCTCCTTGAAAGTAAGTTTAGCTGTTGAATTGAGACACATATAGACCCAACCATAAGCAGAATTGATTTTTGTTTGTTTAAATGAATTTTAGGGAGAGGAGTCATGGCAAACATACTCTAACTCTACCATTTCCCCCAGAAACCTCAAAGATACCTTCAGCTCGTCAACAACACGTAGAGCTGCAGCTGCATGTTTGAAAGCTACTGGCAAATCCGTACTCAAAGAAATAGTTATTTCTCACACAAGAATCATGTTGTGGAGATTTTCAGTTCCCTTTGTTCTCCTTTCTGGTTCCAGCCTTGAAATGATGGCTATGTTCTCATATTCCAAACATCAAACCCGAACTAAAAATAGAACACAAATCTTTGTTAATTTTTTTAACGGTAAAAATATTCATGTAAATCAGAATTTCTGAAAGAGGAGAAATAATAAAAAAATAGAAAGTAGGATCCTTCCTCGTTCCGTCCCTCAGAAAATGCCACTGTGACTAGTCTGGTGAATATCATCCAGATCTCCTCCCTACACATATACAACCATATGTTTTATTATTTACAAAAATGGGATAATTTTATGCAGGCTGTCTTACAATATGCTTTTTTTCTCTCAGCAACATATCTTGGGCATATTTTTCATGTCAACGCACATTTGTATTTTTTAGTGGCTGACGAATATTCCGTTTTATATTGTGTGTACTATAATTTATTTAGCCAGTTCTATTGGTGAATGTGTGCATTGCCTTCGGTTTTTCATGTTTATAAGCAGTCCTGGAATAAAAGCTGTATTAAGCTCTTTGGGTACTGTTATGGACTTACTGTAGTGAATGTCTAGATGAGAAGACATTAGGTCAAAAAATTTCTGTATTTTAAATTTTAAAGCTTTTGCACAAAGTTTTGTGCAGTTTACACACTCACCCCTGCCATGTAGGCATCCTGGTTGGATGTGCACTTTGATAGTCTTAGGTACTAGAAATGCCAGGGCTAGAGCCTCCTGGGCAAGGTAGAGGTATCTTTTATAATTACTAAAATGCAGGGAGTTCCCTTCGTGGCTCAGTGGTTAATGAATACGACTAAGAACCAAGAGGTTGCAGGTTCGATCCCTGGCCTTTCTCAGTGGGTTAAGGATCCGGCGTTGCTGTGAGCTATGGTGTAGGTCGCAGACGCAGCTTGGATCTGGCGTTGCTGTGGCTGTGGCATAGGCCGGCAGCTGTAGCTCCGATTCGACCCCTAGCATGGTTCCAGCCTTGAAGTGATGATTCGCAGACGCAGCTCGGATCTGGCGTTGCTGTGGCTGTGGCATAGGCCGGCAGCCTTGTAGCTCCGATTCGACCCCCTTTCATATGGGAAGCTCCATATGCCACGAGTGTGGCCCTAGAAAAGGCAAAAAGACAAAAAAAAAACAATTACTAAAATGTAAAAATTACCCCATACGGTGCCATTTTGGTCGTGGTTTCATTAGCACAAAATGTTAACCATGACTCTTGAGTGAAAGCAGAAGCACAGCCCATTCTGACATTCTCTCTAGTTCCCACCTCTCGCCCCCACCCCCAACCCCCATGATGCCGACCAACTAGGGTGAGGAGGTGTGTTGGGCTGGCTGGAGTAGGGCGCTCTCTGCTTTAAATCTGCCTTTTACAGAGAAGTCAGCGGGCTAAAGTGAAAAGATCCTTCCGTCACACCCTTGCTGACTGTGCACCGTCATGTGCATCACTCATTCTCTCTGAACTGATTTCTTGATCTAGATAATGGCATTTTGTGAGAACGAACTAGCAAAGTAGACACAAGTCCCTAACCCAATGCCTGACATGCTGCATTTGCTTGTTTTCTCCATTAGCTGAGCATCCTTCCTCTGTGGAGACTAGAGCTTCTGTCCAAGGACCAAACTTCACTGTGACAAATGACTCCAGTTTTCCCAGAGAAGGGTAAGTACTAACTGTTGAGATACTCTTTTTCTTGACTTGTTTGCAAAATGTTGGACGTTGTTCCATTGTGAAAAAGGATGCTTTTTTGTTTCTTTGTTGCAGAGCAACTTTCTCTGCTGGTCTTATTAACTGTATTCATCTGTTTGGTTTTGCCAAGCGTGTTGTGAAATAAGTCATGGTGTGACTTGTACTGTTTGGCCCTATTGTATACCTATAGTTCATTATGTCTAAATCTGCCTGTTGTCTGTGAAGGTGGCTCTGTCGAATGGTTTTGATGGGAATGACTTGTGCCAAATGAGACTAGTATCGGGTCTATGAGGCTTTTCACTCTGTGTCCATGTGAAATTGTTCCTTGGGTGAGCTCCTCTACCTGAGATTTGAAGAATCTGCATGGTAAGGTCTTTCTTTTGGTAGTTACCTGGTGGTTCAGCCCGACTCTTGCTGTGCTTCTGGACATTTGGTCTATACTAGGGTGTCTAGGCCACATTGCTGCCCATCTGGAATAGCCACAAGAGTCCTGATGGATACGTGGGTGCAGCTGCAGAGGGAGACCATTCCTGGAGAAATGCAAAGAGCCCAGAAAGCTGGTGGCAAAACAAACCCTGGGCAGGAGGAAGGCAGCACAATCTAATTCATTATCCTGCTTTTATTTAACCACTATCAAAGCTGGGGAGTGTAGTCAACAGCATCCTTAACTTTCAGATGAGGAAATGGGAATTCACAGGTCTAGTGAAGGGGCTGAGTGAGGTTTGTAAGGCTCAAGCTTGAGCTCAAGACGTGTGGTCCTGTGCAATCCTCTAATAAAACAAGCAATTTCTCAGCCCCATTTCCTCCCTCCTGTCATTGAAGGTCAGTAATGCTATTGTGTGTGAGTAAGATTTCAAGTGTCATTTATATAAACTGCGTGCTAAATTAATTTCCTGAGTTAAACTTGAAGCTTATCAGCGTGAGACCTTGAAATTCATATGTGAAAAGTAGGTCAAATCACATATTGCAAAAGAGAAAAGATAAGCACCCATTTATTTGAGCTTTAAAATGTACTGGAATGAGATAAGAAGGATGTTTTTATCAAAACGGTAGGAGCTACAGAAAAAAAAAAAGTGAGTTGATTATATAACGTCTCAGATTCTAGATGCTGAAAAGTAGACAGGGAGCATGGTGAGAAGACATTTGGCAAAGTCAGAGTCAGAGTCAGAATCTGTGCAGAGATCCCTGGTGGCTCAGCAGGTCAAGAATCTGGCATGGTCACAGCTGTGTCAAGGGTTGATGCTGTGGCTGGGGTTCAATCCCTGACCTAGGAGCTTCTGCATGACCAGAAAAAAAAAAGAAAAAAGAAGAAACGATGGGGTTCACATGTGTCTGAAGCACTGGGGGCTGAGGAAGGCTTGCTTAGTCCCCCTTCCACCCTGCTTCTCGTGGGAGGTGTTAAGGATCTAAAACTGACGTGCGGCAGATTCCCCTGCGGCGAGGATTCTGAGTGAGAATTAGGTCCTGCGAATTATGCACTCATGTGCTTTGGATTTGGCGGCAGAGGGAGACGGGCGCCCTCTCACCCTCACTCCTGGGGAAGTTGTCCTGCAGCAGCCCTGCGGGTTGTTTTCTCCAGGTTCCCAGGTATTGAGAATCAATTGCAGAAGCAGAGCAGTTGTAGGGGCTTCTGGACCCTGGCCTCTGGTTCACGGCTGTGGGAGTGGGTCTTGAACCCATAGCTTTGGTTCGAGCTCCGGGCTGGCAGCTGGGCTGGTAGCTCAGTCTGCATCGTTCAGGAGTCAGAGTTGTAGGCTCATCCCAGAACTTGTCTGTCAGCCCATCCAAAGACTTTGTAAGTATGCAGCTCTCTGTGTTAGAGCTCGTTCTGTATAATGTACCTAAATTGATATCGCTTCCGGCACTGTATCTGATGGAAATCAGCAGTATCTAAAAGTTTTCAGGCTTCACAAATGGATGCTAGGCCTGCCAAACTTCACTTTTCCTTCCTCCCACACAATTACCGGACCTCTCCTATCCCTCCCCGTCATCCCTCTGTTCCATCCTCTTGGTAGCTTTCCTGTTTCTTGCCAGTGGCCCTGACATGCCCTGGTATCAGTGGTCAGCAAGGGACCTAGACTTCAGGGTGGCTGGCGGGTTGCCCCACACTCAGATTCATTGCAGATTCAGCCGTCGTGGAATTGTGCCAGCCTCTCTTCCCCCCACATCTATTGTCCCAGTAAGTCTAACATGTTTTTATCCCTATTCAAAGACAAAGTGCCTGGAGCTTAGAGACATTCAATAACATTTCCCATATCCGTGCCTAAGGGCAGATTCAGGATTGGATCCCAGTTTTGTCTACGGGAGTGAGCTTTTGGAAACGCAAGATGTAGGTGTAGATTAAGCATCACCGTTTAGTTCTACAGTGCTACTGAGGATCAAGTGGGAGCTGCACAGGAAACAGAACAATTTCTTTTCTTCTATGCTTCTATGATAACAACCTTCCTGCCTTTTTGTTAGTTAGTAGGAGACAGTTGAGGAAGAAGGCATGGGAAAAAAAGCCCATAAAAAATGAACAACAGAAGACAAAAGGCAGTGGGGAGGTGAGCTGGTGGTGTTGGTGCGGTGGGTGGCCAGGATGGGTGGTGTGGACGCTCTTGTGATGCTGGCTGGGGCTGGGGCAGTGGCAGTCCTGGTGGGCTGAGTGGTTATGGTTCGTCTGCCACTAGTGCTCAGACCTGGGAGGGCAGGGTTGAAAGCTACTTGAAGATTTGTAGCGTTGTTTCGGCCCAGCGAGTCACCTCCGCTCACTCCTTCCATTGTAGGAGGAACCTCCCTCTGCAGTAAAGGAGTATGCTGCTTTCCGACCCAGCAAACCCCACACAGCTCAGCCAGGCTGCAAGGTGTGGTTGAGGCCTGAATCCCTGTCTTTTCCCTGTGGGTTACTCGC
>PVHT020004944.1:30745375-30764703 GCA_004024745.2 Catagonus wagneri
ACCACAGCTCACAGCAACGCTGGATCCTTAACCCACTGAGCAAGTCCAGGGATCGAACCCGCAACCTCATAGTTCTTAGTCGGATTCCATTAACCACTGAGCCACGACAGGAACTCCGGCAAAGTGTATTCTCTTCACTGACCAGAATAGATTTTCCATTAAGAAACGCCCTTTCCAGTGCATACAAAATAGTCCAGGTCCTCTCAAACCAAGTGTTGTTTTCCTGACGTAGCAAGAGCGTGGTGTACTCTGAGCCACTTACTCTCTTGTGCCAACAACAAAACAAAACAACAGTGAGCAACTGGTGTTTGGCCTTGGTGACTCCGCTCTTGGGTATCTGCCCACAGCCTGATCAGGCTCTGGAGGCACCCTTCAGATAATCCACAGGTGAATATTATTTCCTCTTTGGAGGAGCCCACCTAATGAATCACAGGAAAATAAGTCCTGATTGTACATTGGCCGAGTGTTAAATATGGTCATGAACTTTATTCTGAACAGCTCAGGTGCCATTAGACTTAGAGGTGTTACAGGAACCTTGTCGTCTCCCTCATTTTCATAAATGTTTGTGTTTATTTAAAAATAATTTGTGCAGAGTTCTAAAGGGAAGGTGGGGGGAGTTCCCGTCGTGGCGCAGTGGTTAACGAATCTGACTAGGAACCATGAGGTTGCGGGTTCGATCCCTGCCCTTGCTCAGTGGGTTAACGATCCGGCGTTGCCGTGAGCTGTGGTGTAGGTTGCAGACGCGGCTCGGATCCTGCGTTGCTGTGGCAACGGCGCAGGCCAGTGGCTACAGCTCCGATTAGACCCCTAGCCTGGGTACCTCCACATGCCACGGGTGCGGCCATAAAAAATGACAAAAAAGGCAAAAAAAAAAAAATAAAGGGAAGGTGGGAATAATTGACTGTGTATCTCCCGTTTCTACCTGTAGACCACTACACAAAATACCTAGACCTGAAACTTGACGAGATTGATAATAGGCCAAAATCTATGCTACCTAAATGAACCTATTTATTTATTTAGTCTTTTTAGGGCCCCACCCAAGACATATGGCGGTTCCCAGGCTAGGGGTCAAATTGGAGCTTTAGCTGCCGGCCTGCGCCACAGCTGCAGCAACACCAGATCCGAGCCGCAGCAGTGACCTATACCACAGCTCACGGTAGCATCGGATCCTACTGAGCAAGGCCAGGGACTGAACCCGCGTCCTCATGGATACCAGTCAGATTCGTTTCTGCTGAGCCACAAGGGAACTCCGAAACGAACATTTTTAAGTGGGATGTTTTATATAAAGTGCCCACACGAGGCTCGACTCAAAGTTAATAGTCAATAAGTAGCATTCCTTTTGAATGTTCAGTGGTGCCTTAGTTTGACATTCCTAACTCATACTATGTTCAGAAATGTTTCTTCACTTGGCAAAAGATTCCTTTTTTTTCTCCTTGCGATCCATTGGCTTTCGAGACCATATCATGATGTGACTTAAACATGGTGTAATCTGGTGGGGGAGGAATGATGTGAGGTTGATTAGCTGGGCTGGAATGGAGTGCGCCTGGCACCGTGAGGAAAGGAGCTAGTGCCCGCTATGGCTTTACGAGTCATGTTTCAAGTGTTTTCTTTGAGGTTAGGTTATCCCTTGGCTATAAACTTAGTAATTTGCTAATTTATTCATCAGTCTTCTACAGAGTGTTCGGACAGCCTTATTTGTCTCCCGTCCCCATCTATACAATGAGTGGCAGGCCTTCCCTCCAGGTGTGTCATGATTGTCAAGGTGTCAATATTTACCGGGGGCTTCTTTCAGCAAGAAATTTTCAAAAAAAAAAATCAAAAGACATGGCCACTACCTGCATAGAATTGACTGTCTAGCCTTCAAGACCGAAGTGAAAGAAAGCATTGCGAAAAACTTGTTTTATTGTTCCCTAAGAATTAGATCCAGACACAGGGCCATGTGGCTTTGGCTTTTGTCACTGTGCCGAGTGCACATCTGGCTCCCCAGTGGTCTGCCTTTCCTCATCACAGCCGAGGCCTCTTGAAGCTGCATGTATGTGTGTGTATGTGTGTGTATATATATATATATATATATATATATATATATATATATATATATTTTTTTTTTTTTTTTTTTTTTTTTTTTTTTTTTTTGGCATGCAGAACTTCCCTGGCCAGGGATCAAACCCAGACCACAGCAGTGACCCAAGCCACTGCAGTGACAGTGCAGGATCCTTAACTTCCTGCACCACAAGGGAACTCCTGATGTTGGGTTTGAAAAGACAACCTTTCCAGATAAAGCAGAGCATTCTTTGTTATCGGTGTACACATGGCCACTCCCTCCCTAGAAACTTAAAACAGGCGCTCAAGGTCCATGAGTAGAAGAATGAGAAGTGAAATCGGATCGCACCCTGAGGGTGAGTTTTGTGTCTACGGTTGTACATAGAGATTAGTTTCTGAAAAACCTGCTGCTCCCCAGGCTGCAGTCCACTTTAGTCTTCTCCTGGTCACGTGAGGGTTCTGGTCCCCAATGAGGAAGCCGGCTTCTGATAAGAAGAATCTTGAGGGTTTTTTTTTTTTTTTCCTTTTGCAGGTAGTACTGGGGGTCAGGAAGCAGGCGTGGAGGATGTCCCCTTGACATGTGAGATAAGAAAACAAACAAACCCCTCTGAGGCAGGAATGACATTTGTTTCAAGGCCTAATTTTAGCAGCAGAATGTGAAGCGATGAGTTGGAACACACAGGAGGAGCTCCAACAAAAAGTCAAGATGGAATGGTCTTGCTCTGACTGAATGCTGGGCTATGGGACAAATGTGCACAGTCTTTGGCGAACAGATAATTGCTGATAGATTATAGTTTTCCACTGGAGGATCTGAGATAGTATCTGGTCCTCTGAACAAGGAAAAAGTCTTGGTAGCAATTGAAGGATGAAAAGTTACTTTTCCTACATTAACCGTCTAGATAGGAAGTGACTAGGATAGGGAAGACAAAAACCCGCCGAAGGATGACTCCCTTGATTGACTCTTCATGGTACTCTGTAATTAGGGGCTCTGAAGGGTGTCTGAACGTTCAAAGGAAACTGGAAGACTAAAGGCTTCCTAGATGAGGGATGGCAGATGCATGGCATAAATGCCACCCTCTTCCTTCCCACACCATGGCAGCTATCACCAATTAATCATGGCCCTGTTTCCTGCTAAGGTTTGAAATTCTTTTATGTTGAGATCTACAAAATTATGAAGGCCACTTCTCCCTATGTGAGTTCTCATTTCTTACTTTTGGCTGGAATAAATTAGGAATCACAAGACATCAAGAAGCTGATATAAATCAAAAGGTTTCACTCTGCCTTTATTCCAATTTATTGTGGTGGCCCTAAGTCTCTTAAAGTGATGTTGATCCTGGTGATTGATTCTGGTGGAGGGACTGGTCTGATTTTTACTTTTTCTGCATGATGAGTTGGAGGTTCATTTTCGGAGGTCGACTCCTACCAACCAAGCTGTTGGAAACTACCGTTATGGCATAATAAGAAATGTATTTGGTCTTTGCTCCCAGCTCTTGGTACAGAGCTAAAATCTGGCATTTCTTGAGTGACAGGACTGTGTTTTGTTATTCATAAGAAGATCTTTTTCAGCACTTCTGAGCTTATGCTAAGGAGGTGACTTAAGGCTGTTCCCCTAGATAGTTTGAGGTGGGGCAGGTCATCAGAAAGACCACGTGATTAGAGGGTTGGAACTTTCCACAGCCCCCATCCACAGCCTCCAGGAAGGGGAGTGGGAGGAGCCTGGACACTAAATGTCTATAAAAACCTCTGAGCTTCCAGGCTGGTGAACACATATAGAGGTGCTGGGAGGGCGGTGCACCCGGAGAGGGCCTGGAAGCTCAGTGTCCCTCCCCCCCATACCTTGCTCCAAGCATCTCTTCCCTCCAGCTGTTCCTGAGTGGTATTCTTTTATAATAAATCAGGAAAGGTAAGTAAATATTTCCCTGAGTTCTGTTAGCCATTATAGCAAATGATTGAACCAGAGAAGGGGGTCATGGAGCCCTGATTTATAACTGGTTGGTCAGAAGAGCGGGTGACAACCTGAATGTGTAATGGGCTTCTAAAGCAGGTTGGGGGGAGGGGAGACGGTCCTGTGGGACCAAGTCATTAAGCTGTGGGCTCTGATGTGATCTCCAGGTAGACAGTATTAGAAACCAATGTGTAGGACATCCAGTTGGTGTCTGCTGGCTTGGATAATAGTTTGCAATAAGAAAAAAAACCCCACATAACCGGTGTCAGAGGACTGAGAGTAGAGGAGAAAAAATAGTTTCTTTTACAGATGTATAAACAGAAATGCTGCTTTATTTAAGCTCACTGAATACTATGTTTGCATTAACTTGACCTGGGTCTAATCTACCTATGGAGTAAAATTATTATGAGAAGGTGTCTTGAGAATAGTGGATCCAGAACTAAAAGAATCAGTTTGCATGAATTCCTTTATTCATTTATTGTTTCCATCATTCTACATTGAAGACAGGGCGTCTGCCTGTGTGGCAAGGAAGGGAACAGACAATCAACGAGGAAACAATGAAAGAACAAGGTCATTTCTAATAGCATGAAATCATGTGAAGAGTATAAAACAGAGTATTGTGGTAGTGAATTAAGCATCTAATTGATTTATGCTTTATTAGTGAACTGGCCTTTCTACCACTGGTAAATTCCTGACACCAGAAACAGAATGACTGAGGCCTTAGGCCAGGACATGCCTTCTCCCCTGTACAGTGGTTTCATGGGGGCTGCCAGGTCATGCCTCAGCATGTCCACTTCAGATTGACTGGCACATCCTGATGCTGGGGAGTAGCTCAAAGTCATGGCCAAGAGCAGGAGCCCTGCACTGGAACAGACCTGGACACAGACCGTCATGGTGCCATTTTTAGTCATTCAACAAATGTCAATAGAGCATATATTATGTATCAGGTGCTGTACTGGTGCTAAAGACAGTGAACAAATAAATATGAAATATGATATATATCTTTGGACACCCGTCTTCACAGCAGCATTATTCACAATAGCCAAAAGGTGGAAACAACCCAAGTGTCTGTGGATTGATGGATGGATAAACCAGAAGTCGTGTAAACACACAGTGCAGTATTTTCAGCCTTCAGCAGGAAGGAAACTCTGACACATGCTACCATGTGGATGAACCTTGAGAACACTCTGCTAAGTGAAATAAGCCAGCCACAAAAGGACAAATACTGTGTGACTGTTATGAGGCATCTAGAGTACCTTGCATCAGGCACGTATGAAACTGTAAAGACAGAAAGTAGAAGAATGGTTGCTGAAATCAGGGGAAGGAGATGGGGGTTCGTTTAATGGGCACAGAGTTCAGTTTTGCAAGATGAAAAGAGTTCCGGAGATGGATGGTGGTGATGGTCGCTCACAGTGTCAGCGTACTTGCCACCACTGAGCCATATACATAAAAATGGTTAAGATGGTACATTTTATATTATGCGTATTTTAGTGCCATTAAACAATGACATAAATCTAAAAGGGATGATGCACACTAAGGAGAATAAAGCAGGGTGCAGGGGTAGAGAGTGACTTGCAGTGTTGCTATTTTGGGCAGGGTGGTTTAGGCACAGCCTCTCTTAGAACATGGCAGAGGGGACCCAAAGGAAATGAAGGCACAAGCCAATGACGATGTTTGGGAAAACATTGCAGGCAGAGGGCAGAGTGAGTGCAGAGAGCCCGAGCTGGGAGCATGCTGGGTGCGTTTGAGGATCAGCCAGGAGGGTCCTGGATGGGAGTGGGGTTGGGTGCGGGTGAGCAGAGAGGAAACGGGTTTGAGAGAGAGACTGAGGCCAGATCCAGTCACACCCTGTTGACATGGTAAGGACTTCAGGTTATTGGGAAATCACTGGAGGGTTTTGACTGGAGAGGGTCATGGTCTCAGCTACATTTTAAAAGGAATCACCCTGGCTCCTGGGTGGAGACTGGACTTCAGGGGACTGAGTGTGAAGGCAGGATGACCAGTAAGGAAACTGATGCCACTAGAAACCAAGTCAGGGTGTGGGATGAAAGTGGCTTGGACTTGGGTGGTATTGATGGAGACGGTGGGAGGTGATTTGATTCAGCTTTTTATCTGTTGAAGGTAGCACTCTTGCGGGGTTATAGTTAATAAGACAACTCGTATGCAGCTTGGTGATGGCCATCTCTTATGGTCTCTCTCCCCACTGCGACCTCTTCACTCCCACACAAGGTCCGTGCCCCCTCCCCCCCAGCTGCCTCTCTTCACCGAGGCAGAGGGAAATTCAGGTCCCTGACAGGTGGAACTTCAGCCGTGGAGATCTGGGGTGCTACCCGCTGCACCCCGCTGCCCCGTGCTGATGCTTCTGTGCCAGGTGGCAATAGCCAAGTGCTCTGGAAGGTTCCCAGAAGCAAGCCCCGTATCCAACCTGATGCATCCCAAGCCCCACCCCTTTGAGAGATCCGGGCCTTTGGGGTGTGGGTTTCTCAGTTTCTGACCCTGAATTTCTGCCTCTTCTTTTATCTTCTTTCTCTGGTTCCTCAGGCAAGAAGCATCAGACCTATCCGTCTTCCTGGAGGGACCTCCCTCAGGTGGGACTTCCTGAGCTGGCTGGTTTGCCAGCCCTGCTGCTTGAAATGTTAAAGAAGGGTAGATAAAGGGATTTCGAAAAAACCCCTTCTCTTTGACAAAGACTTTGCATGGATTTGATAATCCTGCTATGGCTGTGAGAAGTTGAACTTGCATCTTTCTTTTTCTTGGCATCCTTACTCCTACATCCCAATATTCTTTGCAGTGCTTTCCCCACACCCCACCCCACAACTAGGATGAAGTTCATTTACAGAAAAATGCCAGAAGAGCACAGTGATAGATTCCAAAAGACTACGCCTCTCACATAATTGAACTTTAATAACTTGAAGCAGTTTCCGTAAGTTTCCTGAGGCCAAGGTGCCTGTGCCCGTGACCTGTCTCCAGGGAACAGCAGTGACCTGGGCTCCTCTGCCGGGTGCTGGGTGAGTGCCAGGCCCATCCCTTCCCTGGCGGTTTGGTTGAGGAGCTTTCGGAAACCCTCAGGAGAATATTGTTCAACTCATCAGAAACAGGTTGTCATGGGCATGGAGCAGAGCAGGAGGTGCGGAAAGGGGCCGCTGTGCAATCAGATGGAGGTTTCAGAAAGTTCAAATGAGAAAGGAGCCATGGATAAAAACGCTGTAGGGTCAGGACCTCGGGGGCAGTGTGGGGACACTGGGCAGGAAGAGAAGGACCCCAGACTCCTGTTGCAACGAGGTCAGTGCCCACTTTTAGCACTGCACCGGCTTGTGAAAGTGATTCAGATGGTGGTGAGGTGCAGCAGCTGTGGCTGTGGCCAGGCACGGCCCCTCAAGGCTTGTATCATTCAATTCCAAGACTTGGCTTATCGGTACAACAGGAGCGATACTGTAATACCCTCTGTGCAGACGTGTCCCATCAAACGACTGGGTAACATCCCAGGTGCGGACAAATGAGGCACGGGAGGCAAAGTGGTCCCCAAGGCAGAGACGTCATGATTCAGGGTTTCCCGACACCCCTACCTGGGAGCCTGGGCCGCTCGCCTCATCCGAGGATTCAGTGGGCTGCTCACCCCTTACCAGGAGCAGGGATTTCTGGGGACAAGTAGAGGTCGCTGTGTGGTGGTCCCTGGTGGGCTTGGGGTGGGAGGGGCTGACGGCTGCTTTTACTCAGTAGCAGGCATTTCAAATGCACAGCCCAAGATTGTAGCTCTTAGGAATGCAGCATTTTTGAGCAGCATGTACAGGACGGCAGCTGTAAAACATTGCTGTGTTCACACTAGTGCTTGAGGCGTGAAGAGGAGCGAATATGTTACTGCTGGAATATTTTTATATTAAGGAGAACCTTGCAATTGCCCCACAGAGCCTTCTGGAAGAAATTAGGATCACTTTTAAGAGGCCTGCATGAGCACAATGGGGCATTCATTCCTTTTATTTCATTCTTTACACATTTACAATTGGAAAATTGTATTATTCTGGAATTATTAAGTAGTTTTGGGGGAAGGATTATTTATTTCTAAATTTATTTTTGAGAGCTCTTTTCCTTATTTCTTTTCATGTTAAAAAATATATTCTCTCAGAAGCTACTTTTCTTTCTTTCCCTCTTTCTTTCTTTCTTTCTTTCTTTCTTTCTTTCTTTCTGGTGTGTGTGTGTGTGTGTGTGTGTGTGTTTAAAAAAACCTTGGCCTGAGCCTGAGAGGCTGACCTTTAACTTCAGAGGAGGAGGAAGTGCGGTGAGGAGCAGCTGGGGAGGCCGAGACGGGGGCAGAATGAGTCAGAGGTTTTGCAAGGCCCTCCCCTCTCCTCTCAGGCGTGAGCCGGGCTGGTCCATCCAGTGCTGTATTGGAAAAAGAGATCCTGTAGAAGTGACCGCTGTGGTGATGACAGTGTAAGTGGTTCCTCTTTTGAAGTCTTAACACTCCGGAGCTGTGGGAGCACCAGCCGGCATTCCCTCTCCTCCTGTGAACTGCGCCTTTTCTCTCCAGGATCTGGGGGAGTGGCTGTAACTGTGAAGAACCAGGGGCCTTTGAATGGGCAGCATTTCACGGTGAGCTCTGGGTTCCCAGTGACCTTGAACCCCGACTTCGGTTTTTGGCAGCTGCCTCTCCTGAAGAAGTGGGGGCAACTGCATTTGCCGTCTGAGAACTGTGGGGTCCCGTGCGTGAGGAGCCTGGCCGCTGTCCACAGGCAGCCTGTGGTCATCTCTCTACCGATGGGAGGGGCCCTTGTCTGCCTGTCACCTCCTCCCCGGAAGCTTTCCTACCCAGCCGAGCTGGCAGCCTCCTGCTCCCACGTTTCTGAAGTCTCAACGCACAGTCCCACCATCTCTTGTTCTTGAATTCATCACAGCGATTTGGGGAATGGTCCCATCCTCTCCAGCAGTGGCATGCCAGCGAATGAGCAGTGTATAAGCCTGGAGGGGTTGGGGGTGGGGAGAGGGAGAAACAGCCTGGGATGTGGATGCCTCTCTTGAACTCCCAAGACAGAACGCTGCCTCGGGCCCTCTGCCCCTCTCACACTAAGTCCTGAGGTCAGCTGTTCCCTGCATCTGTCCTAGAAAGGTAGCTGCTGTTTTTCAGGGTTCCACTTTTGGTCCTTTTCTCACTTCTCCGTTTTTTCCTTAGCAATTCCATCTTATCCCAGAGCATGTGATTCCGTATTTTAACAAGCTCCCCGGGTGTGCTAATTCCTGAGCAGTTTTGAGAATCTCTGGACTTCTTAATCCCTCTGGGTCTCAGCTTCCCCATCTGTCGAATGGGAATAATAATGGTTCTTGCCTCACTGGACTGTTTTTGGGATTAAGTGGGCTTATATACATAAAACACTTAGGACAGTGCCTCACTCATAGTCAGATTTATATGTGTCTGTTGTTGTTAAGTTTAGGCAGAGGCCTAATGGGAAGTAGGTCTTCAAAGGAACATTGAGGCCTTTGGCAGAGACGTAGTTGTTCCTTCAAATCTAGTCTCCCTCTTCCAGAATCCCCACGTGGCCACCCAGTCTCTCTTGCAGCTAGGATTGTGTAACCTAGTTACCCTGTGTAACTAGGTTCTGGGAAATGAGGGCTAAATGGAAACGTCCCGTGGAAGTGTCTGGGAACTTCCCTACAAGCCAGCTTTGGCCTTTCTTCTTTCTGCCACTCTACTGCCTGGAACTTGAGGTGATGGCTGCCATCTTGAAACACGAGTGTGAGGAGCATCTGTCACCCTTGTCAGGATGCCGAGCTGGAAGTGCCCAAGTGATTAAAGACTTTACGTAGCACGGTCTCCTTAGACCCTGGACTGTTCACCTCTGGAGTTTTCCATAAGAGGGGGATAAACTGTCTTTTGGGAGTTCCCAGTGTGGCTCAGTGGTTAACGAACCCGACTAGTATCCATGAAGCCGTGGTTTCGGTCCCTGGCCTCGTTCAGTGGGTTAAGGATCCAGCTGTGGTATAGGTCGCAGATGTGGCTTGGATTTCGTGTTGCTGCCTGTGGTATTGACAGCCACAGCTGCGATTCAACCCCTAGCCTGGGAACTTTCATATGCCTCAGGTGTGGCCCTAAAAAGATAAAAGGGGGGGGAGGGACGGGAGGGGAGAGGGGGGAGGGGAGAATAAACTGTCTTTTTTATTTTTATTTTTTTATTTTATTTTATTTTTTGTCTTTTTGCCTTTATTAGAGCCGCACCCGTGGCACATGGAGGTTCCCAGGCTAGGGGTCTAACAGGAGCTGTAGCTGGTGGCCTTCGCCACAGCCACAGCCACGTGGGATCCGAGCCGCATCTGCAACCTTCACCACAGCTCACGGCAATGCCGGATCCTTAACCCACTGAGCAAGGCCAGGGATCGAACCCGCAACCTCATGGTTCTTAGTTGGATTTGTTAACCACTGAGCCACAAAGGGAACTCCTAAACTGTCTTATTTATTTATTTATTTATTTTTTTGCCTTTTGTCATTTTAGGGCCGCACCTGTGGCATGTGGAGGTTTCCAGGCTAGGGGTCTAATTGGAGCTGTAGCCACTGGCCTACGCCGCAGCTACAGCAACTCAGGATCCAAGCTGCGTCTGTGACCTACACCACAGCTCACGGCAACGCCGGATCTTTAACCCACTGAGCAAGTCCAGGGATCGAACCCGCAACCTCATGGTTCCTAGTCGGATTCGTTAACCACTGTGCCACAACGGGAACTCCCCTAAACTGTCTTTTTAAAGCCACTATTTTTTTGGGTCTGTAAGTTGATTTGTCACCAACTTAAGTGATACAGTGCTGAGAGAGGCGGTGCATATTGCATTAGGCATCGAATGCCAAATCAGCTCTATTGGAGAACTATTGAAGGTTTGGGACAACCCAATGGGGAAGTCACTTTATGAAGAGTAATCTTCCAGTCATGTAAAGGTGATGAAAGAGCCTAGAAGTGGGGAGAGTATCAAGGAGGCTGGTTCAGAGTGGGCAGGACAGGAGACAGTGACAGCCTCAGGTAGACATTGGTGGCGAAAATGGAAAGGGGAGGCTGGGTGGCAGAACCTGTGTTAAGAGACCCAAGAGTAACTTGCAGCTGATCAGGTGTCCGGGTGAAGACATGGGAGAGGGAAAAGGTGACTTTGAGTTTTTGAGTGAGAAGTTTGGGGGCTTGTTCGTGGTTTGCTGCAAGTGTCATGTGCTGGTCTCTTCTAGACTCTGCAGTCAGTGCCTGCATGTTGGTAGCTTGAAAGTGACCATGGTGGGAACATGGAAAAGCTGCGGAAACCAACAAAGGCTATAAATCAGGGCTCCTCTTTCTCCCCCAAAGAGCCACCTCCGCATTCAAACACCCAAAATATGAAAGTCAGGAAGAGTTGGTTTGGGAGATACAGTGAGCTTTATTTCCATCATGAAAATTTGAGGTATTGGCCAGCCAATAGGGTGAGTGAAAGCTAGCACACAGCGATAGACGTGCTGAAGCTGTGGGTGTCATAATTCATCAAGGTAGAGAGTATGGATCAAAAAGAAAAGGACAGGAAACAAAACTCTCGGGAATCTGTCCTTTTAGGACTCAGAAGGAGGAATAGAAACTGATGGAGACTGAGGCAACAGTCAGAGAGATAGTGGGGAAAGATAGGAAAGTTTTGTTCTATGGAAAAGAGGGCAGAGGGAGATGCCTGGAGCTCTAGGGGAGCTAAAACAAATGGGGTCTCAGAAGGGGCTGCTGAGGGGAGTTCCCTTCGGGGCTCAGCAGATTATGAACCTGACTAGTATCCATGAGGATGCAGGCTCGATCCCTGGTGTCAATCAGTGGGTTGAGGATCTGGCGTTGTAGGCTGGCAGCTATAGCTCTGATTCAACCCCTAGCCTGGGAACGTCCATATACTGCAGGTGCGGACCTAAAAAGAAATGAAAAAAGAAAAGGCTGCAGAGTTTGGGGACTAGGAAGCCATCAGAGGGCAATGACTGTTGAGGGCTGGTTGCAGAAGCCAGGTTCCTTTTCAAAGCCTGGGCCCAAGAATATGGAGGTAGTCTGTACAGCATCCAGCAAAACTTCTAGTGCGTTACAGGCTATAAATAAATGCACTTTGATGCATTTTATAAATGCAGAGTACTTGGGAGATTACTTGACTGTGTCTAAAGAAATTGGGTCACGTACTGATCTTTAAAACTGCGTGGAGGCTGAGGCTGTTTAATCCACCAACAGAGGAAGAGTGATCTTGGCTGTGGTGGAGATTGTATGTGGGGCCTGCATCTTGACCCACATGATCCAGTTTTCCTCTGTTGACTAAGGAGCTAGGCCTCTCTATGTATATACATCATATGTTCCTCTGGCTGCCCTTTGATTTGTAGCTGATGCTGCTGTGGTCTCCTCTCCTTTGCTTCCAGGCTCAGTTCTAGCCCTTGCCTGCAACAATTGCTTTGACGTTGGCATCCCATGTTGGCCTTTATATGCCACAACTCTGATATTTTTCTGCAGTTCAGTATCCCAAGAGTAATACATGAAAGTCCCCCCAAATATTTCTCTATTTCAGAGTTACCTGCCTCTTTTGGGAACGTGGGGGCATGGGAGATTGGAGGGAGAAGGAGAAATCACCCTTACAGAATGCCTACAATTTTTTTTTATTCATTTAGCCACTCTTTATTGGGCACCTCCAGTTACCAGGCCTTTCACATCTCATAGCATTCTTTTCTTTTTTTTTTTAATTTTCCTTTTCTGGCTCACCTGTGGCATATAGAACTTCCTGGGCTAGGGGTGGAATCGGATCTGCAGCTGCAGCCCTACACCACAGCAAGGCCAGATCTGAGGCACATCTGTAAGCTAAACTGCAGCTTGCAGCAACACCAGGTCCTTAACCCCCTGAGTGAGGCCACAAATTGACCCACATCCTCATGGGTACTAGTCTGTTCTTAATCTGCTGAGCCACAACGGGAACTCTTCATATCGTTCTTCCAAGAACCTTTCTGGGAGGTTATCATCATGTCCAAATGACAAATGAGCATGTCTGTGCTCACTCATTCCTCTGCTGTTCTTGGAGGGCAGATTGATTTCTAGGATTTTATGGTGGCTAGGGTTTTTTTTTTTTAAGCACTGTATACGTTTGATTCAGAGTTGACCTACAGATAATGAAATTTCCCAAAACTCTGGATGTAACATCCTGAGCGATTCCTGGAGTCATGACAGTTCCCCCAGTCTAGTCATGGGGTTGGACGTCATCTGGAGTCTAACACTTAATCATGCTCACCTCCCTGGATTCTGCGTCCAGTCACAGGCTCCAACTTTTTCTATACCTGGCTCTGGATGAAGAAATATAGAACTCGGAACACTGACTCAAACTCACCCGTTTTGCATTCATTCATTCATTCAATCAATCAATCAATCAATCAATCAACAAAAATGTAATGAACTCTTAACTCTGCTAAACACTGGGGTTGCAGAATTCAATAATCCTTAGTTTCTGCCCTAAAGGAGTTTCTACTTTGCATAGCAAACCCAAGACCAAAAAGGAGATCCTTCTCAGTCAAGGCAAAATCAGTGATCAAATACCTCTTACGACTTCTTTGTGTAACCTGTGGTTTCTGTGGTTATTCTTACAATATTTCCTCCACTTATTTCGTATGGCATCAGCTCCCATGAGGATTGAGTGCCTTGAGATCTGGGACTCCACCTCATACGACTTCGAACAAACCGGCACAATGTGTGGCATGTCATTTGTTTTCATCGGACGCTTGTTGAGTTAGTGGTTGAGGTAAAAGGACTCTGTGTTAATTGGTAGTAGTGTTATTGCATATTAAGCATGAGGCCCAAAGACTGACTTAGTATATTTAGAACATGCTAGAATTCAGATTTTGCAATGTTAGCATTTTAGAAAAAAATTATTATTATTATTTTTTGACCACTGGTGTACAGGGTTGAATTCATTATATTTCTCGGGTCATGATTCACCAAAATCATCATTCTGTGCGAAGCCCCCCCTTTTCTTTCTTTCTTTCTTTCTTTTTCTTTCCTTTTTCTTTTCTTTTTTTTTTTTTTTTTGCCATACCCGTGGTCTGTGGCCATTCCTGGGCCAGGGATCAAACTTGTGCCACAGCAGTGACTCTAGCTGCTGCAGTGACATTGTCGGATCTTTAACTTGCTGTACCACAAAGGAACTCTTTTGTTCTTGTTGTTCCTGTTTGGCCACACGTCTCTGTTTTATTTATTTATATATTTATTTATTTTTTTCTCTCTTACTTTTCTCATTTTCTGCTCCCTGCTCTCTGACACCCACTCTAGGTTGTTCTTTGAGTCCTTAGATAGGCATATATTTTTGAAGAATAAATGGCGTTTGGATTATGTAGGTGTGGTATGTGATTCTCAAGTATTTAGAGATTTTTCTGGTTACCTTTCCATATGTGATTAAAGAATATACACTGTAAGATTTCAGTCCTGTCAAGTTTACTGAGGCTTGCTTTTTAGATCAGGATATCATCTATTTTGTTATATTTCCTGTGCATATTTCGAGAGTACATATCCTGTAGTTAAGTGCAGTGTTTAATATTTCTCAATTAGGTCAAGTTTATTAATTGTATGGTTCATATTTTTTATATTTTTATTTATTTTTGTCTGCTTGGAGAAATGTGTTGCAATCTCCTATAATGATTATGAATTTCTTTTTTTTTAAGTTTTTGTTCTTTTGCTTTATATATTTTGAGATATGATGGTAAGTGCTTAGAAATTCAGAACTGCTGTATCTTCCTAGTAGACAGAAGCTTTTATGATCATGAAATGTATCTCTGTAAGTGCTTCTTACCTTACAGTCTGTGTTTTGTTTTTTTTTTGTCTTTTTTGCCTTTTATGTAGAGCCACACCCGCGGCATATGGAGGTTCCCAGGATAGGGGTCTAACAGGAGCTGTAGCTGCCGGCCTTCGCCACAGCCACAGCAACGCAGGATCCGAGCCACGTCTGTGACCTACACCACAGCTCACGGCAACGCCGGATCCTTAACCCACTGAACAAGGCCAGGGATCGAACCTGCAACCTCATGGTTCTTAGTCGGATTCGTTACCCACTGAGCCACGAAGGGAATTCCTCAGTCTGTGTTTTTTTTAGTATTAGTGTGGCTGCGTTAGCTTTCTTGGGGTTAGTGTTTGCGCAGTATATCTTTTTTCATCATTTACTCTCAACACTTCTGTTTCTATATATTTAAAGTGAGTCTTTTTAATAAGCAAATGATTGGGTTTTGTTTTGATTTCTCAGTCTTCCATTTGAAGTGTTTAGTCAGCTTGCAGTTAATATAATTACAGTATACTTGGGATAAGAAATGCCTTCCTATTTGCTTTTAGTGTGTTTTACCTTTTCTGTGTTTCTTTCCTCTCCTTGTTTGCCTTTTCCTTCATGTAAGTTTTTTAAAAACACTCCTTTCTGTCCTCTATTAGATTGAACATTCTTTTATGAATGTTAACGCTTCCTCTGGAGATAACAGCATGCATCCTTGACAATTTTAAATCTAACATAAATTCGTACCATTCCTTAGACACAGTAAACCTTAGAACATTTGAACTCCCATTAACCCCACTTTCAACTTATTTACTACTGTTGTCATGTATTTTAATTTTATATGTATTTTAAACCCCATAAGACCATTATGTGATGTCAGTGTTTATTTAGGTAACTATGATTTATGTAATAATTATAATTGTATGTAATTATATAATTATGTTTATTTAGATTTACCTTTTATGCCACTTTTTATTCTTTCCTGCACTTTTGAGCTTTTGTCTACTTTTGTGTTCACTTTAAAGAAAAGATATTAGTATTCCCATTGGAGTTGATGTGCTACTGATACTCCATTTTTGTTTGAAAATATGTTTGCTTAAGCTTTATTTTTGAGGGATTTTTTTTTCTCTGAACATAAAGTTCTAGATTGGCAGTTATTTTCTTTCAATACTTTAAAGATATCTCAAGGTCTTCTGGAGTTCATTGTCTTCTGGATTCCACTGTTTCTACTGAGAAGTAAGGTGTCAATAATCTGTTCTTTTCCTCTGATTGCTTTTAAGACATGTCTTTGGTTTTTAAGTAGTTTCACTATGTGCAAAGATATATTTTCTTTGGTATTCGTTTCTGGCATTTGTAGTACCTTGAGAGTGTAGCTTGATGTCTTTTGTCACTTAGGGGGAATTTTCAGCTACTCCCATCTTTTCTGGGATTCCATCTGCATTAGGCCACTTTCCTGTTTGTGCTTCTTATACATCAATACTTCTTTACATTCTTCGGCATTTTCTTCCTTTTGTCATTCCTTATTTCAGTTTGGAAATTACATTTTCTTCTAATATCATCCATTCTCCAAATTCTCTTTTTAGATAATTTTCGTTATTGCACTTTTCACTTCTAGAATTCTCATTTAATTCTTTAAAAAATATACTTCCCAAATTTTTAGCTCAGCTGCCGGCCAACATTCCTCATTTTTTTTTTTTAAAGTTCTGTAAACATATTAAGCATAGTTCTTCTAAAGATAGTACTCAATAACTCCATTATCTCAATTTCCTCTTGGCCAGTTTCTGTAGTTTCTATATTCCTTCTTGGTTTCCTGACAAGTCTTTTCTTCTCATTTGCCTGGTTGTATGTGTTTATGTTAATTTAAAGTATACCTAGTATAAAATTTTCCATTGGAACCATTTTTAAGTGTACAGTTAAGTGGCATTGATTACATTCACAATATTGAACAGTCTACTGCTTGCAAAAATTTTCCTCGCCCCAAACAGAAACTCTGTACCCATTAAGAAGTAACTCTTCCATTCTATCCTTCCCTCAGCTTCTGGTAACCACTAATCTGTTTTCTATTTCTATGTATTTGCCTGTCGTTGATATTTCATGTGATTGGAAACATATAATATTTATCCTTTTGTATCTGGTTTATTTCACTTAGCATAACACATTCAGAGCTCACCCATCTTTAGCATGTGTCAGAACCTTATATCTTTTTATGGCTGAAAAATATTCCATTGTATGTATAATACCTTTTGTTTATTCATTCATCTATTGATGGGAACCTAGGTTGTTCCCACCTTTTGTCTATTATGACTAGTGATGCTATGAACATTGGTGTACAAGTATTTGTTTGAATCCCTGTTTTCAATTTTTTGAGAATATACTTATAAGTGGAATGACTGGGCCATGTGGTGGTTCTATATTTAACCTGTCTTAGGAATTTTCAAACCACTTTCCACAATGTCTGCACAATTTTACATTCGTATGAGCAGTATAAGAGGGTGCCAATTTCTCCATGTCCTCAACACTTGTTCTCTCTTTATCTATCTACCTATTCAATTAAAGCCATCCTGCTTGGTATGAAGTGGTATCTCACTGGGGTTAGGATTTGCATTTCCCTACCGACTAATGATATTGAGCACTTTTATGTGCTTATTGGCCATTTGTATCTTCTTTGGAGAAATTTCTACTCAAATCCTTAGCCCATTTTTTTTTTTTTTTTTACATTGTGTTGTTTGTTTATTAGATGTTGAGTTGTAGTGTATCCAGTTGGTGTTGAGTGGATCCAGTTGTATACACTCTGGTTATTAAACTATTATTAGATATATGACTTGCAAACATTTTTTTCCATTTTATGGGTTATTGTCTCACTAGGGTTCTTGGAGGCACAGAAGTTTTACTTTTCTTTTATAAAGTTGACTTCTTTTTTTACCTGTATTTTCGGTGTCATTTTTTTCCTTTTTTTTATGACCACACCTGCAGCATATGGAAGTCCCTATGCCAAGGATCAAACTGCAGCTGAAACTGCCAGCCTATGCCACAGCCACAGCAACACCAGCTGCATCTGCTACCTACACCTCAGCTTTTAGCAACACCAGATCCTTAACCCACTGAGCAAGGCCAGGGATGAAACCTGCCTCCTCATGGACACTGTGTTGGATTCATAACCCACTGAGCCACAATGGGAACTCCTTGGTGTCATTTTTAAGGTTCTGAAGATTTGTCCCAATGTTTTCTTCTAAGACTTTTATAGTTTTAGTTCTTATGTTTATTAATTTTGAGTTAATTTTATATGTGGTGTACAGTAAGGGTTTGATTTCATTCATTTGCTTGTGGATATCCAATTTTCCCAGCACCACTTTTTGAAAAGCTTATTTTTTCCCTATTGAATGATCTTGACACTGTTGTCAAAAATCAATTTACCATAGATGTGAGGGTGTATTTCTGGGCTCTCAATTCTACTCCGTTGGCTTACATGTCTCTTCTTGTGCTTTTACCAAACTGTTAATGTGTAGTAAGCTTTCCAACTTTGTTCTTCTGTTTCAAGATAGTTTTGGCTATTTGGAGTCCCTTGAAATTCCTTATGAATTTTAGAGTGATACTTTCCATTTCTGCAAAAATTGCCATTAAACTTTGATAGTGATTGCACTGAGTCTGTAGGTCTTTTTTGTGTATTGTCATTTTAATAATATTAAATATTCTTGTCTTTGATCATGGGATCTCTTTCCATTTGTTTAGGTTTTTAATTTCTTCAGCATTGTTTTGCAGTTTTCGTTGTACAAGTGTTTTTTCTTTTTGGTTTAATGTTTTTCTGTATATTTTATTCCTGTTGATGCTATTATAAATGGGGTGGTTTTCTTCATTTCCCTTCATTGCTAGTATTTAGAAATACAACTCATTTTTTGTGCTTGATTTTTGTATTCTGCTGCTTTGCTGAACTGATAAGCTTTGATCATTCTTTATTTGGATTGCTTGCGGTTTTCTACATATAAGGTCATGTCATCTGCAAATAGAGATTTTATTTCTTCCTTTCCAATTTGGATGCCTTTTATATCTTTTTCCTGATTTATTGTTCTAATTAGGATTTATAGTACCATGTTGAATAGAAGTGGCAAAAATGGGCATCTTTACCTTGTTTTTGATATTAGGGAAAAGATTTTAGTCTTTCATTGAATATAATGTTAGCTCTGGGATTTTCATATGTGCCTTTCACATGCTGGTAATGTTCTCTTCTATTCCTGGTGGGTTTTTTTTTTTTTTTTGAGTGTCTTTATCATTGTACATTGAATTTTGTCGAATACCTTTTCTGAGATAATCATGTGAATTTTTCCTTTCATTCTGTTACATTTATATTTCATATTGATTGCTTTTGGTATATTGAGCCATTTTTCCACTTGGTCGTTGTATGTAATCCTTTTAATATGCTGCGGAATTCAATTTGCTATTATTTTATTGAGGATTTTCCCATCTATATTCTTTGTGTGTGTGTGTGTGTGTGTGTGTGTGTGTGTGTGTGTGTGTGTGTGTGTCTTTTTTTTTTTACCTTTTATCTAGAGCCGCACCCACGGCATATGGAGGTTCCCAGGCTAGGGGTCTAACAGGAGCTATA
>PVHT020004944.1:30765703-30803504 GCA_004024745.2 Catagonus wagneri
CGGATTCGTTAACCACTGAGCCACGATGGGAACTCCTCCCATCTATATTCTTAAGAAGTTGTTGGTCTGTAATTTTTTTCTCCTTGTCAAACATTTTTCTGGCTTTGGTGTCAGGGTAATGCTGGCCTCATAAAATGAGTTTGAAAGTGTTCCTTTTCATTTTTTTTTTGGAAGAGTTTGAGGATTGGTGTCAATTCTTAAAGGTGCTTGCCTACACCACAGCCACAGCAACACCAGATCCGAGCCAAGTCTGCAACCTTCACCACAGCTCACGGCAACGCCCGGTCCTTAACCCACAGAGCAAGGCCAGGGATCAAACACACAATCTCATGGTTCCTATTCGGATTCATTTACACTGTGCCACAACGGGAACTCCTGAACTCTTTACTTAACTAAGATATTTTCATTCCCCAGTGAGATGGTGAATTATGCATCAACTTGGCTAGGCTATGGCGCTCGGCTCTTTGGTCAAACACTAATCTAGATGTTACTGCGAAGGTATCTTGTAGATATGCTTAATGTTTACAATCAGTTGACTTTACATAAAAGTGATTATCTTCAATAACGTTGTTATCTAGTCAAGTGAAAATCTTCAGAACAAAAACCGAGGTTTCCCAGAGAAAGAGAAATTCTGTCTCAAGAGTGTAATGTAGAAATCCTGCCTGAGTTTCTAGCCTGCCAGCCTGCCTCATCAATTATAAACTCAAGGCTATGACTCCAACTCTTGTTTGAGTTTCTAGCATGCTGGTCTATGCCATCTCTATCCCTGTCCCAATCTCCTGTTGGTCTATTTCCCTGGAGAACCCTGACTGACACATCTATTAACTCCTTCCTTTTAAAATTATAACCCTTGCTTTTTCATAATTTCATTATCCTCTCATCTCTTTGAGGAAATTTACTATGCTTCTTTTAGATTTTTTTTCTGTGTTCATTGCATCTATGTTCTTTGATTTAGATGGCTCATTGAGCTTTTATTCTTACATAATGACTCATAAATTTCCCCTGTGAATCGTATTCCCTTGGAAACATACCAGGGACCCTTTGTCTATTTGTATACCCCCAAATGGGTAAACTTGCTCCTCAGGGAACTCTTATCTCCACCTTTGGCTGCTCTAACATTACTCTTCGATTGTAGTGGGCACTGGAATGGGCTGGTATTGCTATTTTTATGTTCCATTTAGATGATGGTGCAGATACTGATCTTTCCAGGACAGTATTGGGAAAAGAAAGGGCAGAGACTGGATATTTTCCCTGCCCTGCATGCTCATCCATGGCCCTTGCTTTCTTCCAATTTCTATGGCATTTCTCCCCCACATGGCAACCCAACCACATTATATGTCTCAGGGTGAGTCTCACAGTTGTAATGTCAGGTCGTGGGGTTCCCCAAATTCCTTCCTGCTGCTGTGATATCTCAGAATTTGGTTTAGGGGAGGAAGCAGCCACCTGTCTAATTAGTTCATCATCTTATCAGCACTCTTGTAACCACTACCGTGCTTTGACTGACAGATTGACTAAATAGTTGATGGATATACAGAATTCCCGTGTTATAGCAGGCCAGTAAGCCTTGGGAATTTCCTATTTCATATTCTGAGTGGAAAGTGACATTACCAAACTCAGCCTCACCAATAAAAATCAATTAAAAAGCTGGATAATGTGCAATCTTGTGAGAGCTAACAGATGGGGTGGGGAAGGAGACAGAGGAAAGAAAGGGAGGCAGGTGTCTTGCTGTGTGGCTGCCTCTGTGGATTCTGCCTGGGCCCTGATCTGGTGCCCTCCATCAGTGGGCAGAGAGGAGAAGGGTTTCTCTCCATCACAGACCACCTCCCTTAGTCCAAGGAGAGCATTTTCAGTGTTCTGAGATGCTGTTGCCAACCATTTAATTGGTGTCACCCTGCATACTGGAGGCTGCCTTTATATTTGGGCATCATGCACACCTAATGTATAAATGCTGAGCACACTGCAAGGTTCATCATCAGGAGGTTTCTCCCTGGAAAGAGCCTATGGAAAATCCCTAGATCTGCTCCCTGAGACAAAGAATTTCTTAGAGACTGGCAAGCTCTTGGTGTAGGCAAGTGCCAGCCTGAGCGAGGCAATTTCTGTGTAGATGAAAATTCTGGGCTGTGCTTTTCCATCCGTGCGATGTCCCGGTCCAGATGCAGACAGTGGGCTGGTGAGCTGCCCGGAGGAACCCTAAGTCTGTCAGATTTATCAGCATAGAAGAAGCACTGGGAGCATTAGTTTAAGAATTCTAATTAAGTGCTGTAGTTGGTGAACATAGCTGCAAGTTATTCATAGAGCCTAGACTGAAAGGGGTTTGAAAAGATATTTCACCTGCCCCTCATATCATATTTCAGGTGTCTAACAGTAACAATAATAATAACAATAAAACCTAACATTTCTAAGAATGGAGTTTGTATCGACAATGCCCTAAGAATGCATCCGGATTATCCCTTTAAGGCACACAAAACCCACAAGCTAATTGTAGTTATTAATCCTGTTACACAGATGCCACATCCGAGATTTAAAGAGACTGGCTTGTCCTGGGTCACCCGTACACAAGTGGCTGAGCTGGTCCCACTGACTCAGAACTCTGTGCTGAACCACTAGCCGTATTACTGCTCAGAACTCGAGCCCTTTTGTTTGAAGGGTGCACTGTCAGTATTTCCCATGAGAAGACCTACTCACTTGTGTACCTTTTCTATGTTGCTTCTTTAATAGGCTTTTATTAACGTAAGCATCTGGTTCTAGAAGATTTAGTGTTAAAAAACAGCAAAGGTAATGGAGAGGCCAAGACATTTAACAGACTTCCTTTCTTCTGTTGCCACTACTGGCATTTTGCTCCTGGGCCTGTTTCATCTTCCCCTGGCGATGAGCTAGAATCCATCAGCCGGCATGGGCACCGCCAAAGTGCAGCTGCCCCAGGTCAGTGGGTAAAGTGGCCAGACCTGGCAGCCGTGGGGACAAACAAAACCACAGGTGACCTTCAGAAATTCAGTTGTGCGCTTAGCTTCTCTGAAACCCCCAGTGCAAGTGAAAGTGCAAGTTCACTTAGATTTTCTTTTGCCCTTTGGGTATTTGGTATTTTCGCATCCGGGTCTGATGATCTGTTTTCACTGATTCATGCTATTTCTTTCTGAAGTGGACGGAGCAGTGTTCCCAGCCAGGCGCCTGGCCCATTTCTCTTAAACCAGGTATGTTTATAGAGAGGTGGAATCATGTGCTTCTTATTCATATTAGATTTACCCATGTGGATTCCCCTGGATACCTTGAGGGAGCCAGCGGAACCATTCCGTGCATTTTCTCTTTGAACCAAGAAGCTGTACTTAGTCCAGACGAGATGGAACAGTTGCCGGAGGTGGAGCAGAGCTGTAGAAGTCAGTGGGGATATTGTGAGATTTATTCTATATTTATTCAGCCTAAAGCAACCCCTCCCAGACCCTGGTACTTATCTGAGAACGTACGAAGGACACTCCTTTCAGGGCCTGAACCCAGGCCTGAGGAACAGAGCAAAAGAGAAATAAGTAAACCCAACTTTATCACCTAAGAAGGTCTGGAACTCAGGAAATCCTTGGCTCCAGTTTGGGTTGAAGTCGAATGGGTTCTTTTGCTTACTTCCTCCTGAAAAACATACCTGCACAAGCTTCTCCTTTCAAAGACTATGGGGGCAAAGGAGCCCTGGTGACGTGATGTCATCTCGATTCTCGTTGCAACAAAAAATCTCCATCTTTTTTCACAAACCAGGTGCCACCCTGTCAAAACTCTGGAAACGCCATGGTGATATCTCCCCCTGGTTACAGGTGTGAAGTGAGGGGCCATGTCTGTTCATAACTTTTTTTTTCCTGATAGATTTTCAAGTCATGCACACCAGTCGGGGTAATAAAGAAAGCACTTGAAATCTGCTTGGCAGTTTTCTCTAAGTTGCTGGCTTTCAGGTTGCGCTTGCTGAGCCTTCCCTGCAGGCCAAGGCTGGTTGATTGTTGTGCCAGCGAGCAAAACAGAAAGGAGGTGTTTCAGTGGGAGCGGAGTACAACCATCATCTCCACAGGGCCGTGTGTGCAGGGGATGTGAATAGGAGTGGGTTTCTGTGGAAGCCTTATGATTGAGCTTTTTGCTTTTATTATTTGGTTTCCATGGTAAGTCTTTTCAAAAGACTAAGATAGCAGTGTCTTTCCACACCAGGAGAGTAGTCTGATGAATGATGATGTATCAGCAGAGGGCTTGAGGGTTGACAAAGCAAGCTCGTGTACTGAGCCATATTGGGTCTTCACAAAAGCCCCGTGAAGTAGGTAAGGGTTATTTTTTCCCATTTTGCAGAAGAGGAAATTGAGGTCCAGAGAGGGTAAGTGGCTTACTCCTGGCAACACAGCAAGCGTGTAGCTGCCCCAGGGATTGTCAGGCGTCCCCACGGGGGCTTTCAAAGGAGGCCCTGCATCACCCAGATTCAGGGCCATCATCTCAGAATCAGCAGCTGCCCCTCCCCACCCAACAGACCTGATTGTGCAGCCACAATTTGATGACTTCTCAAGCGGGGTTGGTACCTGCAGAGGGCATGTGGGAATGTGTGGGAGCTTCTTAGTTTCAGTCACTTGGGGCAGAGGGAGCCATTGAAATGGAGAGACAGGGCCCAGGGGTGTTAGATATCCTCCCACGTGCGGGACCAGCTCACAAAGACTCCAGTAGCATCCTTGTTGGGAAACAAGGAAGAGCATCTTTTTCTTCTTATAAGATAACACGTGGCGTTTATACATATGATTATATTTGAGATGAAGAGGTTTCCACTGCTGAAAGGAACCTCTGAAAATGCCCGAGCTGGCTGTCTTTTGGGGTACCTCTGGTTTGCGGCATCCTCGTTGATGGAATTTCCCAGTGTACCACAGAGAAAGGCACGGGGCTGCTCTTGCTGGTCTAAAATTCCCATCTCAACCTTTCCAGCTGCACATTGTAAGATGCGGGTGGGGTGCTTGGGGCCTGCACAAGGGCCTAGCCCTTGCGGATCTGCACCCCTCAGGTTAGACCCTTAGGTCTCACCACCCATGAAAAGGATTCTGGCTACAAACGCCAGGTTAAAGTTAAAGCCTCAGGTGTGGCTCTCCTCATCCCCTTCCTGGGAAGACCTGGATCCCAGAATCCCCCATCCACTGAGAGCTGCTCTTCTGGGCAGCGTCAGATTTTCCCACCGAAAGTGTCAAAGTTGGGGGTGGCAGGGAAGAGGGTGTCGCAGGAGCCCATCTGTCACTGCCATGAACTGGTGAGAGCTGAGCTGTGACAGTTTATTCACAAACCCTGAGAGTGCTGCTGGCAGCATCTCAAACCTTCTCTGGTGGTCCTGGCTGCAGGGTTTCCTTGCGTCTGCTGCCGCCTGCCTCCCTGCAGGCCCTGGGGGCCGCTGGAGAAGCCTGGCAATCTCTTACTGTCTCTTATTCCCACTCAGGAACAGAAAGAGGCTTCGGTGTAGGTCAGGGTGGTGAGAGAAATCTCTTCAGGGCTGCCACAAAAATTCCAGCAGACACCACATGCCTTGCAGTAATGTTGGCTTCCTCACAAGAGCCCTGAGGTGTGGTTATTTCCACTTTACGGATGGGGAAACTGAGCCTTGGACTGAGGATAAAAACCATCCAAGTCCTGACAGCTTCTAGGCAATACAACCAGCTTTTAAAAAAAAATTTTTTTTTAGAGCTGTTCCCAGGCTAGGGGTCAAATCAGGGAGTTCCCGTTGTGGCTCAGTGGTTAACGAATCCGACTAGGAACCATGAGATTGCGGGTTCGATCCCTGGCGTCGCTAAGTGGGTTAAGGATCCAGCGTTGCCGTGAGCTGTGGTGTAGGTTGCAGACGCGGCTTGGATCCCACGTTGCTGTGGCTGTGGCGAAGGCCGGCAACTACAGCTCCTGTTAGACCCCTAGCCTGGGAACCTCCAAATGCTGTGGGTGCGGCCCTAGAAAAGGCAAAAAGACAAAAAAAAAACAGGATTCAAGCTGCCTCTGCGACCTGCACCACAGCTCATGGCAACGCCAGATCCTTAACCCACTGAGAGAGGCCAGGGATTGAACCTGGATCCTCAGGGACACTATGTCCGGTTCTTAACCTGCTGCTCCACAACTCCATTAGCAGTTTAAACAAAGGCAAGATCAGTTGCCCGGGGCCTGGACTGAGCCATATCAGGGCCCAGATGAAAGGGAGGATCACTGTCTTTATTTAAAATATTTATATTTTGTTTATCAGGACTTTGGGAGCATTCATTTTGATTTTTTAAAAACAACAGCATTAAAATACAATTCCTCTTGACCACTGAGCTTCCTGGCACCCCTTACTTTTGCACCAAGGCCCTCACCTCCGGTGCCGACTCTCCCCTGCCCCTGAGTCCTCCTGCTCTGCCCTCTTGTTCCTCCAGCCAGACTGTCCACAGCCCGCACTGTGCTCTGAGCACAGTAGGTACCTTCCAGCCCCAGGGCCTTTGCTCAGGCCCCTCTCTTTTCCCTGCACTCCCTTTCCCCATGTAACTGCATGTCTGTCTCCAACCTCCTTTCCATCTCTGCTCCTTTATTTCTTTATGATTCTTTGCGTATTCCTGTCTACTCTAGTGAAAATCCCAGAAGGGAAGGTGTTTTCATCTGTCCTGGCCAGGCATGTGGTTAGATGGTCGAAAATTTGATGCATGAAAGAATAAATGAAGATGACGATTAGCCATAATTAGGTGTATTAATCTAAGGGACAGCGGCCACCATAGGTTTCTCATAAAAGAAGTAACTATCTATAGCTACGATGCATGTGTGCAGGCACTCTGCTGGGTGCCTTTTATAGACCTCTTTATCTCCCCAAATCTTCCCGACCACCATCATCCCCATGTTTTGCAGATTAAGAAACTGAGAGCTGGAGAATTTAAGGATCACGTCCAATGCAAGGGCCTCGGATTTAGCTGTGGGTCAGGCTGAGCTTCAGTGAGGACTCTTGTTGTCTGTAGGGTGTGTTGGATAAGGCAGTGAGAGCCTGGAAGTTGGTGGAAAAGCAGGCTTGGAGAAATTATGTGTGAGAAGAGGAGGCTGCAGAACAGTCTTACTCCAGCCACTGTCATCCCTCCACTGTGTCACCGAGTCTCCCTGTGCACACGACTCAAATTCAGGGAGGGCCAGGAGCTGATTGCCTATTAGCTGAAAGGCGGTTGGAACTAGGTTAGGAGGAGTGGGCAGACAAATGGTTCACTCAGCTAGATGGAACTCTGTTGAAAAAACTGCGTTCAGGACTTGTTTTTAAAGGAAATTTTAATCGGATTAGCAATGTCATCTTTTATAATAACAAACCTGTTCTTATTTATGGCTCCAGCTTATTCACCAGGTCCTCGCGGCAGCTTTCAGACCTAAATGGGCAGTCTGGCCAATCTTTGGGAGCTGCTGAGCGACAAGGATATTGTTGAATAGAAAGGGAAGCCTAATAGGAGCCCAGGAAAGCTTGGGCCAGAGTCCTGCTTCCGTAGACTTCACCCTTCTGAGCCCAAACTTCAGGGGTGGGGTGACAATAATCCCTTTCTCACAGGGTGTTGTGAGGACTCCAGGAGGTGATTTACACAGAGGCCCCAGTGTGTCACCTGGCACATGAAGGGCCTGAGCAAAGGCCCTGGGGCCAGAAGGTGTCTACCGTGCAACCTGGTACGGCATGGTTGTTTGTGTCCTTTGCTCTTTTTTTTTTTTCTTTTTAGAGCTGCACCTGTGACATATGGAGGTTCCCAGACTAGGGGTCCAATCGCAATTACAGTTGCCGGCCTGCACCACAGCAACATCAGATTTGAGCCACTTCTGCCAACTACACCACAGCTCACAGCAACACCAGATCCTTAACCCACTGAGAGAGGCCAGGAATTGAACCCACAACCTCATGGCTCCTAGTCGGATTTGTTTCTGCTTCGCCACAACGGGAACTCCATCCTTGGCTCTTTTTGTCCTTTTTTTGTTGTTCTTTGCAGGTTGGTCAGTGGGAAAGTAGGAGCAGGTGGAGGATAAGAGCTGGAGGTGGATGGCTTTCTAGGGAATACCGCGCAATAGAGCTGTAGGTGACCTTCGTATTGCCACCTGATCTGCAAGCACACACTTAAAAATGATATATGATGATCAAAGAGTAGTTAAAGAGCCCTGTGTCTCTAAGGAGTTCAGAGCACTTTGGTAACATGATCTTATCAACCTCGACAGAATCCCTCATCCGGTGCCAAGAAGGGACAGGGACCCTGGAAGGACCAAAGATAGGTCTGGTCTCCACATTCTCCCTGCTCCCGGCTCAGCTCAGTCTTATGAGCCACCCAGCAAGCGACGGCTGGCCCAGAGGTCAGTGACACCTTCAGAGTGCCTGTGTGTCCCCAGGTCCTCATAATCTTAAGCACCTTAATAAAGCAATGCTTTCTTATGGGGAAAGTAGAACTTTCTGGGAAAGTTTTCTTGAGATGAATTACTGGAATGGCAACTTCATCGTATTAGAATTAACATGCTTTGGTAAAGCCCACAAGGGGATTTACTTCATTCCAGAGTTCCAAGGGGGCCAGTTGAGACATGACTGGTCAGTGTTAATGGCTTCTGAGTAATTTGCCGAATCAAAATTACGCCGAGCCGTGGCTTTCTCCCATCTTCCTTCCCCTTCTCCTTCTTCTTCCTCCCCCCTTCTTCCTCTTCTTTTTCCTCCCCCTTCTCCTCTTCCTCCTCCTCCTCTTTTTTCCTATTTCTGGAAGCAGACTGTTTATCCAGCGCCATTAAAAATGGACAACTTTTTGCGATGAGTTGGGTTAGGAAGAGAAACTGCCAGCACAAAGTTGGAGCACAAACTTTCTCCAAACTTCCACTGAAGAGGTGGACCTCGTGTGCTCCACAATGAAGGGAAGGTGGCTCACTGTTTGTTTTAATGTTGAAACTGACTGCAGACAGAATCATCAGGCTGCCTCGGTGTATCTTCTCCTCAAACTGTCGGATAGACATAGGTGACCTTCCTTCAGGAGGATGCTCGGGAGGCAGGATCAAGGCTATGTCCCGAGAGGTGTTTTGCTTGAATGCCTCAGCCTGTCATCCTAAAAACCAGAAGCAACAACCCTTGTGGGGTGGATACTGATCTCTGATCTCCACTGCATCTGATGGGCCACCATTCCTGCAGCCACTCCAAAGTCCTTTGATTTTTAATTGGTATGTTCTGTGGGCAGTAAAATAAGTACCATACCATGGAGTTTTACATTTTTTTTTCCTAGCAGGCACTGTAAGAACACTAGCATTCCCTGCTGAGAGGCGGTTTTGGTTTCTCTGAGTCCCAATGAAATGAGGTGGGGGGAGTGACAGGCCATGGGGCAGGGTCATCTGACAGGAGAGGAGGCGTGACCACCTGCAGGCGTTCTCACCAGCTAAGGCTTCACAACTAATGGCCGGATCCCAGTTGTCGTTGGCTCCTCTAACGTGCGCAACTGAATTTTAGCTGACTTCGTCCGCCAGAGGAGCCAGATGGGAGGCGGGAGGCCACCTGGGCCTGGGGGCTGGTGCTGAGAGTGGAGCTGCCCCACTCCTGTCTCCATGCTGAGGCTGGTTCGGGGCTGAGCCAGTACAGCCTTTTTCCTGGGCACAAGGGGGTTGTTGGTTTCCTGAGCGACAGAGATGGGGCAGCGGCAGAGAAAGTTCCCTTTCCACATTTGATGGGGCAAGAGCTGGCAGAACACACTCTCCCTGCGGAGGGAGTGGAGGGATCTGGGACAGAGGTGGTGGAGCGAGGTGCCAAGTCAGTGGGAGGGAAGTGTGAACTGAAAGGACGGTGTGTGTGTGTGTGTGTGTGTGTGTGTGTGTGTGTGTGTCTGTGGAACCACTCTGGCCCAGCCACCCACCTTCAAAGTGGGGAAGGCTGACAAGTGGCCTTTTTTAGTCTTTGTTCTATAAAGAACTGGCAGCTTGTCACGTGGGGCACATCACGGGGCATTTGACACAATTTGGGGAACACCAGGGAAGTTCACTGGGTTTGGTTTCCAAAACCGAGACAGCCTTGGTTTTGAGCAATGGGTTTAGGACTCACCGGTGAACTTGAAACTCTAGGCAGCACCTGTCTTTTACCTCATCCTTTACCTATTTCCAAGTTGTTGTTGTTTCTTTTAATCAATGGACAAAGATGCTAATAGGAAAGAACAGATATTTGGATTGTCTTTTCTGATTATAAAAAATATGTGTTGTAGAAAATGTGAAATATATATATATACACGAAGTCATGGAGGACAAAACGTAACATTACTTATGAATTCAGAGATGATAATTTTAGAGCATGCTGGCATTTAGTTCTCTAATATTATCCTGAATTTGTATAAATACATTTAAACGCAGATATATAAGATACATACAATTATTTTACAAAAGAGATCATTCACTATGTTTTTTTCAGTTGGTGTATTTTGAACATTGCTGAGAAGTTTCTATATCATGATTTTTAAATAGCCTTTTAGTAGTCCACTGGTCGGATTTACCACAATTTCCTAATTCTTAATTAATTCTTTAATTAATTCCTTTAATACTTTGTCTTGTAAACAAGACTTAACTGAACATTCCTATAGAAACTTTCCATGTCCTGTTTTATAACAGGTGCGAACTTCTGTGTTAGACTCTTTTGATTTTTGGAACCATTTCTGGGAGAGAATTATAATGTGTATCTGGGGGCTTAGCTGGTTGATGGAACTGGGGTGGGATCTTGGAACCCACAGGCTGGTATGGCTATGTTCCAAATTAATCCAATCTTAATTGGGATGAATAGGAACAGAGCAAAAAGTGTCAGGTCATATGTGGGGGAATTCTGCAAAAGTCTGATGTTAACTATAATGGGGGACATGGCAGAGGGGAGTTTGTTTGGAGAAGGCCCTGGAGTGTGCAGTTCTTTAACCGATCCCTCAAAGCAGTTATGGGTTAATAGAATGAATGCTGCTCTTTTGGCCACAGAAAGTGTAGACTTGGGTTTTTTCCATCTTAGTGAGCCAAAACCTGGGAGAAGGAATGCCATGGGGTTTAAGCCCAGTGACTTTCTGTAAAAGGAGTCTGGGTGGCAAGTACGGTGGCTCCACCTTCATTAGACATCTAATTTCTGGCTTGTCCATCATCCTTTGAGTCTGGCTTCCATCCTGAAGATTACCTCATAGTCCCAATTCCAGGTAGGAAGGGGTGAGGGGCAAGCAAAAGGGCTTACTTCGCAGGGATGCCTCCTTTACAGAGTCTTTCTCACAAGCCCCACCCCTCAACTTGCACTCACAGCTCATTGGCTGCCTCTTTCTGCAATGCAGGCTGGGAAATGTAGTTCTGTAGGCATGCAGTTGTCATCCTTCCAATAATATCAAGTTCTGTTTCTAAGGACGTTAGAGTGTTGGTTAGGCAACTCTACTCAGGAAAACAAACTTTCTGGTGGCCACAGTGGAGGAGGGTGAGTCTTTTCACATCTTGATGTAAATAATGCCCCCAGTCAAGTCAGCAATATCCATTATGGTTACTTATCTTGTGTGTGTGTGTGTGTGTGTGTGAGAGAGAGAGAGAGAGAGAGAGAGAGAGACAGAGAGAGAGACAGAGAGAGAGAGGAATATAGGGAGGAGAGGGATGAAAGGTAAGAGGAGGAGGTCTCATGCAACTGGGATGTTGGATCTCTAGGAAAAAAAAAAGGAAAAGGAAGAGCATTTGTAGCTGTTTCTATTTGTCAAGGAAAAACATGATACTTCCCTCTTCCTAGACCAACTGCCTCAGAAAACCCCTCCTACAATTTTTGAAAACAAAAGTTAACCTCCCCCCAAAGCTGGTAGGTATATAAATTAGCAATTTGGTAGGATTTAGCAAAACAAAAATTCACACACCATTTGACCCTGCAAATCCACCTCCTGGAATCTCCTCTGAGATATACTCATCTGGGAGTTCCCGTTGTGGCACAGCAGAAATGAACCCGACTAGTATCCATGAAGATGTGGGTTCAATCCCTGGCCTTGCTCAGTGGGTTAAGTATCTGGAGTTGCTGCGAGCTGTGGTGTACGTCGCAGATGTGGTTTGTATCTGGTGTTGCTGTGGCTGTGGCGTAGGCCAGCAGCTACAGCTCGGATTCGATCCCTAGCCTGGAACCTCCATATGCTGTGGGCACAGCCCTGAAAAGGAAAAAAAAATAATAATAATACTCATTTGCCTGTGTGAAGATGTCTGCGCAGAGATGCTGACTGTGGTTCAGCCTTCAAAGCAGGAGGAGTGGAAACCACATGCACACCTATCCATAAGGGGCTTGTTAAACCAAATTAGGGTGTATCTGTTCTGAAGAATTAAAACAAAATGAAGCAAACTTATCATATCATCATAGAAAATCCCTATAATGTACTTGAAGAGGAAGAAGCAAATTGTATAACAATTTGAATACATGTTTAGTATGATAGTTCTGGAGAAGAAAAATTGTTCACATGCATGTCTGTATAAAAGGCACCTGGGAGAAGGCCCACACCATTGACACCGGAGCGGGTGGGGGTGAGGGTTGAAGGGACCTTTATGTTTTGTTCTATTGTCAAATCTCAGAGATACTTTGGGTTTGGTTCCAGGCTACAGTGATAGAGCTAATATCACAATAAAGATAAAGCAAGTCATACAATTTTTTTGGCTTCCCAGTGCATAGAAAATTTATTCCACGTGATACTGTAGTCTATTAAGTGTGTAATAGCCTTATAGCTCCAAAAACAATGTACATACCTTAATTAGAAAATACTTCATTGCTAAAAATGCTAACCATCCTCTGAGCCTTCAGTGAGTTGTGATCTTTTTTCAATAGTAACATCAAAGATCACTGATCATAGATCACTGTAAACATAGTGAAGACATTTGAAATCTTGCGAGAATTACCGAAATGTGACACAGAGACAAAATGAGCAAATGCTTTTGAAAAAGTGGTTCCGATAGACTAGCTTGACAGTGTGGCTGAAACAGAATCACAGAGAGCCGACTGGCTGCTTCTCTAACCTGCAGCCTGAGAGACGGGCCCAGAGGGCTGGGAGGAAGGAAGCCTGGACTGAACACCGGCTGCCACACCTGTGCTCCCTGCCCTGCAGCCTCACTGGCTCTGGGCCTTTTCCTAGAGCATCCACCTCCTCCTTCAGCTTGCTGTGTCCTTTGACTAAAGCGCTTTCCCTCAGCTCCCTCAGATCTGCACTCCACTGTTTCAGCGAGGCCTTCTGTGCCCCCCTCGAAAATCACACTCAGTCCCTATGCTCCCCAGCACTTCCCACTGGCCACCATAGGCCATGCATCTTCCTCTGGGCTCTGGAAGCATGAGCACTGGGGAGCAAGCACTGGGGCCCAAGCCCTGGGTGTGAGCACTGCAGGGTGAACATTAGGGGTGAGCACTGGGGCAGAGGCAGCCCGCGTTCAGGGCTCTATCCCTGGCACCAAACATCTGCCACGTGGAGGGGCTTCCAGTGGCTGCTAGTTGGTGGGCTGAGTGTGAGGCCAGGCGGGGGTGGCCGGGGGTGGGGAGCCACATGGATAGCCTTGTGGTGGGGGATAGCAGAGGCAGGGCGAAGGGAGTGGAAGGGATCCTTTCGCACAAACTTGTTCTAAATATATTTTTCTGTGGGCCCTGGCCCTGCCTCTGGCTGGGTGAGCAGCCTGTCCGGCCGGCCGGGAGGCAGAATGCCTGGGTGTGTGGGTGGCCCAGAGTTCCCTCTGGAACTGATATGTGGGAAAGAGACTGGTGCCCCAGAGCAGGGAGCAGGCGCTGTGCCAGCTCCCCAGAGCCTGGCCCTGAGGCCCAGGGGTGGCCAACACACAGCCAGCTCTGTCGTTCCGTGGCGGGTGGGCTGCAGGTCATCCTTTCTGGCAGCAGAGAGTAATTGGCATTTCCTGCTCCCTTGCAGCCCTGGGCTCTCTGGGGTCCTGCTCTGGTCTCTGACCCCTCGACAGGAACATCCTTTCCCATCGGGGCCCCAGAGACCCTCGATTGCTTCAGGTCACCCTGCGTTCCCTTGCCTTCTTTAACTGCTGATGTCTCTGCCTCCTGGCCCCTGGGCATCCGGTCCCTTAGCAAGCCACCAATAAAGCCACCAATAGCTGACCTTTGTGTGCCACTCAGCCAGGCCCTGTGCGGATTGCCTTCCCCGGTCCTCCAACTCCCCTGTGAGGCTGGCCCTCATGTTTCCCCCAGTTTACAGAGGTACACAAAGGATTTTCATCACTGTTGAGGCTATTCCACGTGCCAGGCTCTGTCCTAAACGGCTCATCTTTGGGGGGGATTCTGCTTGCTGCCCCTCCCCGTGAGACAGCCACGCTCCCTACCCCTAGGAGGCCGATGGTAGGGACAGACTTCAGCGCTGAAGCTCTGAGCGCCCTTGTGGGTTCTGCCTTCCTTCCCTCCCCGCCAGCCCCACCAGGTGCAGAAAGGGGTGGATCCAGGCCATCTGGTTCCCAGGTTAAAGCCGGGCAGCCAAACCACAAAGAACATGTAACAGGAGCAAGAAATAAAGCTTTGTTGTTGTAAGCCGCTGAGATTTGGGGTTGTTTGCAGCGTAATCGCAGGAAAGCTGGTGGATTCCATGTGCTTTACCATATTGGATCCTAAGAATAGCCCTGGAGGGGTAGGTATTCATATACCCAATTTAGTCATTAATACCGTAACCCTACTAAATCCTGGAGAAGGAGTCGAGATGGCTCCATTTCTGTGTAGAGCCAGCTTTAAAGAAACACAGGGCAAGAGTCAAACTAATTAAAAGGGAATTTTATTCTTGAGTCTTTAGAAAAACAACCTTAAAAGTGAGTGTACATGAAACTCTTAATTCAATTCTTTCTCCTCACCCACCTTCTTTCCTCTACCCCCAGCTGCTCCCAGCCTGTCATGGATTCCCTAGTTTCCATCCTGGGCTCCCCACCTTTCTTCTCTTCCTTTCTCCTTCCTCCCTTCCACCCACTGAAGCAGACCAGGTTTCCCCCTGAAAAAGATCTTGAACCCCCCTTGTCTGAGGAACTCGCCATCCTCTGTTCTTCAGGATGGACACTCTGCACGCCCTGGAGATGGTTTATCCACAAGCCTTCTTGCCACCCCCATAGGCCCAGGGACCAGCTCCATCATCCAGGATAGGCTGGGTGACTTGTTTATCTCCCAAAACAAAGAGCGAGCATCGTTTCTTGCAACAAGGAGAAAGAAGGGGGAAAATTGGCAGAATTCTCTTTGAGAGGCAGGGGAAAGGCTGTAAAAACCCCAAATTAATGATATTTTCCCTATTGCATTAATAATAATAATAATAACAGCAGCCCATATCTGTTAAGGGTTTACTGCGTCTCAAACACTGTGCTAAGCATTTTATGTAGACTTGTTTCATTCATCCCTATGGCAACCCTGTAAGGTAATGAAGCTCATTTTTTATGGAAGAGAATTGAAGTCGAGAGAAGTTGAGAAGCTTGCCCAAGGACGTAGCTAAGAACTGATAGAACCGAGGTTCAGAACTGGTTCTGATCCCACAGATTGTTATGTAACCCCGTGCTGTGCCGATGAGGTTGGCTCACCACTTATGAAACGCGGGGCTCCCGGGCCCCTGGCCCCCTCCCTACCCCAGTGCACCCACAACATCCTGCTTCCTTCTCTAGCTTCGTTCCCCTCTCCCGTGGCCCCTTAGCTTCTCCGCCACACCCAGCATCCTGGCTGTCCAACCCCTGGAAGTTCAGCCCCGAGGGAGGACAGTTTTGCCCCTGCTCCTGTCAGCTGGCCTGGCAAGGGGCATCCATCCTGCAGACCCAGCTTTGTCCTTGCTTCCTCCAGGAGGCCCCCTCACCTTCCTCGTCGTGGCCTTTACAGCATCGCTCCAGTTCCTTGTCGTGGCCCTTACTGCATCTCTCCAGTTTCACCGGGACCCCGGGGCACAAGCCTGGGCCTGTGATGGAGTGTGTGCTCAGCAAATATTTGTTTAACGAATGGTTGGGTGATTGATGTTTATTTATTCCATGTACATGAAGTGGATGGTTTGGTTCCTCTTACTGTTTGGTGAAGGTTCCAGGCCACATCTGGATTTGATATCTGCTGTCCGTGGCCGAAAAGCTCTTGATGAGCAGAGTCTTCCTTCCTGCCGAACTTGACTTTTTCATATTTGCCATATGAGATGTTTCACCTTGGCCTTCTTCAGAGCAGAGCTACTTTTTTCCATTAATAAAAAATCTTGGAGTGACTTGGTCTGGAGGACACAGTCATCTTTTTCTGTTCTCTCTACTCACTCCGGGCTGACTTGTCAAGAAGCTTTCTGTGCACAGCCCGTGACCCAGGGTCCAGACCCCGGCCTCTCTGAGGATGATAGCTGAGTCCACAGGCCAGAGGATGACTTACTGGCATCACAGGCTTGTTGCGTAACACCCTGCAGACCTCAGGTCTCTGAGGCAGCCACATGGATATTATTCTCATTAAGGGATAAAAGAAATTTTTCACAACTTGCAGCGGAAAAGCAAACCAGCCACGTTACCATCAGAAATGGCCAGCACTGGCGCCCTCACTGGAGGGTCTTTCAGGCTTGCTGCACAGCCTCCCACAGAACCGTGGAATTTTCACATTTGCTGCATCAGACGTGCGGGAGGTGTTCCCTGTGCCTCTTCAGGGCCAGGAGAACGCATCACACTTGGCAGAGAGAGAGTTTGGAGCGGGGAGGAGAGAGAGTGGGCGGGGTCCAGCCGCTGCCCCTTTAGTTTACTTCCTTCATACCCATGTGCACTTACTCATAACCCAGACCTGCATGTCACCTAATGTGCCCCAAGTCCAAATGGACAGGGGGGCGTGCACCACTCCACTCCTGGGAGGGGAGATTCTCCCCAGGCCCCAGCAACATGTTTGGTTGATGTTTTAGGCTCCAAATCAAAAACCACTCAGAAATTCATGAGCATTTATCTTGTGCCAAACTCTGCGGTGGAGGCCTTACATTGGTGATTCTCAAAGGCCATCAGAATCAATCCCAAGGAGGGTTTGTTAAAACGCAGACTGCGGGACCCCATCCCTAGAGTTTCTGATTCCTTCTCTCTAGGGGGGAGGACAGGAAGGTGCATTTCCAACAGGTTCCCAGGTGCGCCTGATGCTGTTGGTCCCGGGACCACTCGTCGTGGACCACTGCCTGAGTGTGGTCTTGTTCCATCCTCAGGAGACTTGAGGCACATGAAGGTGAAGTATCTCATTCAGGTTACACCATCAGTAACCAGCAGAGCAGGGTTCCCAGCCCACCCTCAGCTCATTACAGATCTCATTCCCTGTTCTGTAGCCCCTCCATCTTTCCATCCCACTCATTCGCCCTGGGAACTTTGCACTAAAACAAACCAATGAGCCACAAACACAGTCCCAAACACTTAGGGGGCATGTTCCTCTTGTAGCCCACTGCTATTTTATTTCTATGACAGTACAAGCTCATGAGACTTAGAGGTATGGCAAACAAGTAATGATCCACGACCGCAAATCAAAGGTGAGATGAAGTCAGGGCTTGAGAGTCTGATTTCTGCCTGGTGGGGCATCCCAAGGCCACAACATATTTCAGTTGATGTGCACAGTGATCACTGATGTTGTTTTGAAACAGTCCGGGGCCACGGCAGCCTTCCGTATTGCTTCAGTGCTCCAGCAGCCGTTCCCCAGCATGGCGGGGAATGACACAGCCCTGGCTCTGGAGTGGCCTTGAGAGTGGCCTTAAAGGAAACTCTGGTCCCCTGGAACCTTGTTACAAGATGCTGAATTTGTAAACAAGCAGAGTGACAGCTTCCAGACAGCTGGGAATCTATAGTTCCAACCCAATGGCTAGCAGTGAGAGATGTGGAGAGTGGGTTTTTTTTTTTGGAACTTAACAAGGTCAAGAGAAGAGCATGCAACATTTGGCCTTGCAGAATGGTTTCTACACAGTACAGTTATCATACCAAGAGAGTTTATGGGCACTCATTCATCTTTTCCAGTCACTATGGAACCCATGGGTGCACACGCTATCGGCCACGTGGTCTGGTGTGCCATTTCCGGAGCAAGGTTGTTACATCAGCACAGTGCTGCTTGTGACCCTTGAAGCATCCAGCATGGAGACCGGGGACAGGAAAACTCACTCCTCCACGGTGCTTGGAGCACCTCTGTTTACAAGGAAAGATGAACATATTCCTAAAGCACAAGAGGTCTTCTTGCCTAGAGACAACAACCACAACACATCATCAGAGGGGTTTGGTTCACTTTTGAAAGTGATCCACAGAGTTTAATGATGTCTCCTGATTTCCCTTGCAAAGGTTCTCTTCTCAGAAAGCTGCAGTATGTGCGAAAATGATAACCAAAAAGACAAGATAACCTCGACCGCAAATCAAAGGTGAGATGGAGTCAGGGCTTGAGAGTCTGATTTCTGCCTGGTGGGGCGTCCAGGCAGCTACCACTTTCCCCAGGTGTCCTGGGATCTTCTTTTCCTTGAGGCTTCTTTGGGGTGAGCCCTGACAATTCAAAAATTCTGACTCTTGCCAGTAAGACTAAAGCCAGTAATGACTAATAAGCAGAAGGACAAAATTGCATACATGTGGATTCAGCGTGTCCCATTCATGAGGCACGTGGAGGGGACCATCGACTTGGACCATCAGGAGTTCACAGCGCACCCCACTGCACCTGCCCCAGCCAGGCCTGGTCACATTGCACGGCCACTTGAATTCCCTTTCAGTCGCACGGGATGGAAATCATTCTAAGAGACCACACTACTATCTGCCTGACGTCTCCGTTCCTTATGAACAGAAATTACAGTTCAGAGATGCCGTCTTGGGTTACCCTAAAAATGCCTGGCTTGGTAATCTTTGTCTATTTGATTTTTGCCCAGTGTACCACTGTGAGTTTTCGTTAAAGGGATAGAGGTCTTCCCTGTGCCCCCGGTGGGGGAGCGGGGTGGCAGGGAGGTGACATGGTAAAAGCAGGGCTAGAGGTTGTTTGCCGGCTCATTGGATGATTCTCGCCCATCACAATCGTGAGTCAGGCCACTCATAACCAGTCTTGAAGAAGTAACTCAAGACTCAGTGTTTTGGAAGGGTAGCCCGTCTAAAAATTATTTTGTTTAGGAGAGGGAGGGAAAAAAGCCCTGTTTTGCTTTCTGTCCTTAATGTTTTGTTCCGTCAGACCGTTACCGAGGAAGAAGGTGTCAGGAGTGGAGCAGAGCTGAGTGACGGCCCTCACCTTTGGTTCGCCTGGAGCTGGGGCCCCTGAAGTGGTATCAGAGAAGGCTGGCCTTAGTGTCTGAGCTGGGGGTGAGGGGCAGGTGGTGGTGGACCTGCCTCGGGCCCCGTGAGGCGAGAAGGGGCCGTCATGCCTCCCCATGTCTTCGTGGTCGCTTCCTTTCCCTTCAGCCTCTCAGAGGCCATGGTTTCCTGAGCCTCCCTCCAGTTGTTTGCCAGCTTGGGATTTTCAGTTTTCAAGGGCTCAAGCCTGAGAGTTGTTTTTTTGTTTGTTTGTTTTGTTCTGTTTTTTTAGGGTCACACCCATGGCATATGGAGGTTCCCAGGCTAGGGGTCAAATTGGAGCTGCAGCTGCCGGCTTACACCACAGCCACAGCCACAGCCACATGGGATCTGAGCTGTGTCTGCGACCTACACCATAGCTCATGGCAACGCCAGATCCTTAACCCACCGAGCGAGGCCGGGGATGGAACCTGCATCCTCATGGATACTAGCTGGGAACTGAGCCCTGATGGGGAACTCCTCAAGCCTGAGTTTTAACTGACAGCTCTCTGAGGTGCTTCTTCCTGGTGTTACCCTTCCTTCCTCAACAGTGATGGTCATGTCTCTTGGGCTGCATGGCAGCTGTCTTCAAGGTGGTCTCTAAGGATGGCATGAATTCGTCCTCAGGGTGGAGTGAGGCAGGTTTGTGTGTATCCATACAGCCGGCTTCTGGAGACAGGGAAGGGGGAGATGTCCTCAAAACAGGAGAGCCAGTGAAAGGTGAGCCATCTGAATTCAGATGGCTTGGCTGAGAGTCACAGAATTTCAGACCACAGAAGCCCGTAGGAAACCTTTCTTTTACAGATGAGGTCACAGAGGTCCAGAGAGAAGCCGATTTGCCTGGAGCCACACGGCCAGTGGGTGCCCAGGGTGGGGATGTCTGCCTGGCCATCTAATTCCAGGTTTGCTCTTCTTCCTGCTACCTCCTGTCCAGTTTCCCTTGGACTCTGGAGTACTTTCGTTTCCACTGGGGATCATTTCTTAACTCCTATAGCCTACTAATTTTGGAGGAACTAAGAACGTGCCAGCAGGAACATCAATGGCAGAAGCGTTTTTAAAAACATAAAGCATAGTGAAATATTCTTGACTTTTCACCCCATCTAGGCAAAACTTATTAAAGACTAACAAATTTTGAAAGAACTCTTTAACTTTTCACCCTGGAAGCTCTTTGGCAGTTCCAATGAGAACTGCCAAATGAGACTTTCTTTTTTTAACTTCAAAGAGCACTACAAATCAGAGAAAAAGGATTTTACCTGTTTTCAAGTTAGAGGGAATAAAAGGAATGAAGGAAAAGGTATGTGAGGGGTTGGTGATCCTCCACTTGGCGACGGGAAGTTCAGGGTCAGCGTTTCTTCATTGTGAAAGAGCAAGTTTGAACTTTGAGCCCAGGTTCCAGGATGAACCTTGGCTCCTGATTTTAATAACTGATTTCTCCTAAGTTAGTTTTTCCTCCATGTATTCCTCTTGTTCTCACAGAGTGCTTTTCCCGTACAGATTATAGCAGGGATTTCTGCAGGCATACAGGGACACTCTAGCTCCTTAGCATTTGGGGAAAGGCTCAGGTTTAATCGCATCGGATTTGAGCGCATCCCTGTGGTTGGTCTGGTTTTATTAATTTCTCACTGAACTTACAACTTACCAGTTCATCTGACTAGTGATAAGTTTATTTCCGATCAGTTTTTCTTTTCCTAACGTAAAGCTTGCTAAGGGTATTAAAGACTTACACTTCTGTGAAAAACAGTCATGCTTTGTAGTTGGGGTTGCCATATAATGCATGGGATGTAGTTCTGCTAAAAGAAAAACTTTCTCGTTGACCTGAAATTCAAGGTTAACTGAGTGTCCTGTATTTTAATTTGCTTACTCTGGTAATCCTATTTGAACTATGCAATAGATACTTTCTTAAAATTTTGCATTTGGAGAAAGTTTTTAAATAAAACCATGCTTTTAAATATTTTAGGGAGCTAAATGTCTATCTTTTGATAAAGATGTGCATAGTTAATCTGGATTTTTTAATATATCTGGCTTGCTTTTGGTTTGATATACCTGTATGTGTTTTATAAATTCGGTTTAAAAAATATTCATTGAACTAAACTATAATTTAAAAAGATGCATGTTGGAGTTCCCATCGTGGCTCAGCGGAAACGAATCCGACTAGGAACCATGAGGTTGCGTGTTCGATCCCTGGCCTCGCTCAGTGGGTTAAGGATCCGGCGTTGCCGTGAGCTGTGGTGTATGTTGCAGACGCGGCTCGGATACCGCGTTGCTGTGGCTGTGGCGTAGGCCAGCAGCTGTAGCTCCAGTTAGACCCCTAGCCTGGGAATCTCCACATGCCTCGGGGTGCGGCCCTAAAATGACAAAAGACAAAAAAAAAAGATGCATGCATTCCTATGTTCATTGTATCGCTATTCACAATAGCCAAGACATGGAAACAACCTAAATGTTCATTGAAAGATGAATGGATTAAGAAGGTGTGGTACATATACACAATGGAATGCTACTTAGCCCTAAAAAATAATGAAATAATGACATTTGCAACAGCATGGATGCAACTAGAGATTATTATTCTAAGTGAAGTAAGTGAGACAGAGATGGACAAATACCATGTGATATCACTTATATGTGGAATCTAAAATATGGCACAGATGAACTTATCTACAAAACAGAAATAGACTTGCAGACATAGAGGACAGACTTGTGGCTGCCAAGGGAAAGCAGGAAGGGAGTGGGATGCACAGGGAGTTTGGGGTTAGTAGATGCCAACTATTACATTTAGAATGGATAAGCACGGAGGTCCTACTGTACAGCATAGGAATTTATATCCAATCTCCTGAGATAGACCGTGACGGAAATAATATTTTAAAAAAAGAATGTGTGTATATGTGTATGACTGAGTCATTTTGCTGTACAGCAGAAAATGAGACAACATTGTAAATCAATGACACTTTAATTAAAAAAAGGAAAAAAATGTTCATTTTATATATCAACCACTGCTCACTCTCTCTTCCCAGGTACATGTTATACTAGTTTATAATTTGCAGACTCCAGGGCACAATTTAGAGATATGTCATTGTCCTCTTACTTAGGTGCTTACATTTCATGAATTTTGAGGTCTCTTTCAGGAAAAAGGCTAGTCTGTTGTGAATTTTGTGAGTTTTTTTTAGCTCTGAGGCATTAATCCCAAAGAGTTCTACCAAAGACTTTGGTACCCATAGTAAGAACATATATTAAATGCTTACTGTATGCCAAGCCATATGTGTGCTTTCTGTATGCATTATTCCATCTAATTTGAATGATCCTATGAGCGAAGTACTATTACCTCCATTTTACAGTGAAGAAATGGAAGTCCCAGGAATGTGCCTCTGGTTTCACAACCAGTAAGCTAAAGTGCTGGGATTCAAACCCAGGTCTGATTCCAACCTGCTTTTAACGCTTACCCCTGCCATAATTTTCCCAGTGGAAGACAAGGTGGGGCTGGTTATGTGCTTTGTGAAATATGGGAAGTATGAAAACGTACTGAGAAAAGGGAGCATCTGGGAAGGTTTATTGCAATCATCCTGCAAAGTCTGGCTCCGTAACACCCCAGAAGATCTCACCTAGGATGGAGATGACTGTCTTGCTCTCTTAAGAGACGGGTCTGCTATCCAAAGCTCAGGTTCCGAAACCTTTTCAGAAGTGAAAATCACAAATTATCTACAAGTGCTCTGAAATTTAGGACGTCTGTTACTTTCGTGTACATCAAATCACCAGGAGAACTTGTATAAACGAAGATTCCTGAACTCACTCTTAGAGATTCCGATTAGGTTCTGATTCAGTGGTTCTGCCGAGAATCTGAAAACTCAACTTGCTGCCTAATGTTCTGCAGCAGCCTCAGGAACCTGGTGTTCTAAGTAGGTGCCAGAGGGTACACACTCTGATAAACGCTGCTCGAGCTCGTGAGTTCCTGGAGGGCAGGAATGGTCTTACCTATCTTTGTGTCCTCAAGCCTAGAACAGAGGCAAATATATGGCCAGTACAGGAAATCTCCTGGAAGGGGAGGGTTTCTGTTGACACTTGGGACTGCTGAAAATAACCAATTATAATTCTTAGCATGGTTAAAACATTTGCTTCCAGCTTTTATAAGTGCAAAGTGCTGGCTTTGATCTCCAGGGTCTACGTTTCTAGAGGGTTGCAGGGGGGCCACTGGGAATGGTGAGCACATATTTATGTAGAGCAAAATCCTTCTTGTGCTTTATCAGTGAAGTCAGAGCGCATGCCTCTTTGTGGGTGAATACGCATCCGTGTCTTCCTCCCTTCCACGGCTGACACTGGAGATTAGATTCAAGCTTTAAGCTTGTAAAAAGCCTTTGAGGGAAACACTTAATGAGGAACTGATCCTTTTAAACTCAAGCCTAATTAGTTTTACAGCAACATTTCTATTTTGGATGCTTCCCATGAATGAAGTCTCTTTCATGCCATTGATGCAAGGCTAGCCCCTCCGTTTCAGCAGAAGGAACACCCAGCACGTGACCTGACGGATAGACCCCAATGAGAAAGCCAGTGACTCATTTCTGCTTGAGCAGCTGGCTTGATTTCAAAGGCCACCAGGAGAGAAACACTTGGAGCCCACATTTACAAGCCCTTGAAAATGTCTCTATAGTTTCTCTATTTAGCCATTGGCTTCCTCTACTCATGCCGAGTGACAGGTGTCTTGAGGTCGTGAGCTTTTCAGCAGGGTCTCCTTTGGAACTCAAGAAAATTGGCTTATTGTGGTCATTTTAGTCACATGGACACCTGTTTTTTCAGTGTCCAGTATTTGATGGATGCCATACAGGCACTCTGGCGATTGCACTTTTATAAATCGAGTTTTGGGACGTCACTCTAAGGAGATATTTGTCTCCTCACCACAGTGTAAAAAGACTAAAGTGCATCCCTGGTTGATATAGGAGAAATTACAATCTGATTTTTTTTCTCTACTAAGACCCTCCCCCCAAATTAATCTAAATTTTTCCTGTAGACAGATCATTTTTGACTAGAGATAGCACTCTTTCGCCCACACTTACGTGGTGAGTGGACACCATGATTTTAGCACCCTGCAATCTGGGCTGGGAATGAGGGGGCTGTCTCTGATTTACCAGGCTCACCCGAGCTTCCTCGTGACAATGCCTCTCTGACATGCAAAACCTTCTACGATTGCAGGGTGCTAAAAACATGGTGTCCACTCACCACGTAAGTGTGGGCGAAAGAGTGTTTTATCTTGCTATCTCTAGTCAAAAATGAGCTGTCTACAGGAGCTCAGCTGTCTCTGGTGGCAGATTGCTCAGGCTCAAATCTTGGCACCGTCAGTTACTTCCTGGATAATTCTGGGCAAGCTGCACAACCTCTTTAAGATTTACTCATTCATAAGATGGACATAATGTTTACAGCACATAGGAGATACAGAGTGATTTTAATACTTAAATGAAAACATGTGCAAAGTGCTTAGCATAGTACTCGGAATATAGCTCTCCTTTGATAAATGTGAGCTGCCATGAGAAGTATAAAAAAGCTGGAGATAAAAGCTTAAAAGCAGCTCAAAGACTGTCCTCAAGTATATTATACTCAAGTATATTACACAACAGGTAGAGTATGATGGATTTAGATCACAATTAAGATCTAAGGGTGCTCAAACGCTTGGATGGATTTTTATCCTCCTTCCGATTTCTTACAGTTCTCTTCTTCTGGTCCTTAGCACTCTTGGAGGTGCATATTAATAGAACAGCAACCAAAACAAAGGGTTTAAAAATATAGTTAGAGACATTTGCTCCAAATGCAACTCAGAGCAAATAAAATTATAGTCAGTCATATTATAGAATTTAAAAATGCTCCTGCAGCTCAAAACAGATTCTAAAGATTCCACAGGGAATGGCTGGATTTAACATCAGGATTTAGCATCCACAATTGACATGACATGACACAGTCCACAGCTGACAAAGACAGAACACACCTACTATGTGTATACAGGCATATACGCCAAGAAGACCACTGAAACTGGGGAGGGGATATTACGTAGACAGGGAAGGTGGGAATACTGGTTATGTACCCGGTAACTGGCAGAGAGTGTACCCGCCTCCTTAGACTTATTGTTGGTTTATTCTTCATAATGAATATATCACTTCCAGGAAATTGAAGTTCAGAGTGTAAGTTAAAGAATTTACCCCACTTATAGAGTTAAACAGTGGTGGAGGCAGGGTTCAAATGTAGTCCCTCTGGTGCCACCGGTTTTCCGGGCGCTGCATGGCAATGCACATAGGGTGTATGGATATACTGCTACATGGGGGGAAGGTTATGAATGGCATCCAGACGAGGGATGGCAGAACTCAGAGGGGACGCCAGAGGAGCTCTATGAGGAGCTGGGAGCTGAGCAGGGTTCCAATACTGGGATGGCCATCAGGCAAGCTCTGTGGGGCTAGAGAGACCTGCTTGGCTGCCTTAATTAACTACTTGGAAGAATTACGGTGGCTCATGGAGTTGAAGAAAAAGTTGAGGAGAAGAGGGCTCAGGCAGAGAGTCCTAGCTGGAAATAAAGGAGGTAAGGAATAGAAGCCCTCCCTGTCAGCTTTGCGATAAGTTCCAGAGTTTTTAGTCCTCAAATTTCCTGAATAAAATCTCTGATAGGACTTCCTGTTGTTGCTTAGCGGGTTAAGAACCCAGCTAGTATCCATGAGGATGTGAGTTCAATCCCTGGCCTCGCTCAGAGGGTTAAGGATCTGGTGTTGCTGTGAACTAGGTCTCAGACTTGGCTCAGATCTGGTGTGGCTGTCGCTGTGGCGTAGGCCAGCAGCTGCAGCTCTGACTTGACCCCTAGCCTGGGAACTTCCATATGCCATGGGTGTGGCTCTAAAAAATAAAAATAAAAAAATAAAACCCTCTGATAACAGAATCATTCCAACACTTCTCTCAGGTTTTCTTAGGCCAGCCTCAGAACTCTTTTTTTTCAATCAAACCTGAGGTCTCCCAAGTTACCCACTGGTTAATTTTAAAAACAGACCATGAGTTTCTCCTGCCTGGGGTTTCAGGTGAAGCCATTGGCAGTGAGTTTGGGAGCAAAGGTGAGGCTGGGGAGTGGTGAGTGAGAGGAAGAAGCGGCCCTGAGGAGTTTGGGTTTGAGGCAGGAAGCCCTGCGGGGCTGGCTCCAGCTGAGTCCACGGGGTTTTAGGTGAGGAGGTCGTCCTCAGTCTCGATGAGGAGCACTTCTTCTGTGGAGGGTGATGGTGCTGGGGCTGCGTCCTTTGGGTTATTGATCTGAGCCAGCTCTCCGAGCTCTGACCTCTCACCTGCTTCCTGCTTATTTGGGAGACTTGTAGCACAGCTATCTGGTCAACCAGGCCCAGGGGCTATAGAAGACAGCATCACCTGGGAGAGTGGGTGACCTGTGTGGCTGCTGACAGTACCTTTAATTGATCTGTTCCACTCAGTGGGGAATGACAGTAGCCAGATGCAAGTGGGAAGTGCTTCCCTCAGTCTCAGGACTATTAGGGTGGTGCTGGAGGGGCCGGGCATGGTCATAGACAGCAAACCTCGCGTTTGAGCAGTGACATCTGGGTCGGCCTCTCAGGACTGTGCAGCTGTGCTGTCTCTTCTAGGCTAGAGCAGCAGGGACAGGTGCTGGCGAGACTGTGTCAGGGGAGGATGCTTCTAGGTGAGGAGGCATGGGGACCCCCTTCCTTGACGGCTGGCCTTGCATATGAGGGCAGCTGGCAGTGTGCCTCCAAAGGTGACAGTCTGTGACCTGCTGCCATATTATTGGAACTGCCCCCATGGATTCTGTTAGGAGGAAATTCCCAAGTTCCTATCTCAGCTAGTGGCTCTCAGGCTCGAACCTGCATCAGAATCACCTGGAGGGCTTGTCAAAACACAGATTCCTGGGCCCCACCCCCAGACTTTCTGATTCCATGGGTCTAGAATAAGGCCTGAGAATTTGTATTTCTAACAAGTTTCCAGATGATGTTGATGCCACTGGTCCACTGACACATTTTAAGGATGACTGTTCTAGACCTGGTTTTCTCAGGTAACCAGGGAGCAGTCTAGGGTATTCTTGGGTCAGGAAGACATTAAGTCTGGTGAGAGGGCCAGAAGACAAGTCCTATTAAAGGTCCCAAAGTAAACTCACTGAGTGGTGCCAGGGAAATGGGGGCGGGCATGGTAGTTTATTAGGCCTGAAGTTTCCCTGGGGCAGAATGCATAGTCTTTGCTTGTTTGTCTTATTCAAGCTGCCTGCCCCCTGTACACTGTGACAACGTGGTTTCTTTGCTGCCTGTCATTTAGAGAGATTTCTCCTGGTTTCTGGGAGAGGCTTGGAAGTAAGAAAAGAAGCTATGATGTCAAAGTAACCTGTGCCTTTCATACACATCTGCTATAATGAGACAATACCAGTGTTTTTGCTTTTTTAGTATTTAAAAATTTCATTATTATTGTTACTTTTTAATTACTTAATTTATTATTATTTTTGTCTCTTTAGGGCCATGCCCGAGGCATATGGAAGTTCCCAAGCTAGGGGTCGAATCAGAGCTGCAGCTGCCGGCTTACTCCGCAGCCACAGAATGGCCAGATCCGAGCCGCGTCTGTGACCTACGCCACAACTCACGGCAACACCAGATTCTTAACCCACTGAGCAAGGCCAGGGATCGAACCCGCCACCACATGGATCCTAGTCGGGTTCATAACCTGCTGAACCACAGTGGGAACTCCCAATAGCAGTGTTTTTAGAAACGAGGGGATATTTGTATAACACCTACCAAGTGCTGGGCACCATGGTAAATATTTTACATACATCACCTCCAGCATTAAAAAAAATCTGCAAGGTCTGTGCTATTCTCATTTTGTAAACGAGGAGACCGTGACTTAGGAGAAAATGAACAGAACACTGTAAACCAACTATAATGGAAAAAATAAAAACCATTAAGAAAAAAAAGAAAGAAAGAAACGTACCTCTCAGAGTTCCTTCGTGGCTTAGTGGTTAAGAATACAGCATTGTCACTGCTGTGGCTCGCGTCACTGCGGTGGTACAGGTTGAGTTTCTGGCTCCAGAAATTCCACATGCTGTGGGTGTGGCACAAGAAAAGAAAAAAAAAAAAAGAAATGTATATTGAATCACAAAAGGTAGTAATGGGCAGAGGCAGCACTTAAAACTATGTATCATTCTTATTCCAAATCTTTTGGTTTATCATTGGAAAGTCAGAGGTCTTTATTAAAAAATGTGCAGTTTTTAAAGTGAAATGTTGCTTTTTAATTTAAAAACGAGATTTAACATCTAGGAGGAAGAAGATACAGACATGAAGTTGTGGGGGATTACAGATAAAGGGATAAAGAACATAATACATGGCAAATCAGGACATCTAGAGAGATTTACATGGATCCGGTAGGTTATTTTAAAGCTTCTTCCCTCCCCTGCCCACTTGGGTGGCTCTCCTCCTGTAAGTAATAAGAGTTAAGGGAACCGGAAAAAGATGCAGAGGACAGATCAGTGAATCTACATGCAGAGTGTTTAGAGCAGTGCCTGCAAGAGAGGCAGTGCTCAAAAAGTGCTGGCTGTCCGCCTCTTCCTCCTCACCTTCACCTGCCTGTCGTCACCTGGCTGCAGGTGTGCAGGTGCGCCCGCCTGCAGGGAGAGTGAGGATGGGAACTAGGTGGGCGCCAACTGTGGTGGGTGGAATCAAAGAAGAAAAGATCTGTCACAGAGAGCAGATCGCTTTAGTTATGGAAGCTTCCTGAAAATTCTGGGTTCTGCTTTAGAAGGCAAACGTGACTCTGCTGAGGAAGGGAACTGGAGGGATTAGGATGGGGGAGGTAAGAGTTTAAAAAGTGGATCCGTCAGTGAGAATCGCTTGGCTAGCTCTCAGTGCCAGGAAGGTAATTTGAAATATTTGCTGAGATGTAAACTGCCTATTAGACGACCCCCACTCCATCCATCAGAGAAACCCTGAGTGGTGTGGATGTGCTGGGCACTTACTTTAGTTCTCAGGAAGATAGTCTTGGCAGGAAGGCTAGAGGAAGAGAAAGCGGCTAGGTGCGCAAGAAGCCAGGTGATTGCACCTGGGCAGAAACTGGGGCAATGAACACATACACTGTGGGCTTTTCAAAAATGGGGTTTAGAAGGCAAAGGAGACTGTGGGGACTTTGTGCAAAGAAAAGGATCTAGGAGAGGTCCCTGGGACATAGATGCATAGGAAAGGTTGCAGGCTGGGTAAATGGAAAGAATTGGGACAGAAACAGGTGTGGCTGCAGGTGTGGAGTAGAGGTGCGGAGCCGGTGGCAGGAAGGGGCCAGTTCAGCAGCCAAAGAGAGGCTGTTTCAAATTGATGTCCATCTGGCATAAGGAAGAAACTCCAGCCGGGCAGGAGGCTGGGCTCCTCTTTGTAGGAGGCTGGAGGGAGGCGAGGACAGAGAGCTGCCAACTGGGAAGCAGCTGGAGAGGTAAACAACTGGCCAGATGTTTTAGAGACAACCTGTGTGGCAGCCGGAACCGTGCCAGTTATCAAGACTGATGAATAAGCAGGAGCCAGCAGGGTGACGGCGCTGCTGTTTGTGAACTTGGGGGCCCCGTGTGCTGGGTGTGCCAATGCGTGGGACAGGGGAGACGCCAGGATGTAACCGACAGTGATTCTCGTTTCCGTAGAGCTAATTAGGCGCCTGGTAACAAAACAGGAGCCTGGCAGAGAGGTGAGAGAGGGAGCCTGCAGGAACCAGTCAGAACCCCGAGCTCGATGTTCTGGGCCGTGATGGATGAACCGTGGCTCAAGGGTGTAGCCGTTTGAGAACGTCCTGTTCCTGTCGGCTCTGAAAGCAGGAGGCATTAACAGCCTGGTGATGTGGCCTTGGTTTAACTCCTTTGTGAGACTGGCCTTTTCAGCCCGTTTCAGGATCCTGTGACCGTGGGGCATAGAGTTCTTGGCACAGTTCACAGAGGCCCTGCTAACAGCCTCTCCTGCTTTCGGCTCCAAGGGAGTTCTCCAGGGCACTTCTTTTTTGGCTTGAAATCTGTGGCCGGCTATCTCTGAGCACAGTTGCTGTGAAAGAAGCTCGCTGCGGCCCAGAGCCCAGTGCACACGGCGGGCCTTCTGTCCCCCAGTGGCAAGTTTGAGACCCCCTTTGGCCATCCCTGTGGCTGTCCCCAACCTCAGTTGAGAAAACACCCTTCCCCGCTTCCCAAAGCGGGAGCTCAGGGCTGTTTGAAGATGAATAAACATAGGAGGGAATAAAAAAGAGCCAGCAAGTTAAGCAGAAGTTCGTGAAACTCACGACTAGCAGACACTTGGGTGGTACAAGACGCCCCGCATCACTGGCGGGTATAGCCCTCACGCACTGTGTTTCTAGAACAGGCATCAGTAATGGAAGACGGCGGAATGAGAGAGGGAAAGACAGCGCAGTGGAGGGCTGCCAGGCTGGAAAGGGAGGGACGGGAGGCACGCCCGCCCGGCCGGCAGGAGGCTAGGAGGACAGGGCTCTTGACCCCAGCAAGCGCAGGGACCATCCGGTGACAAAGGGGGCCAGTGTCCCGGGGCTGAGCTCAGCCGGTAAGTGAGATCTGCAGGCAGAGCAGAGGCAGGCTGGGGGCTGGGACACAGGACGCAGCACGGAAAGAAGTGTGTTCCTCACAGGGACCCCGAGTGTTTGCTGGGGCTTAGGGGAGGCCTGCACTTTCCTTGGGAAAGAGATGGGGGCAGTGGGCTTGGCAGAGCTATTGGGATGATTAAAAGGTCTGCAGAGATCTTGTGGGAATAAAACTCTGAGATCCCCATGCAAACTTCGTTGCAAAATAATGAGAAAATAGGGCTTGGGTGGCTTTTGCTGTGAGAAAAACTACCTTGATAACATCTCCTTTTTTTACCTCCTCACATTGTTTTCTTGGCTGAGAGTGCTTGGTCAGCCAACCTGGTGCTGTCCGGGTCCTCCAGCTCCATAACGTTCCCTTTTGAGCTGCTGCAGGTGTCTGGTGAACACACTCCAGGACTGGGAACCATGGGTGTCCCGCTGCCTTTTCCCCGCTGGCGCACTCAGTGACAACCCCTCTTGTCTGCATTGGGTGCATCTCCTGAGTCCTTGAGTAGCACTGAGACTGGGGACCATCGCGCAAAGACTTTGGGTCAGTGTTTATTAGTTCTAGGCTAATAAAGGTTTGGGGTCAGCCATCCTGGTGGCTTGGAGGAGAAGCAAAGGGACTCATCTGATGAATTCCTTTTACCTTCTCTCCAACGACATGCTTGTTCTACAAATAGGCTCTGGGCATCTATTCCGTGCAAGGTACTTTCCAGGGCTCTCGGGGCTGCAGAGGTGAAAGCAGCCCCAGACGCTTTGTTCATTTTCCTCTCCGCAGCAGGGTTTCGAGGAAACACACGGCGAGCTTCACATCTAGCACTGGACAATAAAGCATTTTCCTGAATAATCGTAGCATGAGACAGAATGTGGTAAGTACACTGAGAGGTGTCCAGATGTAAATGCTTTGGGAGTTCAAAGGAGGAGAGATTTACTGCACAGGTTGGAATTGTATTCGAGTACAAGCTGTACCGGGAGAAGATAAATAGCCTATTCACATGATAGTAATATGATAAATAAAGTATTATTGACATGGCTGGCAAGACGGCTAATACCATTTGGGCCTTGCGAAAAAGTATGATGTATGAATAACCACGGGTTCTTAGAACCACAGAATCTAGAATGTTAGCAGCACTACAAGCGAGCTTGGAAGACATCCAGTTCAACCTCCTCATTTTGCAAATTTACAAACCGATGTCCAGCTAGGTTAGGTCAATTGCGTAAGATCACAGAGCTGGTCTGTGCCCCAGGCAGGGGCTGCTTACTCACTGTTCACCCTGGAGTGGTGACATCAGCCACTCTCCTACCTCTGCTGTACAGCTGGGGGATTTCTGGTCCCATCCCAGCCTTCTTACCATCATAGCTTTGTGTCTCCTGAGAGCATGAAGTGTGGGTGAGAGTTCTTTACCGAGGACTCAGGCGGCCTGGGAACAGCACAGAGCAAGGAAAGCAACAATGCTGGGCTGGCGTGTGTGTTGATTTTATAATTACATACAACCAAATGCTGAGCATTTCGAGGAAAGATCTGACTGCTTCGGCCCCCTCTCCCTGTCCTGTCTCCCCTCTGCAGTGCGCCCAGCCAGGCCCCCACTTCCTGGGGGTCTGCTTCCCACCCCAGCAGCACGTGACTCAGAAGGGAAAAGCCAGCCAGTCACATTTACTCCCTCTCGGCTGGTCTCTCCGTCTCTGCTGGCCTGGCCTGCTGGTCAGTCCCTCTGTAGCTACTCAGCCTCTCCTTGCATCTGTCTTCCTGTCTGTCCTTCTCTCTCACTCTGTAGGACTTCACGATTTCGCTTCCATCACGTCGTCTTCTCTCCTAGCTTAATTTCCAGTTGCTGCTTTCTCCTAGTGAATGTCAGCCACGGCCCCAACGCTGCGTCCCCACTGCCTCTCTGAGTCTGTCTCGCAGATTCGGGCTTAGTCTCACCGCGGCCCCCGATGCCCGTCCCTCTTACCCTCTACCCCCCAAGCATCTCAGTCCTTCTCTTCTCCCCCTGCTGGGCAGTGGGTTGTTGCCTTGGTCAAGTGTCTCCTCTGGACTGATTGTCCCAGAGCAGGGAACTTTGTATAAAACAAGGCCATCCTCAGTGGTCCTCGAAATCTGAGGCGCGAGGGATGAGCCCATGCCCGGCATCTCTGGTACCCACTCGGTCATTCAGTCAGCACCCTGTCCTGCCGCTCCTTCTGCCCTGATGCCAACAGTGAGTGGGGTTGCCTGCCTCAGACCCCGGAGCCCGTTGGCAGAGTTCATGTGACACTTCTGTCACTCTGCCTCGGGCCACAGAGAGGCTGCCACCTCCTTTCTGGCACTAGAACCTAAGCAACAGCAGGCGGAGAGCCCTAGTGGGGCATTTTCATCAGCCTTAATGCCCTGTCTTGCCAGAGGACGGTGCAGAATAAGAGAGAGATGCCGAAGTTGCTTCCGACGGACTAAATCTGACATGTTTGCAGGGCTCCTTTGGGAGGTGAAATCTGTGTGGGGGACCAGGGCGTCCATACGGAAAAGACATCTTCGTGAAAGCGTGTAGTGGCAAAGTGACTCCACCAGCACCGCCATCATTTATAGGACCTTTCCACCAGCATGGTGATCTCATTTTTACAGATAAGGAAACTGAACCTCAGGGAGACTGAGAAACTCAGCCAAGTTCACAGAGCTAGAACGTGAAAGAGCTTTCCAGCCCCAGCATGTCTAATGCCAATTCTGGTATAAATTGTGGCTCCCACTGGCAGGATGATGGAGGGCTCCTATTCACATCTTATGCAGTCTCAAGGTTTCTAAATACACACGCCCCTGACCCTCCCCTTGGTCCACTTGGTGGTGTTAACCACACAGCTGGTACTACTCATTTTTTTTCTTCTTCCACGTTTGCCTTTCAAAACAAATTATTGATTGCCCCGCATCTAAAACTTGTGATTGATTCCTGACATCTAAATTGTCATTAAAACTTCTCTTGGAAATGCTCCCTGTCACATTGCAGACCAGGTTTCTGCCGCATAGTTCCACTGACTGGTTTTCTCCTTTGCATGGCTTTCGGATGACGAATGGCCCCTTGATGCTCCTAGAATCTGCTTCGTGCCCTCGGAGACTGACTGCATGGGTTCCTTTTTCCCTTCTTCTTATTTATTTATTTTTGCTTTTTAGGGTCGGAATTGTGGCACATGGAGGTTCCCAGGCTAGGGGGTGAATTGGAGCTGCAGCTGCCGGCCTACACCACAGCCACAGCAACACCAGATCCTTAACCCACTGAGCGAGGCCAAGGATCGAACCCGCGTTCTCATGGATACTAGTCAGGTTCGTTACCCTCTGTGTCTCTTCTCCCCTTTTCCCTTCTAATGGCCCTGCTTTCCTTCTGGACTGGTCGGGGCTCATGAGTACCTGCATACAGTACGTATCTGGACACCCCAGTTTGTCTCCATCTCTTTGCTCTTTCTTTGTGTGTCCTTTTTCTTCACTCTGGTGCCTCCATGCTTTGCCCTGATTTTTCATGCTCCCTCAAAGCTACACCTGTGCAGAACGGCCCCCATCCTTCAGCTTATCCTTGGGACTGCCACCCAGCGCCCGGTCTCTCTTCTTTTCCTTCCAGACTTAGCCTCTAAGATTTCCACGACTTGACCCCTTCTCCTGGACTCCTCCTCACCTCTTGTCATGGCCGGGGACCTTGCTCACATCTGTTTCTCAGTCCCACGGGAAAGCAGCTGTCCTGCCCATCATGCTTTCCTTCAACGGGCATTTATGAGGCCTCTGTTATACGCCATGCTGTGGGATTACAGAGATGGATAATATAGTCTTAGGAATTTAAAAAAATTTAAATAAACTTTTTTTTTACAGCAATTTTAGGCTCGCAGCAAAATTGAGTGGAAAGCGTAGAGTTCCCCTAAACCCTTCTGTCCCCACACACGCACCGCTTCCCCACTACGGACAACATTCCCCACCAGAGTGGTACCTTTGTTACAGCTGCTGAACCCACGCGGATGCATCACTATCACCCCAAGTCCGTAGTTTACATCAGGGCTCACTCTTGGTATTGTACATTTTATGGGTTTGGGCCAACATCTAGTGACATGTATCCACCACTGTGCTGTCATACGGAATAGTTTCACTGCCCTAAAAACCCTCTGTGTCTCGGGAATGTTTAAAGCCTGTTAAAAGAGGCTGGAACATAATCACGATACAATTTCAACAATGTTGAAGTAGAGCTATGAACAAAAGGCCAATGGAATGGGAAAAAGGGAGTGACTGACCCCCCTTAGTGAAACCTGTGGAAGTCTGGGGACAGGTAAAACATTTGAATTCTCCAAATTTGCAGAGGATAGGTGTCCTGAGGCGTCTGAGGCCAAGAGCCATGTAGGCATGAGTACTCGGCATGTCTGAGGGAACACGGGATGGGATGTGTTGATGGAGACTGAAAGCAAGAATTCTGCAGCCCCATGAGTGGGGATTCAAATCTGATCTCTGCATTGTACTTGCTGTGTAACGTTGACCAAGTTACTGAACTTCCGTAAACCGTAGTCTCTTCCTCTGTAAAATGGGGGTGATGATCGCACTTGCGTGTAGAGATGCTCTGAGGGTTAAATGGCTGCATTTAATTAGCCCAGTGCCTGGCCAGTGGCATGGGGACCCATACGTCTGCAGGTGGGGTAGAAGCAGAGAGGATGCTGGGAGGGGGACTCAAAAGGCAGATTGTAAAGTGTCCTGGAACCGTTTTAAAGACTTTGGACTCATACTCTGAGTCAGTGATGTTCCATCCTGAGGGTGCATAAGAATCACCCGAGCACTTGTTAAAATGCAGGTTTCTTAGTCCCCCCCCCCACCCCAGATACTGTTTCAATTGGTCTGGGTGTCAGGCCCGGGAATCTGCATTTTTAATGGCTCTGAAGTGAATGGTCAAGATCGCACTTTGAACTAGGTCCTTGGGAGATCAGAAACCTCGTCGTATTTCTGCAAAGTGAATTAAGATGCAGAGGCTGCAGAGAGAGGTCTGGGGCTGTCTTATGCTTTGTCCATCAGATCGGTCAGTGGAGCCAGAGCCAAATCCCAGGTGGGCTTCCGATTCCAGGTCTGGGCTCTTTATGCTTTACTCCAACGCCGTCTACACAGGGCTGAACAAAAGCCCAGCAGGCTCGTGGGGGCCAAGGTTTGGTTTGAATCTCTCGTGTGCTCTAGCAGGCTTGGAGCTCTCGACATCTGGGCTCAGGACCCCTCCAGTGGGCACTTCCATTCTGGGCACCACTTTCCTTCTGTATCACCTCCACTGCCCCTCGCCCCAGCATTTTATGGATTAAGAGTAAAAATGCTTATGAGTATCCAGGTCCTGGACTCGGACTGTTGGTAGCTGACTGAGCGCGGATTTTCTGAAAAGGAGACCAAGCACCCCTTGAGGGGAGAATTCTTTGCAAAACAGCGCAGAGCCGCCCCAGGTGAGCCTGCCTGGGTGCTTCACTCTGTGTGTGGAGGGTGTGCCCCTCTCTGCTCGCCCCTGGTGAGGACTGAACTTTATTTCCTGGTGTCCTGCCCCCCCTCTCCTGGTTCCCGTGGCTGCAAGAAGCTGTTTGCGTCTTATACAAGGGGCCCATGCCTCGTGATTGCCAGGCTGGTTCTCTGAGCCACCCGGCTGGATTATCACCACGTTGACAAAGAGAGCCCCCTCCCCCCTCCCCACTTCTTGTGAAAGAGGATCCTGAGGACCAGCGGGGTCCGGGGGGCCCTGGTCTAGGAGAGCTGTCTGTAAGTCCTGTGCTCAGAGCCTCTGCTGCGATTTCCAGTTTATTCTTTAGCTCCCTGGACCAGCCCGGCCCTCCTCATTTTTAAATACAAGGCTTTGAGTGCTTGAGTAGGCAGGACCTCTCTTTTTGACTTTTGGGCTTTTCCTGGCCAAGCCATTTGAGAGCACATTTGTAGACTTGGCTGGCGCTCCCTCTCCTCGCCTCCACAAGTACCTCTCCGCGGGGGTGAACCCCATGTTAAGTGGGCATGGTGGAGCCGAGAAACAACCAGCTGCGTTGGCCTGAGTCACAGGCAGAGCTTGTAAATGCGGTGCTGGAGCAACTGTGAAGGCCATGGCCTCAGAGAGCTCTGGACGCCGAGCCTGGGGCTGACACAGGCCTCAGTGGGGCCAGTCACTATGGCCAGCCTTTCAGCTGCCTGGATGCTCAAAGATTTGGAAAAATGTCACATCCAGCTTCCCGGTGCCACAAAGGCAGCAGAAGCACCAGCTCAGCTGTTTCTGCAGCTTTCCAGAGGGACTTGGGGCAGCAGGGGGCCTGGGGGGCTGTGGACTAACCTCCTTTCCGTTAACTTTGACAGTGGCTGGACCCTCCCAGGAGCCATGTGGTCCTTCCAGACTTGACTCCCTGCCACCATCGCTTTGCAGCTCTCAGGCTGACATTAACTAAAAGCAACCCGGTGCTGTATGTACATTATCTCAAATCATGACCAGATGGGAGGCCGGCCCCCCTCCTCACTTTACATTCAGAGGCTAAATGATTGACAGAGTGCAACTGCACAGCTGGGTTCACCCCTGGGCTGGCCCGAGTCCCACCCTGGTGATCCTTCACCCGGGATCCCATGTTGTGTTGCTTCCCCTGGAACTGGCGTCAGGTCATTATCCCCGGTGACAGGGAGGTTGCCTAGTAACCCAAACCCATCGCAAAGCATGAACTGTGGCTTGACAGATTACTCAGGATAAATTGGTCCCAGTCCCGGCTGCGCGCAGTTCTGGACATTCCCAGAACTCATGGAATTACTTGGAAAGGAGGCGGTAATCGGGAATCAGAGCCAAAAGAGAGAAAGTGCTGGAACTATATGTTGACAAGAGTTTGTCTGCTTAAATATGTAGGTTTTAAGTTACACTTGCCTGGTGTTTTCCACTCCTGCTGTGGCTGCCGCCTGAGGTTGTAGCCTCAGCAGCCCAGCTTCACCAGCTGTTCACATGCCAGGCGGGGCGGTGCTGGGGGCGCCCCCAGGGCCGGGGCACCTGGGGCCAGGACGGATTTACCTTCCATGGCCTAGCAAGTGGGATTTCTAGTCACCGTTACTGTTGTTGTAGGTTCACTGGTTTTGACTGGCGTTTTGATGGAC
>PVHT020004944.1:30803604-30864437 GCA_004024745.2 Catagonus wagneri
GCCAAGGTCAAGTCGAACAGCACCCCCCCCCCCCCAGCGAACAGAGCCTCAAGTCTTGCCAAGCCCTGAGATGGATTTGGTAGAGAAATGACATTTCGAAAAGCGCCAGGTAATAATTCTGGCCCAGGGCCAGGCTTGTGAAATCTTGAATGAACTGTCTCGGGCAAACAAAGGCATTCCAGTTTCTGATTTGCTGGCTTTTTAAACTCCCAGTTTTGAAATGAAAAGGTTGTATGAACTGATCTCCTAGGGTCAAGGTAAGAGCCAAGCAACACTGTATTCTGGTCGGAGGCTTGGAGAGAAGGGCTGCGGTGTCTGTGAGGAGATAGGAAGGAGGAGATCACAGTAATAATAGTACCTAGCCAGTGGGCACGTGGGTGAATCACTCGGCTTTTCTGTACCTCACTTTCCCCGTCTAGACAATGCAGGGCTGGTTCTGTGTAATGTGTAAGTTCCCTGATGGGTCTAAGCTTCTGTGATGAGAACTCTGCTCTCTGCAATATCCTTTCATGTTCAGTGATTTCAATCACATTATTAAATGCGTACTGAATACTTGCTTTGTGTCCAGGAAGTGATATTCTTTGAAAAGTTGTTTCTGGGGTTAAAAAAAAAATAAGAATGAAAGAGGAGCCAGAGATGCACGGAGAGAGACAGACAGAGCTCGGTGACTAAGAATTTCTGAGCCCTAATAATGCCGCGACTTTCTCATTTTGAGCCATTTTGTGTGGTTAAAGTGCAGGTTACAGTGAGACAGTTGACAGAGAGCAGCAAACAAATATAACCTGAGAGATGGGAACTGTGTTACTCAGCCCTTTGGATGGCAAATATTGCTAGGCGATAAAAAGCACTAATGCATCGGGGGCTAATCTGGTGCTAAAATGCTGCTTCAGGAAAAATGTATTCCCAGAAAGGAAATACTGGTGATTTGACTGACGGGAACAGCTGGAGGCCCCTCTATTCGTCCAGATAGGAAACAGGAAAAAATAAAAAAAGTTGTATGTTACATGGAAGAGACTGGTGTGATTGCTGTCTCTCGAGTGTTCAAGTTGCCCAAGGTTTGGGAAGGTGCTGATTATTGTACCTTTGGTGGCTTGCGGGGCTCAGAGTCTGGGTGCTAATGATGGTGAAATCCTTAGTCCACCAGGGGCCCCAGTCTCGTGCTTTCTGTGGAGGAGTCAGTGGTCCACGGTCCAGGCTTTCCAATGACTTTTAGGGTTTCCCGGAAGCGCTGAAGGTGGAGGGGGTGAGAGGGAGAAAGGAGGAGTGTGGTACCACCAAGAACTTCTCCTTACATCGGAACAACTCCACTCTTACCTGCGGTGAATACTGGGACCCCACATGGGACGCTGGGGCCGTGAACCCCTTGGCAGAACTCGCCAGGTGCTCTGGTGGCATTAGTCGCCCTTTTGGTAAAGCCAAGTTGGACCGAGACTGAGGGCTTAGCAGATACCTGGTTTGGCTGGGGCAAGTGACCGTGTTTGGGATGAGTCTGTGGGGTGATGTGACCAGATTGCCTGGAGCAGACCTGGGTAGGTGGCACATTTGTTACAGCCCACCTTCCCCCACCTCCCATCACTGCCCCTCCTCTGGGGGTGGTGGGGTGAAAAGTGAGAGTGACATCCTTGTAGGGCAAACACTGAGTCTTCGTGACAGCCCTCTGGGTTAGCTGCTGTTGTTACCACCTTGAGAGGAGGAAACCGAGGGTCGCGAAGTTCTAGGATCTTGCCTGAGGCCATAGAGCCAAAGGGAAATGCTGGGGAGATAGGAAAATGTGTGTTCAGAAGTTCCCTCTTGGAGCTGACTCCCAGCACACCCCCAAAGAGCCTAGTACTGGGAGCAAACAGAACTTTCTCGGGGTACCATGAGAACCTGGAAGGGCAAACTGGTCAGGGCCTCTGCGAAGGCAGCAGGGGTGGGAGTTGGCCTCTGGTCTCAGGAGAACTGTGACATGATCCTTAATTCTTTATGCACTTCAGCTCCCAAGTACTGGAGTGCTGGGGTCAGTATGAGCAGGGAGGCCTGGAAAGGACTCTGTTTAAGCTCAGACCGGCCACAACCTCCTGCAAGAGCTGAGAAATCCCCCTCTGACAATCGAACCTGGGTCAGAAACACTGACCATTACCACAGGTGATGCACAGGAATAAATTGTTGACTTTCCCCGGATTTATAAAGGGTGATGGAAATAAGTCATTATTTTCCCTTAATATATGTTGATTCATGATCTTCAAAATTTAGGAACCACGATTTTACACTCTGAGGTGAAGAAAGCCTACGATGCAGAAGAGGCTCTCCACAAACACTGCTCTCACGAACAGATAGGAAAGGATCAAAGCTGGGTACAGTGTTCCTCCTGTCCTGCCATAAATGCCCGAGACTCTACCCCTCAGAAGGGAGCTTTGCTATGAATCGAAAACATGTTCTTTGCTTCTGTAAAGTTGCTGAACACTTGAGATGAGTTTCTTATGTCTAATACTGCTTGCGTTCCATGTCTTAAGATCATATAAAGCCCACGGACTACAAAGAAAGGGGCTGGGCTGATGTCAGTGGAAGAAGACTAAGAGCTCCTTCCTTCCCACTTCTGTTGCCAGCTGACACCTCGGAGTTTCCCCATGGTCCCTCTCAGGGTGCAGACCCCATAGACGGACGGCCTGACATACCAGCGGCCTCACCGAGCCACAGATGCATGTTTAGAATTCCCCAGTCCACTGGGAGGCGGGTAGGGAAAGCCCCAAGCAAGACAGGCAGACACCGGGCACTTTTGAACTCGTTCTGGGTATTAAGGGAGCATTAAAGGGGAAAGGGTATGTGAAAGAGCAGCCAGAGCTTTCAGCAGCCAGCCAGCTGACTCAAGACATAGTTGTCCTAGGAGACCTTGGGGGCACAGCCAGATTTGCAGTACATATAAATATTTAAGGGGGATTTTCTAGACCAACTGCCTGGTGTCATCATGTGTAGAATAAAGCCGTCTCTAAAAGGTATGGACAAGAGCTGCGTCTTCTTTCCAGGCTGCACGGCAGGTTGCATTTTCCTGCCCAGGGCTGCCATTTAGCCTGGGGACGTGGGGGTGGGTAGCCTGCCAGTGTCCACGCTGACTGACTGACGTACATCTTGTACCGGCTGTTCAATACTTGGAACATCAGCCCTGGTCGTATCCTTTATAATATCGATTAGTGAAAGGTCCCTAGATTCCACAGACCTCCATCCTTGTCCCTGTCCTTAGGAAAAGCTTTAGAGAAGTGGTAGAAAATGCCATTTGGAGGGGAAACAAGCTTGATAAATTGGATCAATCTCACCCTTCACTTGGATAATGATTGGGTCTTGGCTTAAGTGTGATTTCTCTAGAGAGGCCCCCATGACCCCGAGTCTAGCTCAGCCCCCTCCTATATGTGCCCATAGCACGCGGTACTTCCTGTATTACAGCATCTGTTGTACTCCATTGTTGTCACTCGCTTTTAGGGAACTTGTATCCTCTGTAAGATGCATAAGGGCAAGGACCTCATGGATCTTGATCACCCCCCATACCAGAGCCTAGCATCAAATAGGTTCAGTTAATATTTGTTGAAGAAATGAAATGAGTAGGCGTTGAATATTTTTTAGACAGAAGGCATAATACCATCCTCAAGGGAGTCATTCTATAGAGGAGACAGTAAAGACATCACCTGGGCACAAATGCCTTGTCTAAGAGATGTTACAGGAAAAGCATTGAGAGGAGAAATCTGCTCACTGCCCTGAACTTGTGGGAGTGGATGGTGGGGAGCAGTGTCACTGGTGAGAATTCGAGGAAGACCTCATTCGTAAGGCAAGTCTGAACGTGGGAACTAAGGGTTTGCCAAGCAGGGAAAGGAGTTCCCCAGGGAAGGAGCTACAGGTGGAAGTTCAGGGGCTACTGACCAGATGTGGCGTATCTGGAAAGGACACTCATTCAGACTGTCAAGAGCTAGAGCATCAGGGAAGAAATCGTGAAATAACAGGCCAGAGAGGTGAGCAGAGTTTTCTCAGGCATGCTACGGAGGTCTAGCCTCCACACAGTGGGGAACTTTTACAGGATGTTTATGAGGCCAGTTATATTTTTTCAAAAACACAGCATTAGTGGTAAGTATGGAGAATGGGTTGAAAATGGGAAGATCCTGGAAACAGGGCTATTTACTAGAGGGCAGGTCCTCCCTCCTTCCATTATTCAAGGCAAAAGGAAGAGGAGATAGTTACAGATACACAATGTTTCCACAGAGGTGGGTGGTACCTATATCTTCACCGGCTGGCGTGCAATGAGCTGTGATTTAGGACTATCATATGACTTCTTTGTAACTGCATCTGTAAAATGTAGGGACTGGACTCAGAGATTTGCATGTCTCTAAGCATGAACATTCTATAATTCTATGGAATCGTAAACTAATAAGATGAAATGATATAGAACCAGTGGTATGTTACTGTTAGTGTTGTGGGAACACAGATTATCAAGGAATCCACACAGAGACTTGCTGAGCAGCTGTTCTTGCGAAAAGATCGAGGACTCTGACTACAAGTTGGCATGACCAGCAGTGTGGGTGGGGGGCTGCCCCAGAGGAAAAGGGTGGAGAGACAGGGTGTCCCAGTCTGTGCACTTGGAGACTGTCCTGGGCCTCCTTTTCGAGGGACGTGAACATTCAAGGATGACAAAGTGGCCGGAAAAGTGGAAAGTCCGATGTCTGGATCATAGGAAAACTGAATGAAAGAGCTGGGAAGATTTAGCCTGGAAAGTAGAAAACATAAGAAATGTGTATTAGCTGCATTTGAAAGACTTCTATATAGAAAAGGGATTTGATGTCACTGGACTTCAGTGGCCAGATTTAGGAGTAATGCTTAGAAGTTTCTGAAGGCATGGTGTGGCCAAATATATGTTAAAAAAAAATAATCGATCCGCCAAGTAGGTTCTTCAAAAATGAAAGAGACTTTTATAAGTTTGGTTCATCTGCCATACGGTTTTCATGAGGGAGGGAGGAGTTCTGTTTTGTTCAGTGTTATATCCATGGTACTTTTACACTGTCTGGCACACAGCACTTGCTCAGCAAATATTTATTAAATGAGTGAATGAAGAAGGTGGTATTGAATGAGCTGTGAACTCTTCACCCCTGCTATTAAAGTGAATGTCTCCATCCCCTGCTCTTTTGTTTATACAGCCCTTACCACATTAGATTCTAACTTGTTCTTTCAATATCTCCCTTTCAGAGTTCCCTGGTGGCCTAGTGGTTAAGGACCTGACATTTTCACTGCTGTGGCATGGGTTTGATCCCTGACCTGGGAACTTCTGGATGCAGCCAAAAAAAAAAAAAAAATTTTTTTTTTTTTTTCTAACTAGACCATGAGCTGGACAAAGTCAGGGACTATGTTTAATTGGGTCTTCATTGTTCAGTCCAGTTCCTGGTGTAGAGCAGCTGCTTTGTGCATAGGGGGCCGTAGAGTTTATTACTCAAATCTGGACTCTTTAAGAGGAAGGGGGTGCTGACCAGGTGGGAGCTGATACCACAACATAAACTGACCCTAGGTTGGGCAAACCAGTCAGTGCTTGTTGAGTGGGTACAAAGTGAATGAGTTTCTGGAGCCAGCAGAGGCAGGCTGCATGAACGCTTTCCGTCTATTGAGATTAAAAACTGCTCCCTGGGAATTCTACCCGCTGGGCTCAGTTCTGTTTGACTAGACACACAGACTGCATCTAGACTTTCATGTGGCATTTAAATATGTGAATTTATCCCCTGCTTCCCTTGGGCTGAATTTTCTCTTTTCCAGCCTAAACACTCCCAGTTTCTTTAACCATTCCCTGGTCTGCCTGGAGGTGAGTCCTGCTGCACTTGGGCTTCTCTGGTTCTGGATAGGCTTCCATTTGACAAGGTCACTTTAGATGTCACAGGCCCTGCCCTTCAGGAACCACATCCTCCTGTATCTGTCCACACACACCTGTCTTGTCATCCGTCTTCCCTTTACGTCTCAAGTCCCTGCACTCCTCCCTGTTCCCTGTCCATGCGGCCTTGACCGTGGACAGAGGGACTTCGAAAGTCCTGAGCCAGTGTTCTGCAGGTCATCCTCATGTAAGCCTTGCCACTCGGTCTAGCCCAGAGCTGGTGACCCGATTCTCATCAGCGTGCTCTGCCTCCCTCCAAAATGCAAGTCCCTGTGACTCTAGTTCTGGTGCCTGGCCTTCTGTCCTGATTCCTTGGCCTGAGTGCTTGTTGGTCACCTATAGAGGTGACCTTGTTTTTGCTTGTCTGTCTCCCTCCTGGCCCCAGAGGTGAGGTCTTAACCCATGAGATCCAGCCCAGGAGGTGTCTGGTCCCAGGAGCGTTTGCTGTCAGGCTGGGCTCCCCTGGCCTCGTTGCACGACCGGAGCTTGGCTCCTCGCCATTGACTCTGGATCGAGGGTTCCGCCTGCTGACTGTAAATAACCCCGCTCTGCTAGAACATTCTCTGGATGCAGCACTGTTGCCTTTTTTCCCCACCTCACCCATGGTCTTCTTTCATCTTCTCTCTTTCCCCTCTTTTACTCCCATTGTTTTCCTATTTGCCCCCTTTGCGCTGTCTTTTTTCTTTGGATTTAATTAATTATCTAAAAGAATGCAGATAGTTCCTGGTTTTTCTGTGGCTGCTTGTTTCAATGGACAAAAGGGGGAAGAAAATTCTCAAAGATTCTAAACCCCTGGCAGCAAGGGGCTGAGCCTGGTACTTCCTTTATCTGTATCTTACTTCCCACATTTTCCTGTGCTGGGAACTCAGGGATCCGCCCGTAAACCAATCACTTCAGAAGCTAACTGGGAGATACTAAAGCCAATGCTCCTTTTTTCCTAGTGGCAAATGCTTCCTATGAATGTACAGCATTATTATAAAATTGCTAGAAAGCCCTGAAGAGGGAACTGACCTTTTTCGAGTTGTCACATTATACCCTTGGGCTACATGTTCCATAAATTCTGGAATAAAAGCCAAGCCTCCAAAAGGTTAATCATCTCAACTGAAGAGGGAATTCTTTTCAGGAAAGGATGATGTTCTTTCTTATTGGCTTCTAACAGCAGGTTATAGGCCCAACTGCATTTTTAGGGAGGGGAAAAAAAAAAGGGAATGGAATAAATAAAACAGCATACCGTTTTAACGCTGAAACATGTCTCCTTGCTCCAGCTTCTTGCCATGGGATCCTGGAAAAGCCATTTCACCACTCCAGGTCTTGAGTCCTCATTTTTATTTTTAGGGCCACACCTGGGGCATTGTGGAAGTTCCCAGGCTCAGGGTCGAATCGGAGCTGCAGCTGCCCAGCCCAGCGACACCGGAGCCGAGCCTTATCTGCTACCTATGCCACAGCTTGTGGTTAATACCTGATCCTTAACCCACTGAGCAAGGTCAGGGATCAAACCTCATCCTCGTGGATACTAGTCGGGTTCTTAACCTGATGAACCACAACGGAAACTCTGAGTCCTCATTTTCCAAATGAAGTTTTGGGCCTAATGTTCTCAGAAGCTCCCTGCAGTGCATGCAGTTTATGATTTAACACAAGCGTTAAGAAGTAACAGTTGTGTTGGGCTTGGAGCAGAGGTAGATGCTACATTCTCTAGGATTGCATGTGATTTGCCCTGTATAGGGGGTCTCAGTGGGGCCCTCTTTCAGCCCAAAGAGGGTCCCACTGGGTTCTGGAAGTTCATGGAGGCTTGTTAGCTGGAGAAGCAGCCAATAGGCTGCAGTGGCTCAGAGCTCAAGAGATGAAAGTGGGGATCTGGGCACTGCCACTTCCTCAGTGCGTGACCTCAGACACATGCCTCAGCCACTCTTAAAGCCTCGTGTGTGAGACGGAGCTTAAAGTACCAAGTCTGATGGGCCATTGGGGGATTAAAGGAGGCACTAACGTGGTTCTTAGACATGGTCTATGCAGATAAACCACCTTGTTATCACTGATCCTCATCTGAGATAGACGATGACGTAGAGGGTGGCAGAGACAATCTCAGAAGTCCCAGCCAGGGCCGCATGGCTGTAACTTTTATGGCTTTGTGGAAAATGCAGCAGCAGATGACCTCCAGGATGTTTGCTTAACTAGAGTTTGGGGAATGAGGCCAAAGTTCACATGAGAGCTCCAAGCCTTTGATAATGGCAAATGGCTATTTTTAGGTTACGGTCCTCACCTAAGGGAGGGTTTTTATTTGCCATGGCGCTTGTAGGCATTCTTGTTCTGCCATTGCCCTTATATCTTTCCAGGAGGTGGGGGAGCTGGGGAATGTTCTGTGATACCCCTTGCTAGGCGCTAAAGTGATAGGGCTACTGATCTCTCAGAAGTGCCCAGCCTGAGGAAAGTGGTTCCTTGAATGAACTGGAAATGATCACAAAGGATATAATGTCGGATCTGGGTCCGGACAGGGAGAAGGTACTGGCTCAGGGCTCTGTCTGGTCTCATTCACAGCCCAGCTCCAGGTCCAAAGGCTCTTTGCTGGGTCACTTGCAGAGGACTGTGTTGGACTTGTGCATGTGGTTATTCTTCTTGGGTGCACTGGCCTGGACTGTGACAGCCCCGGAGCGTCACTGGAAACCTTTGCGGCTCTCTCTCTGGTCTGTGACGTGCCTCTGACTGTGTCTTGGCCTCACATGGCAGGGCTGGGGCAGGACTGAGAAAGTTAGGTTGAATGTGTGGCTGGCGCGGCTGGGCTTCGGAGGCCTCCCAGCCAAAGAAGTAGATGACGTGGATGACGCATTCTGAAACTCAGCACCCAGTAACGGTCTGTTAAGCGGTTCTTTGCATTTCCATGTCATCGTTGTCCTTGAAGCTGTTGTATCAAAAGACTGACCTTTATGGTAAAATTAAAAGTTAAAATAATTTAAAAAATCATTGTAAAACATAGTAAATCGTTGCGACAAAAGGCCCAGTCGAAGGCCGCCTATATTTAATAGTAAATAGTAGAATCTGTAAATCAGACTGAATGACCTTTTAACTGATCGTAAATGGAAATTGGAGTCAACGCAAATTTAAAATAAGCACTGCACCTGGTATGTTTAATTTGGGACATTGCATTTTCAAAATCCCCTCCACCATGTCCCACCCGTCCCTTGCATTTCTGTCTCGACAAGCAATGGTGACCTTCTCGTAGAAGAATGGTTAAGCGTGCTTTCTTTTGCAGGTGGAGGGCCTTCTGTTGGCTCTGGACTTATCACAATATCTGTCAGACAACAACATCAGGCACAGGATTGAGATTGCTGATTAGCAAGATCAACGACATGATTAAAGGCATGTAGATGAGTAATATTAAAAAGAATTCAGTTATTCATTTCGAGACCATTTAATCAAGGTACAATTAGAACAGAAGTTGAGAACTGAAATTAAAGAAGCCAAAATGAATCACATTCGACCCACAACTCCTATCAGTGACTTTTTATGTCTCAGTCAGTCTCCAAGAGCAACTGAATGTCACCTCCCTGGAGTGCTCTGCTTAGATCAATCCCACACCCTGCGATTCCTGCCCCATCTGAGTCCCTGGGGGTGTATTCAGTGGGCAAGCAGGGCACCTTCCTTCTTATCTCTGCCGCCTCCCGTGTACCAGGGCTTGAGCCTGGCTTGGGTTTTGTTCTGGCCGTGGTGATGTACTCGTCTCTCCAGGATGGCTCCGTGGCTCGCCTCTCGGTCACAGCGACCTGTCATGGGCAGCGCCGAGTCTTAAGTCTGCTGTGTGAATTACCTGTCTGGGAGCTGACCCCCAACTTGCACTGGCCTTTGGCACATGTGATCCTCTCTAGCTTTGACTGTTCACCTGCTTGGTGATCTCCCAACCTGTTAGCGTCTAAGTGTTCCTGGGGTTCAGCGAGCTCCGGCCCTGGTTTGTCCTGTCTTCTTACCTCCTCTGCGTTGCGTGTTGCTGTCTCTGTGTGCCGATGGTGCGTGCCCAGTCTCTCTCAACCCAGCTCTTCCCACGGGATGCTGTCCTAGAAGCTCTGCTGGCTTTTGGAACTACCGGCTGTGTCATGGAAAGACTGGGCTGGAGCCAGAGACTCTAGTCCAGACTTTCTACTTCCTAGTTGTATCATCTTAAGTCACATGATCTCTTTGAGCTTCTGTTGCCTCATCTGCAAAACCCCGATGGTGATGATGATGATGATGATGATAATACTTACCTGGCTTATCTTAAAGTGATTATTAGGACAATGATATTGGGCATATTTGGAGGGGGTTATTTGCCATCTATATATCCTCTCTGATGAAGTGACTGTTCAAATCTTTCACCCCTTAAAAAAATGAATTGTTTGTTTTCTTTGAGTTTTGAAAATTCTCCATATGATCTAGATACAAGTCTTTTACTAGACATGTGCTTTACAAAAATCTCTTCCGGGCTGCACTTGCCTTTTCGTTCTCTTAATAGTATCTTTAGAGAAGCAAAAGGTTTTAGTTTTGAAAAAATTCCAGTTTATTATTTTATAAATATTATTGTTTTTCCCTTTGTGTCCTATTTAAGAAATCTTTGCCTACCTAAGATTACAAATATGTATTGCAACTGAAAAATATGCAAATATGTTTTGCAACTTTTCTTCTAGAAGTTTCATAGTTTTTATTTTTGTATTTAGGTTTATAATTTTTTTGGAGATATGAGTGTGTATCTATCCATCTCATGTGAAGTCAGAGTTGAAGTTCATCATTAGTCATTTAAGGAAGCAACCATGATGAGGTATCACTCCATACCTAGAAGAGTAGATAATCATTAAAAAGTCTGGCCAAACCAGTTGTTGGTGAGGAGTTGGAGGAGTTGGAACTTTATACACTTCCAGCAGGAGCGTGAAATGGCATGATCACCTTGGTAAAATAGTGTAATAGTTTTGCAAAAAATTAAACATTCATTTACCATGTGATACAGCTATTCCATGGCTAGGTATTTCCCCAAAGAAGTGAAAACTTGCATCCCTGCATGGACTTGCACGTGACCATTTACAGCTGCTCTGTGTGTATAGCCCCAGACTGGAAATGACTAGAAGACAATGAATAAACGAATTGTAGTATAATCCATAAAATGGAATACTAGTAAGCAACAACGTGGGTGAATCTCCAGCTGGTTATGGTGAATGAAAATAGATAGACCAGTACTGAATATGTCCCCTCATATAAAATTCTAGAAAATGCAGATAATTTTTTTTACTAATCAATAGTAATGGAAAGCAGGTCCATGGTTGCCTGGAGGTGGGGGTGAAGTCACGTGGAGTGATGATGAAGTGGTATGAGGAAATTTTGTGGAGGTGGTGGGTATGTTGTGGTGATGGTTTCGCAGGGTTTACGTATGCCAAAATGTACCAGATAGTACACTTACCCATGTTCAGTTTATTGCAAATCAATTATACCTCACTAAAGCTATTCAGTGGGGGAATATTGGAATAAATATCCACCAAGTTAAAAAAAAGGGGGGGGGATTACACGTCTCCAATGAGTTAATGCCCAGGAAACCGCTGTGATAGCTGTGATCTGCTTTAGGAATGTTTGTTATTGTTATCTTTAGCACATGGACTAGGAAATTTTCTCAAAAAAAGAACCAGACGGGTTTCTGGGGGGTGTCGTACTATAGTTTTCCCAACTCCACCCAGTGGAAAATGTCAGAGTGAGATTATAACACACATTTCTGGACAAAGGCCTGATTGCATACAGGACATTCAGACCCTCAGGGATCTCTCTCGGGGCTTGACCCAGCCCACTCACTGTGGTCCCTCTCCCCCAGTAAGCAATAAAGCAGTGGCTTCAAGTACACGGGCTTTCCTGTTTGTAGAAGAGAAATTCTCAGTCTGGCCTTACGCTGGAATGCACTGAGGGGCTTTTGGGAATCTGGCCTTGCACTTGGAAATTCTGATTCACATGCTCTGCAGTTTTAATGCTCTCTAGGTGACTCTAGATTCAACTAGAGTTGAGAAGCATTGAGGTAGAGCATGGACCGTCTATCATCACCTGCCTTACCCCTGTGGCCACGTCACCTCCCAGTTCATTCTGTGCACCTCTAGCTTTCTGTTCAAATAGTGTTAGAAAGTCGTCAGACAGGACCAGTTGTGAGGACAGTGATAATGGACATTCAAATCGTGATTGGCCTTTTCTCCAAGAGTTTCCATGAGCACTTTCTCATTGTGACTCATAGATACCCTGAGAAATAGGTAGGAGAGGGTGATATTATAACTTTTCTTTTTTTCCCCTAATCAGTCACAAGTGCAAGAAATGGTCATTTAAGAATATTTTAAAGGACAAATATGGAAAACTGTGAAGAGAAAAAGAAGACATCTGTTATCCAATCTCTCAGAGGAAACCAAGATTAATATTTGGGTTCTTTTAATGCAAATACAGCATATGCACTTCATTTGTTTTTTTTAAATCACATCAGGAACAAGCTGTATCCGTGTTTTGTAACCTGCTGTTTTCACTCAATACATTCTAATTACCCATCAGGCATATGGAGCTTTCTGCTCTTCTATTAGCTAGACTGCATTTCCCAACCTGCTTTGCGGTTAGGCACTTCATTGACCTGCTGCCTTCAAGCTTCTCTTGATCTCTTCCTCTGTCTGCAAATTGCATGTCAATAGCAGGACGCTCTGCTACCCAAATCAAAGATCAAAGATGGCAGAACCTTTGTCGGTCTTGTCCCTGAAAGACTGAGTGGCTTAAAACCTCTCCTCCATGATTTCTTGTGTTAGAAAAAAATACTGTTGGGTCAAGCCACTCCCATTTGGGGATTTATGCTGTAGGGTAGCTAGTGTTGCCTCAAGCCAGGCTCATATCCCCTCTTTTCTATCTTCCTTTCTTGCTCCAGAAAAAGCGATGCTCCTTTCTTTTTAACTGTTATAGCACAGAGTTTCAGATTTTATTTTTGTTTCGTAATGCCTGTTCCAAGCTAAGTCAACTTGCCACCCACCTGCCTCCTAAAACTGTACCTGTACTCATGCCTGTTCTGTCTTCCTTTCCTTAAGTCTCAGTGGAAGTACCTGGAAGTACCTCTCCTCACATTTTAGACCAGCCTCCCCCACCCCAGAACCCAGCTCCCTCTTGCTGCCTTAGGGATCTGCTTCTAGCGTCTGTCCTCCTTGCCTGTGGTTTCAGATTTACCCTGAACTGGCTCTGTGGCATTGGACAATGTGCATTGCTAGTTCCTTCTTGAAACTCTTTTCCCTTTGGCTTCTGTGGCGGCATGAGTTAAGACGGGCCAGTCCTGCAGCAGGACTCTGGTTATCCCAGATCCTCACATCTCAGTGGTTCTCGATGGCAGAGACTTATTTCCCACTCGTGCTCTCTGTCCCTGGTAGGTTGGCTGCACATCTGCTCTGTATCCTCCTCATTCTCAGGCCTGGGCTGATGAAGGGAACTCTGGGGACCGTGGTCACTCTTGAGGCAGCAGGAAAAGAAGGGATCACAGAGAAGCAGGTGCTGGTGCTTGGAGCTTCCATCTGGAAATGATCCAGGTCACTTCTGCTCACATTCCGTTGTCCAAAGCACGTGGCATGACCCAGCCCGAGGTCAGGGAAGCGTGATGTGTGGTCCTTCCCAGGGAGGCCGGGCTCCCCCTCTGCCCTGCCCCCACCCATCCCCTTGCGGTTCCCTCCCCCTTCATTTCAGATTTGCACATCAGACATGGCCCACATGTTCATGTTGCTTGATCTGCATAGGGTTTTCCAATTTTTAAGCTGGTTTCTGTTGTTTAATGATGGGAAGATTTCACCCCCAAATCCACACGTGTCACTTCCTTAGAAGATCTCAAGGTCTGGCAGCTTCAAGCAGGGACTCACCTGCCATAGCTGCTGCTGGAGCTGAGTGGGGGCTGCTGTTTTGGGGTGGACTTAGCTCTAAAATTGGACCCGACTCCTTCCGTGGTTATGGTCTGTGTTCCCACCCGCCCCGTGTACCCGTGTGTTAGACCTTCCTTCAGTGCCATGACACTGTGGTCCCCCCACCTTGCTCTCATTTCTGCTCACTCTCCATCTTCTCCTGGAAGGACCTTCTCCTTTCCTGTGGCTTCGTTTTCACTCTGAATCCATCCCATCCCCTCTGTCCACCCAAACGTGTATCTTTAGGTTCTCCCTACCTTTCCTGTGGATAATTTTGCCAGCCTCCTCACTGCTCTCCCAGCCTCTAGTCTGGCAGGAACTCTAATCTATCCCTGGACAATTAATGCTATCCTTTATTATAAAGCCCACATCTGGTCATGGAACCGTCCCTACTCTTGCCCAGCGTGCAAGTCTGTAAGAGCACACAGTCCTTTACCACCTATAGGATGGAGCTGATCTCTACGTGGCTCTCCTCTAGGTCCTGTTTTCCTTGCCACACTCATCTCTGGCTTCTGTCACTCATCTTCAGTCAGTTTGGACCAGACTGAATTACTTCCGTGGGCTGCACTCGCCTGTACTGAGTCTCGTATGTGCCGCCCTTTATTCAGTGTAGGCACCACCTCCTCCCAGAGGCCTTCCCTGACTGCTTTTTTACCTCATTCAAACTGGCCTGGATAACTTGTTGGATGCTTTTGAATCATCCTGTATCTCCTCCACCATAGTCCATAGTACACTTAACTTTTTAAATTCTCCACTTCTGTTAGATGGTGTTATGGGCTGAATTGTATCGCTCCCCAAATCCGCATGTTGAAATCCTAAACCCCAGTACCTCGGAATGTAACGTACTTGGAGATGTGATCAAGACACGAGGGATGTGGGTGCACAGAGGAAAGACCAGGTGAGGACAGCACGAGAAGAGGGCCGTCTGCCCGACAAAGAGAGAGGCCTCTGAAGAATTCAAACCTGCCAACACCTCGACCTTGGAGGTCCAGCCTCCAGAACCATGAGAAAATAAATTTCTGCTTTGGGGCCACCCTGAGTGTGGTGTTTTGTTCTGGCAGCCCTAGCAAACTAGTACAGAGGGGTAAGTGATTTGAGGACAAGTTCAAGTCTTGTTTCCTTTGCTGTCCTTATCATATACTCCAAGGCCTATCATGTGGTAGTGGTGATACAAGCATTTATGGAACCAATTGATTGATACGTTGATTAATAAATAGATAAATATGTCTGGTACTGAGAAATAAATCAGTTTTGAGGGTTATCTGAATGTGGTAAATACAAATTCAACTAACTTTTGTAGCAAGGATCCCTGTTATGAACAAACTTGGAAATCACAGATGTGCAGGGAGAATTGTTTGGTTGATGAATAATAGGGTCACATCATAACAGTGTTTCGTATTTATAGAAACTTTTCTCTCAAGAAACAAAAAAGGCTCTGGCTTCTATTAATACATTCCTCTGGGAGCGGCAGAGAGAAGCACTAGGCGCTGGGATCTTGCAGTGGAGGAGGCCGCGGGGCGAGGGTCAGGTGGCTTGTCCAGGACGGAGGGAACCACGGGCCCGGCCAGTGCTTCTGAGTGCTGAGTCCCCAGCCAGTCCTGGCAGGGGTGTGACCTGTGCAAAGCTCAGATGAGAAGACTCGGCCAAGCTCGCTCTGAAATGCCAATCGCGTGTGGAGAGCACCTTCTGGATGCAGCAGAGGGAAAGGAATGGCAGATTTGAGGGGAAAAGAGAGTTTCACACGACAGACAGCAAGCCTCTGGGCAAAAAGTGGATGCGAGGTCAAGCAGACATCCAGATGTTTTCTAGCCACCAACATGGCAATATCTGGAAACACCTGAGGGTCAATGGAAAGGCTTGTGTTTTTCCACCCGTGTGGCCCATTTGGGCCAGCTCCAGCCAGGATCGCCCTGAGTCTGGAAGGGACAGGGGACCTTTGCTGCCTTCCCTACAGGGTTGCCCGGGGTTGGAGGGAGCCCGGTCTGGCTCTGGCTGGAGGGTGGTTGAACAGGCATGTGCGTGCGCACACACTCAGGAAGGCTGTCTGAACAGATCCAGAGCTCCCGCATCGGGGGGCTCCTGGGGAGGAAGGCTCCCCTTAGGACTGAGGAACGCCAGACAGCGGCCGGCGGTACCTGCGGTGCTCAGGGCACTGCGCCGGCCCCCGCCTGTGCACGGTTGGTGGCCAGTCTTGGTCACTAGCAGCAGCAGCAGCAGCAGCAGCAGCCAGAAGATGCAGTTGGAAAAAGTGCTCCGAGAAGGAACCAGAAGAGGAGCAGGCCAGTAGCCAACGTCTTGGTGGTTAAGGTGGTTGGCGTGGATGGGACTCCAAAGACTGGACTGGGTGTCAGTTCTTTTGAGCCTTATTGCCTGCCCTGGACAAAGAGGACTCACTAGGAATCGGGGCCTGTGGATCACAGCTGGCTTGTTTCACCGTGAATCCCTGGAGTGTGGGCTCATCAGACTTGAGCGGGTTCTGAGATCAGAGGCAGTGGTACATCATTCCCATTCAGCTGTCCGTTCGTCCTTCCTTCACTCGACCAGTGTTTACAGAATTCCTCTAATGCCCAGATCAAGAACTATACTAGTTAGCAAGGATTAAGGAGTAAACATCTGGTCCAGGGGAGGCTAGAGACATAGTCAACAGGCCATTGCAGTACACCGGAATCGGTGCTCGGGGAGGGGAGGCATGCCGGGCGGTGGGAGCCCCGCGGGCTGATGCCTGTCACTTCCTGGAGGAAGCGACGTCCGCAGTAAGGTCTGAAGGGTGTGTGGAACCGAGCCAGGGAGAAGGAGGGCTAAGGAGTTTACCGGAAGAGGGGACAATGGCTCGGAAGAGGAAGAGCCATTGGTCCTGAAAGGCTGGAGTATCTGGTGGGAGAAACAAGGCAGGAAGAGTCAGCACAGCGGGTGCTGGAGGCCCTGCTCCTCCTGGTGGTGAGGCAGGGCCGCAGGGCTGAATGTATGGGTCTGAGAGCCGAGCACAGAGCGGGGGGTGGGGGGCGGTGCAGATTTGGGGGTCACTGGAACACAGGCATCGGTCAGAGGCCTGAGAGAGTGAAACCCCACCCAGGGAGCATCTGGCATGGGAGGGAGAGCCCAGGACAGGGTTTTGAGAAACCTCAACCTTCGAGTTTGGGGGGACCAAAAGCCCACTGGGACGGGCAGCCAGAGAGCAGGGAGGGAAGCCTGGAGAGGCAGCGGTGAGGCTCCCAGAAGAAGAGCAGATCAGAAGAACAAGGTCATGGCTCACAGTGTAAAAGGGGCTGACAAATCAAGTAAAACAGTAACTAAAAAAAATGCCTACTTAGCAACATGGGGATGGGTAGTGATCTTGGTGAGATCTGACGCTTCCTGATAATTCAGGTGTGGGCAGGGAGTGGGAGGTGAGAAGTAGTGTCGCACACTTTTTGTAGAACTCTGGCTATGATGGTGAGAAAGAGGTTGCTCTGGACTTTGAGAGCTTTGGTTGGAGGTACTGCTAAAGACGGAAGCATCAAGAGCACATGTGAATATTCCCGAGGACCCCAGAGAGCTGGGACATCGCCCCAGGCACGGGGTGGACAGTTATGGGTGGGGGGGTGCCCCCTGTCACGTCCAGAACTCATTTGGGTGTGAGGTGCTAAGGAACTGAGCTCGGGACCAGAGCACAAGGATGTAGTCCTGCCTTTTCTGTATCCTGTCTGTGTGACCTTCAGGAAGTCACTTAAGCTGTCTCAATTTCATCATCTGCAACAATAGGACCTACCTCCTAAGGCTACCTGAAAACCAAATTCAATTTTGTCCGTAAAGGGGTTGGCACAGTGCCCGCTAAGTCTTCATCAAGGCCTGGCTACCCTCCGAAGGATGGTGGCTCTTCAGGAACCTGTCCCTCCAGGGGCGCCTCCTCCAGTGCCCACCTCTGCCGTGAATGGGCTGAGGGCTCATTCTATTTGCTCACTGGCCTCTTTCCCAGCACCCGAAGCTGCACACAGCCCTGGAAGAGCTCCAGATCGCGCTGTCTGCATGCGAGCCTGCGACGGGGAGCAGCAGCTGGGGACACACCTACAGGAAGCAGCATTGCCGGATGGGTGACACCTCAGGGGAAACCACAGCTTCATGCCCCTTTGCTGGAAAGCCCAGCCGCCCTTCTGTTCTGCAGGCAGAAATGTTGTTAAAGGGAACGTGGACTGAGTTCCAGGAACACCGTCAGGTGCCTCTGAAATGGTCTGTTTTCGAACATCACCACGAGGTACTAAATGATGAGGCAAGAAGGGAGTGCCCGACAGGGAGCAAAGCGAGGCCTCGCCTTCCAAACCAAATGCTGTGCCTTCTTTCTCTTTTGATCCCTGCCCCCTCTTTCCTCCCAGTAGAGACTATATCTGCTTTTTTTTCTCTCCCATGGGGAGCCTGATAGGCTTATTCCCATTGGAACCAGATGGAGCTGGAGCCTTATAGATAATCTGGAGCCTGGAGAGGAAAAAGAGGCTTGAGTCACAGTGAGTGACCGAGGGGCCAGGCAGAACTCCAGACTCAGGACTCTGGCTCCTGGTCCAGTGCTCTGTTCAAAGCTTCTCCTCATAGACAATGATGACTTTAGTAATCCATCGTCTCCTTGATGTTGCTGATGTATTCATCCACCACTCACCACACACCTCCTTCACAGGACTTTAGAGGACTTGTGTCCAATCCTTTCTAGGGACTTAGCAGCCAAAGAGAAGTAATCCCTGTGCTTGAACGGCATATGGTCCAGTGAGGGGAGACGGATAGTGAAATACAGGCAGACCATGGAGATACTGTGGGTTCAGTCCCAGGCAACTGCAGTAAAGTGAATGTGATATTAAAGTGAGTCACAGAATGGTTTGCTTCCCAGTGCATATAAAAGTGATATTTACACTGTTCATATATGTCTATTAAGTGTGCAATAGCATTATATGTAAAACAAAAACAAAAAAACAGAGTTTCCTTCATGGCTCAGCAGTTAGCAAACCTGACTAGGATCCACGAGGACGCAGGTTCGATCTCTGGCCTCACTCAGTGGGTTAAGGATCCGGCGTTGCTGTGAACTATGGTGTAGGTCATAGACATGGCTCAGATCCCATGTGGCTGTGGCTGTGGCTGGCAGCTGTAGCACCGATTCGTCCCCTAGCCTGGGAACCTCCATATGCTGCGGGTACAGTCCCCCTGCAAAAAAACCAATGTGTGTGCTTTCATTAAAATATAATGCTCTTGAGGAGTTCCCTTGTGGTGCAGTGGGGTTAAGGATATGGCACTGTCACTGCAGTGACTTGGGTCACTGCTGTGGTACAGGTTCGATCACTGGCCTGGGAACTTCCCTATGCCATGGGTGAGGCTGAAAAAAAATAATAATAATGCTTTTGGGAAAATGGTGCCAAAAACTTGCTCCATACAGGGTTGCCACAAACCTTCGATCTGTAAAAAAGGCAGAAATCTGCAAAGCGCAGTACAGTGCCTCTAAGCAAATACCTGGAAGATATACTCTCCACAGTGTCTCCCTAGGGAACAGTTTTCCCAGTAGAATGCCCCTCCAATTATTAAAACGCAACTTCATAGAATGTATGTATCTTTTAATACAGTGGTTTTCAGTGTGAATGATTATATAGAAAAACACGTCTGTATGTGACCCCGAAACGCCATGCAACATTTAAGTAAAATGATTTGTGGGAATCGTGTTGCGTTGCATTCTAAATACAACTCATTGAATTGTTTCCAAGGCACCTTGAATGTCCACTTGGGGTGTGCGCCTTGGTGGTTAAAGCTGAGAGAATGGCCACAGGACGTCAATGAGGCATCACTTTGTTACAAATGTATTAATTTTTTGGTGATCAGGAAAGCGATGCTTGAAGCATTTTATACCTTAATACGATGTTTTATTACTTAGACGTGAATACAGAGGTGTTTTCTACTATATTAGTGACATTTTAGGAAATTGGTTGGAGTTTGGGGTCGGTGCATTGTAAAGTCGTGGGACATGGGTTCCTGGTTAGCATTGTTGGGCAGGAGGCTGACACAGAGCATGCGTCGGGAAGGTGAGAGGTGCCATTTCAGGCCCGCATTTGTGCGTGTTCTCAGAGCAATGTCTGTTTGGGACTCCCAGTCACAGCCACTGCATCCCCAGAGGTGACAGATCCCTTTTATGGGGGAGCCAGCACAGACAGCGGTCCTTGCATCACAGACATTTAGGTCGGGGCCCTGGCCGTGAACGTGACCTTCACTAGGAAGCTCGGCTCAGTGATGATGATCATGGCTCCTTGCAAAAGAACTTCAACAGGAAGAGCAAAAGGATCCTCTTGTCAAGTTCCGTGCTAGTCCTGTGCCAGGAGAGGTGGCCCAGCTCCATGAGCTGTTTTTTTAAATTAATTAATTAAGTAATTAATTTTTAAAATTTGAATGGTAGCTCTGGAATGGTAGGAAGTCTCCCACAAAGGATTTCCTTTGCTCATTGTTGTTTTTCCCTTAGGAAAAAAATGTGGTAGGGGAGGGCCCTGCTTCTCTCTCCCTTTGTGACTTCTGTGAGGCAGAGTTTAAAAGGCCAGTGACAGGATCTGGGTCACAGACTCGGTTTCCTTCTTATGTGAGGCCTAGTGCTTCACGTACCTGTCCCTTTAAACATGGGGACTAGAGCCTCATACTCTGTCCTATTTTTATATTTGGTCCCATGGGTGAAGAGTATTTTCCTCGAGGTTGGAATCTGTACTCAGGGAAGTACTGTGGCTTGGAATCACCAAATCTTAGATTTTCCCTTTGTAGAGAATGAAAGGTCCCCCAGGGTCCCCTCCTCAAAGCAGAGCCTCCCCCCGCCCTGTCCCGGAGACGGCCAGCTGAGCCTGCGTGTGCCCTGAGCACGTCTGATTGTGTGTGAGTGTGTCAAGCTTTGCTGGAGAAACAGAACCAGCAGAGGGTGTATACATGCAGAAGGAGGTTTACTTTTAGGAACTGGCTCGTGCGATCATGGAGGCTGACAAATCCAAAATCTGCAGAGTGGGCCGGCAGGTTGAAGACCCAGTGCTCTGGTCAGAATGTTTGTGTCCCCCCTCCAGGTTCGTATGTTGAGATCCTAATGCCCAATGCGGTGTATGAGAACACAGCGCCTTTGGGAGGTGATTAGGCTGTCAGGGCAGAGCCCCCATGAATGAGACTATGAAAAAGGCTCTAGGGAGTTCTGTCATGGCTCAGTGGGTTAAGAACCTGGCTAGTATCCATGAGGACTTGGGTTCAATCCCTGGCCTTGCTCAGTGAGTTAAAGGATTGGGCATTGCCATGAGCCGTGGTGTAGGTTGCAGACATGCCCCAGACCTGGCATTGCTGTGGCTGTGGTGTAGGCCAGCAGCTGCAGCTGATTCAACCCCTAGCCTGGGAACTTCCATATGCCATGGGTGCAGCCCTGGAAAAAAAAAAAGGCTCTAGGTCAGGTTGATCACTCCCTCACCCCTTCTGCCTTGTGAAGATCCAGTGAGAGGCCAGTGGCCCAGAATAGAGTCCTCACCTGACCATGTTGGCACTCTGGTCTTGGACCTCCAGGCTCCAGAACTGTGAGAAAGAAACTTCAGTTGTCTGTAAGCCCCCCAGTCGGTGGTGTTTTGTTATAGCAGCCTGAGTGGACTAAGACACCCAGGAAGAGCTGATGCTATACTTCAAGTCCAAAAGCTGTCTGCTGGTAGAGTTCTGTCTTACTCGGGGGAGGTCAGTCTTGTGGTCTATTCTGGCCTTCACCCGACTGGACGAGGCCCACCCACATTGTGGCAGACCATCTGCTCTGCCCAAAGATCACTGATTTAAATTTACATCTTACCCCAAAATACCCTCACAGAAATATCCAGAATAAAGTTTGATTACATATCTGAGCACTGTGGCCCCAGCCAAGTTGACACATAAAATTACCCATTGCAGTGTTGGGCAGCATCTGGAATATTATATGTGCTTGTGAATGTCCAGCAATGAAACACACAAACACACACACACAGTCACACAAATGAACTGAAGTCCCTCATGTAAAAGGAAAGAACTAACCAGCTTTCGTTGGGGAGAGTACCTCCGTGCTCCTTTGTGCCTAGGAAAAGGGGTGGGCAAAGGAAATGACACCTGGGCCTGGACAACTGATTAAGAGCGACCTTGGCTTCAGAGCTTTTAAAAGCTGATGTCTGCCAGCTGCAGAACTTCCTGTATCCCTGGATTTGCGTAGGAACTGAAAGAGGTATTTGGCTGATGTGTGCGTGTGAGGCAGTGTTAACGGAAAGGTTCGGTGGTGCGTGGACCATAGGCCCCGCTGTGCAGATGGAATCCCAGCTCTGCCACGGACTGGCTGTGTAACTGTGGGCAAGCTACTTAACGTCTCTGTGCTTGGTTCTCTCATCTGTAAAACAAGGAAATAACAGAAGCCATACTTCATGGGTTGTGCGGATTCAGTGGGGCAGTAGCTATGAAGTGCTTAAGAGATTGTTTGGCACCTAAGTCCTAGAAATGTATATCATCATCACCCTCACCATCGCCATCATCATCCTTGCCATCATGTATTCAGTGGGTGTCACTTGTTCACACTGCTGGCAAATAAGTGAAAATCTTATTCCAAAGCTCTACTGATGTACTGTTGCAGAGCCCAAGCTGGATTCTGCTTCTGTAGAAGATGGATGCTTTGGGTACTTCATTAATGAAATTCCTTTGGATAGGATCCAGATCATATCTGCTTTAAATTATTAGTATTATTATTTAGTAAACAGTGTTAGAGCAAGATGCTGGCGTGACAGTGGCATAAATTCGACATTTCGGGTTTGTAAGCCCCAGCTGCAGCGACGCAGCCTCCCTGCCGTGGAGGAGGGAGTGCAGGCGGCCTCTCCCCTTGCTCCTGCATGCTACTAACATGCGGGCCACCTGAGGCTCAGGTGTGCCTGAGGCTGCTGGAACGAGAGCGCAGATAATGACAACTGGTGGGCTCCAGTGTGATCTGGCTCCTTCTTCCTGATAAATGGCTCCGCAGATGCTGCCAGCTTCATGCTCAATTAATCTCAGTTGAATTGATCATCCAGTTATAAAGAAAACCATTAGCAATAAAGCAAAACTTCCCAAAGAGCTTTTATGGGGAGGAGGAAAGGAAGTGAATTGGTTCTTGAAAGAAATTAAGATGATGAACCGTGTTTGAAAAGAACACAACACCAGCCTTCTTTCCATCTAGCTGACTCAGCCCTAGGGTGAGTGGGATAATAAAGTAATTTTTTTTTTACCTGTTCATCTCAGGAATTGTTAAAAGGAAGTACTTTTTAAAGAAGCAAGTGCACATAGAGCCTATCCCGCGCCAGACTTGATCATAAGCTGGGAAACTTGATACACCCTGTGTTAACTCTTTCATCTCTTCAGCAACCTGGTGGTAACATGGTAAGGTTACCTTTCACCCATTTTACAGATGAGAAAACTGAAAACAAGAGATTAAGTAGCTTGGCCAGCATCACGAGTGGTTGAGCTGGGATCCAAAGCCTGGCTCCTGGGCATTTGCTCCAAGTATTATATTCCTCTCTCACTCTTAGAATCCAGATTCCAACTGGGCCAGTCCCCTGCCTCACCTTTCATTCTGGCCGCTCGTTGCTTATTCCTGAAATCTTACCTTCATTTTATAGTACCTCATTGCATATCCTCAAAAAGATCACTCTGTTATCACACAACATGGCACGTGTTCACTTTAGAAACAAAGCAACAGTACAAAACATACCGAAGAGCAAACAGAAGAAAGCAAAAATTATTCACACCCCACCGTTTACCATAACCCTTATAAACACTTTAGTATATATCCCTCTAGGTTTTTTCTATGCAAGTCCTTTTGTTTTTAAACAATAGTGAGCTTGTATGCTGCACACTCCTTTGCAATTCGATTTTTTTCACCCAGCAGCAAAATGTCTTTCCATTTAAATAAATACATTTCTATGACATTATTTTTAATTCCTCGGAAATATTTCATCATATGGATACATGATAACTTATTCAGCTAATTCTTTTTGGACAATTAAATTGTTTCCAAATTTTGAGGTTAGTAATAAGGTGACTATGAACATCCTTGTAACTTAACCTATACACACATTAAAGCTATCTTAATTAAATTACTAATATTAATTAGTATTCATATTAGTAATACTATAAATTCCTGTTCATCCTAAAGGTTTATTTATAAAATACCACCATTTTTCATTTCAAGATACTGACCTATTAAGGGAAGTGATCATTGGAATCAGTGAAAAGTTCTATACTTTTCGTTAACATGGATCTTGATTTCATTAAAATTGTATGAATTCCACATTAAAACTGTTGTGAATTGTGTTTTAATTTTTTAGAGGATGACTGATGGCGTATGAATAAAACATACAGAAAGTGGCATATACTGTGACAAGCTCTCAGGGGCCCTCCTTCTAACTCCTGGTTCCCTAGAGCCCAGGTGGGTGGGCAGACGCCAGCGCTCATGGGATGGACCGTCTCTGCCTCCGTGCGCACTGGTTTGAGATTCAGGCCAGATTCCTCTTCAGGGCGACGCCTCTGCTGCTGCTTTGGTTCAGGACCTCATTAGCCTCCTCCAGAAACCTTTCCTCAGCCTCCTGCCTGCTTTCCCACTCCTGGGACTTCCCTTCTCCAAATGTTTGCCCGGTGTTATCAAATTTAGCTAACATGACATCGCTCCGCTATCCCAAAATCTTCAGAATGGTTTCTCATTAAACAGAAAGAGGAAGAGGTTAAAACACAACAGAGGGTTTAGCTTGAGTACCAAGGTGTTTCTTTCCCATGATTTCAGGCTGCCCGCTCTGTGCAGGGCAAGCCCGCATCCTGCCCCTCCCAGCTGATTATCAGTGGATTATAAAAGCTCCTGGATGCTACGGGGGCTTCCTCATTCCAGCCCCCTTCTGCAGAAGATCTGGGCTGGGTCCCAGGCAATCCAGGGCCCCCTGAGTGGGCACTCATCTTCACAGCTGGCCGGGAGGTGAGAAAATGAATGCCATCCCCTCACCTGTGTCACCTGTCTTTAGGCACCTGGTTGTTGGGGCCAAGGCTAAAGTCTCCTCATTAAGACTGTTTTCCATCCATCCTCCTGGCTATTCCCCCAGTCAGGGTTGAAGAGTCTGAGCCCCGGCATATGTTTTCCTTGGCTCTGTAAGAATTGTCTTCTTCCTCTAAAAGTGTCTTTAATTAGGGAAGCAGAAGCGGCAGGAATTTACAGCCAGATCAAGGGACAGCGTGCCACTTGTTTTCTCACAGAAAAGGTGGTTGTGAGGAATTTTCCCCTTATTAATGTGATGTCTATGGAACTGAGCTTGAAAACAGATTAATTGAGCTCACAGGGTAGCTCTTAAGGATGGCAGGCTCTTGGGAGTGTGGGTGGCTTATCATAACTTTGCATATTTTAAATGGCTTTAATCCAAAAAAGTAATTATCCTCTTTCCTTCCCTTCGAAGGTCACATGTACCTCTGTACCCAGAAGTTACGGGCAGCATCAAGATGCTCCCGTGGTTTGGTCCCAGGCACGGCACCTACTATGTGAGAGCAATTGAACGGAAAGATGGAGGCATTTATTAAGCACAGAATGTCTCGTAGAGTGTGACCGAAATGAGAGACAGCCTTTGCATTGTGGAGAGATAGGCCTAAGGACCTGGCTCTTTAATTGGCATTTCGTTATGGAAAATTTTTTTCTGCCTGGTGCTTAAGTGTACACAACACTGTGACTTCTGAAATTGACTTTTACTCGGGGAAATGGATTCAGAGAAGTTACATGGCCGGCTCAAAGTCAGGCTCAGACCCCTGGACTTTGAATCTCTGTCTTCCCACTCCTACGCAAGTGTATTTGGGTCAGCGTTATTTCTGTGCCACCAGTCCCCTTTACTGGTGCGTTGGCTGCATTTTACAGAATGGCTGATTAAAAGCATGAGAATAGGTTTCCAGGGTGAGCCTCCCTCCCCTATCCCACCCCGGGGTCCTGGTGCACATAGTGACAGGAGGAGTGGCTTATGAACTTGGCCTTCACTGGGGCCAGTTGCAGGCGGGGGGTGGGGGGGGGCTTCACAGGTGCACGGTGACAAAGTACACGTTAGGTCTTGGTTTACTTCTTTGTGGTAAATAAATAACTGTGTATCATTACGGTACTTATCAAGTCCCTGACAAGGGCCAGATGCTGTTGGGGCACTAACATCAACCCCTAGATTTTCTCTGCAGTTGGGAGGCACGGAGAGACACCATCTGTAATTTTCCACCTTTATTAAATTGCTGCCAGAGCGAGGTGCTGCTAACTGGCAACATGGGCTCACATGAAGCCTGCATTCCTCTTGCTTCCCTGTCCTCTGCTGGCAGTGAGTGTGGCTAGCCAACACATCCTGGCCAGGTTCCAGAAGGTGCTGGAGTGCGGAAGTCTGGCCACACATCTTTAGACCGTGACTCTTCCTTACCTTGAGGAGTCAGTCAGGAGATTCTGACACTCTTAAAACTCAAGTGAATTACACCTTGATTCATTATTTTTAAAATTAAGGAAGCTTACACAAAAGAGCATTACAATAAGATTGAATGGAATAGAAATGAATAATTAGAACCAAAGAAAATGAATCTATGGCCATGCTAATTGTAAGTAATTTGCCTTGATTGAGACTTAAATTTGGCTCTAGGCTTCATGGAAGCCCAGAAAAAAGGGAAATAGCACAAGTTGCCTGTTCTTCCCAGCTTCTTGGAAGGGGGACTAATCTGCTCAAGCACCAAATCCCAGAAAGGATTTTTTAAGCGGCTGTAATGAGAAGATTTTATGGGTGTGCGTCTCATCTGGGTTTCTGCCTAAAAGAATGACCCAAGGCAATATACTAACCCTTGTGGTAGGGCCCAGCTTCCTCCTCATTTTTAAACGGGGTTTATAGTAACTACTCTTCATGCTTGTCATAAGGATTAAATGAGAGACTTGTTAGAGTGTATTTTCATGAGTGTTCGTAGGAAGCAACCTAATTTTTATCAGTGGGAGAAAATGGCTAAATAAAGTGGGATACATTCTTACCATAGCATAGTACATCCTCCTGTACTGAACCCTCCCTCTAACCACACCCCTTGTCAAGGACCCTGCCATTTCTCCCAGAAGAGGCGGAGAATACTTCCCTACCCCACCAATATGGAACGTGGCCACGTGACTTGCTTCGGCCAATGAAACGTGGACAGAAGTGGCAAGATATGGAGCCTAGACCTTACGAGGCATTATGTGTTTCCACTCACCCCTCTTGAGCTTCTGCCATCTGTATTAAAAGAATATGCTCCTCTGGTGGTTTGGTCCAGGGCAGGTAATAACAGATGCATGGAGCAGACTAGACCCAACCTGAAGTTCAGAGTCCGGCTGAGCTTAGGTGAATTCACTCGTTGCAAATGAAAAAAAAAAAAAAAAAGTTGTTGAAAGTCATTGCATTTGGAGGTGATTTGTTATATATCAATACTGTGACATTAGCTGATTGATACAGTAGCCTAGAGAGATATCTGTAATATATTGAGAGAAAAAAAGCTTCAAAGGGAGATCATATAAATTCTGAAGTATAGAATAATATAAACCTCTGATCTTATTTTGTTAAAAAGAATATGCTTATACATCTAGATAATTAAAAGTGTTGAGGGATAATGGCATTCACATCTTGAAAAGCATGAATTTGAAAATTATATGTATTTTTGGAAAAACGGTGGTTTTTTTTCTTTTTCCTTTCTGTGTAGTATGTGTGAGTACAATTTGTGAGTTATAAAAAGCTTAAAGATCAAAAACCACAGCTTCAAAGCAGGCTGCCCTACAGCACTGTGGTGGTCACCCTCTCTAGGGGTATCTGGTTATGGTCTGTAGGAACTTTTTGCTCAGATCTGCCCTTCATCATTGCCTACGTGACAGACATGACAGAAAGCAAACTTTCATTCTCTCAGCTGCTTGGAGTCAGGAAGCAATGCCCAGAGCCGCCCAGCCATGGAGGAGTGTATTTAAGACTAGAGACCAAGGTGGTTTGCTAGTTAGCTTCTTTGCTTTTTCCCTCCAGAAATATTTGTACTGTAGGCATTAGACTAAGTGCTTGGGAGGCTGTAGTGGACAAGATATTCTGACAGAGCATCTGTAGCCTCAGATCCTAGACTAGCACCTTATCCATTTTTCATATCCACACATACATAATTTAACATAAATGCCAAAATGCCATCTTAGAATTTGCTTCTTCTTTTCAGTGCTATTGTGGTCTGTTTAGGCAGCTATAATGAAATACCACAGACTGCGTGGTTTATAAACAACAGAAATTTATTTCTCACAGTTCTGCAGGATGGAAGTCTGAGATCAGGATGCCAACATAACTGTGTGAGGGCACTTTTTCCTGGTTCACTGAGGGCTGTCTTCTACCCTTCTTGTCCTCATAGGGGACCAGGGGCCTAGAAAACTCTCTGGGGTCTCTTTTATGAGGGCACTGATCCTCCTCATGAGGGCTCCACCCACGTGACCTAATCACCTCCCAAAGGCCCCACCTCCTCATACCATCATCTTTAGGGGTATGGATACTGGGGAGATACAAACATTCAGACCGTAGCAAATTCCGTCTTTAAAATTATTTTTTTCCTTTGCTTTTGGGCTTCCTTCCTCTTCCTTTTTCTGTCGCATTAAATGTTCCATCCCCCCACCCCCACCCTACCCCAGACAGACCATAGCAACACATTAGTTTGTGTCTTTCTATGTCTTAGGACCCTGTAGCCACGCACAGACATATTTATGGTGTGAGGCAGGGAGACGAGTGTTCATGCCTCGTTAGAACCCTGTGGTCACTTTTTATTTTATAATCAGAATAGGGGATTTCCTGTTGTGGCTCAGTGGTTAACGAATCCGACTAGGAACCATGAGGTTACGGGTTCGATATCAGCCTCGCTAAGTGGGTTAAGGATCTGGCATTGCCGTGAGCTGTAGTGTAGGTTGCAGACGTGGCTTGGATCCCACGTTGCTGTGGCTGTGGCGTAAGCTGGCTGCTACAGCTCTGATTTGACCCCTAGCCTGGGAATCTCCATATGCCGCGAGTGTGGCCCTAGAAAGGACAAAACAAAAAGAGAAAAAAAATCAGAATAGGGACACGTGTGGTCAGATGTACCCAATGAAAAATCAAGGCCAGGTGTCCAGATAACGCCATCAAGATTCTCTTGCTCCCAGTCATTCTGCTTATCTTACTGTGTCAGTGTGGCTCTTTGCCTGCAGACTGTGTGGCTCTCCACGATCATCATTTAGTATCAATGCAAGATTGTCCCAAGTCACAGTGTCACATCCCCCTTGGCCAGTGGAGGTAGGGGAGGGGGGTGGTGGGTGGGACAGCAGGGTTGTAGAAAACCTGTGAACAGTCAGCATGTCACATTCCCACTGAGCCTTTGTAGCTGGGGTGACCAGTTACTATATCATCCAAGCAGAAGGCTTTTGGGGGTGAAAGGAGGGTCTATTAATAATATCATCAGGAAGTCAGACATAAATTGACGCTCTCCCAGCACCGTAAACCATGTGGTCAGTGGTTGCCTTGGGGTTATAGGTAGAGATGACTGCACAGTGCTTGTGGCTTTGTGTAGTTTTTTTTTTTTAAATATTTATCAGCTCCCATCACTTTACCCTCCACCCTCCTCCCCCCACCCCCCCACCCTGAATATAAGTAGTCCAGGCCTCTCCATCTCTGGGAATCCGTGGTGTGTTTGTTTCCCCCAGTGAGTCTATGCCTTATTTTTTTTTCCGGGAAAGTGTATTTAACGTCTATGGGCTAGCATCCGTCAGACTTTCTCAGGCACCTGGTCTGTGCCAGACATTCAGTGAACAAAAGGTAGCTGTGGTTCAGATCCAGGTGGCTGTTGAAAGGCTAACCTGAGACAATGTGTGCTGAGCACTTAGCAGTGGGTCTGGTGCATGGTAAGCCCCCGTTATTGTTATGGCTTTTCTGTCATTGTTTTAACTATCACTGTAATCATTGCACAAGGATCGCTATGAATAAGATAGGGTTCTTGTTTCCAACATCCTGGCAGTGGCAATGGGGACGCCCAGAAACAAGCCTCTAAGTTGCAGCAGTGATAAAAGAATGTACAAAGCTATAAAACACAATGGCTTTAGAATGTGGTGGGCGTGGCCCACCGTGCATGTGGGTGGGTGTAGGAGCCGATCTCTGACTGCTTCCTCTGCTGCCAGAGGCCTGGAAGCTTCCTAGGAGGAAACTCCTTTTGTTTAGACAGTTGGTCTCATTTTATGTCTTTTGTGTAAAAGGAAATCCAGTGTACAGACATTTGTATTTTATAACAGTAAGAAAGGCTAGTAATGATGGTTATTTTAAAATCAACATACGATAGCACTTATGTAAGAGCTTGGGTTTCGGAGTTGGGAGCCTGGGTTTGAATTCTCGTCCCATCCTTACGGGCCGTGTGATCATGGCAAGTAACTGAGCCTTTGGGGGTCACAGTTTCCACATCTGGAAACAGTGGTATTAGTAAGATTGACCTGAAGGAGTTCGCATGAAGGTTAAATGATTTAATTGCTGGAAGGTACCCAGAGTGGAGCCTGGCTCATGGTGAGAGAGCCCCACCACCTCTCACTTGACTGACACTTTAGCATCCCGGAATTTGTTAAAGTTTTGTTGCCTAAGTTAAATGCCTTTAAGAAATAGCTCTTTGAATTTGAATTTGGTTTTTACAAAAAGAAATGTGAATCCACTGACCAAATTTAAAAGGTCAAAACCCCCTACTTCTGGGTCCATGGATCTAGTTAGACTATAGTGCTAAAGATTCCGGAATTTTCCACCTTTTTTTTTTAGGGCCTCACCTGTGGCATATGAAGGTTCCCAGGTTAGGGGTCGAACTGAATCTACAGCTGCCAGCCTACACCACAGTTACCACAATGCCAGATCCAAGCTGCATCTGCGACCTACACCAAAGCTCATAGTGACACCGGATCCTTAACCCACTAAGTGAGGCCAGGGATCGAACCCAAAACCTCATGGGCACTAGTTGGGTTCGTTACTGCTGAACCACAACAGGAACTCCACTTTCCACCTATTTTTATCAAAGCGTAGCATTTATCCCTTATGTTGGATTGAAAACTACTGTTGACCCTTGAAGGACCCGGGTTTTGAACTACTGGGGTCCACCTTAGGTTTGTTTGTTTTTTTCCAATAGTAAACACTGTATTACTACATGACCTTCTGTTGGTTAGATGCACAAATACAGGACTACAGATATGGAGGAACCACACAAGTGGACGGCCATAAGTCATATTCAAATTTTCCACCGTGTAGAGGGTTGGCGCCCCAAGCCCCACATTGTCCAAGGGTCACATGTATTCTTTTAAAGTAACAATATGTCCCATAGGAAGTGATTTTTCAATGTTTTCTACAGTAGGAACGGAATATGGATCTTCCAAGGAAGGAACTAGAACATTTACTTTCATAATAAAGAAGGTTAGGCATCCCATGGTGGCTCAGTGGGCTAAAGAACCCGACTAGTATCCAAGAGGATACAGGTTCAATCCCTGGCCTTGCTCAGTGGATTAAGGATATGGTGGGGCTGTGGGTGTGGTGTAGGCCAGCTGCCTGAGCTGGATGGATGAGGATGAAAGGGCCTGCCAGCATAGCCCTGCAGGCCTGCTGGGTAAGGAGGTGAAAAGAGACAGCAAATAAAATAAGTTAGCAAAAGTTATTTAAGTATTCTTTCATTCCATTCAACAAACATAAGCCAACTTACCAGGCACTGTGCCCAGTGCTTTCACATGCATGACCCAACTGTCTGTGACCATTATCCTAAACCAGGATGTCACCCTGGGCAGAGAACTGGACAGGGAGTTCCAGCCTGACCCTTACCTGAGGGACCCCCGAGCCCATCTCTAAATGCAGTAGTTACCTCGCTTCTTCCTTGGTCAGTGGTCTCTGGTTGTAATTGCTTCCCTTTAAACGTCCAAGATGATTCCCAGGCCAGCATCCCTTTGACAGCTCTTGTGTGTTTCAGAGTTAGCACAATGTCTGTGACCCCAAGTTCCTTCCTTGCCTGGGTTAACAGACTGGTTCTTCTACTCCTTTCTTCTTCTCTCCTTCATCTATAAATGTTGTAACTTTGTAAAAAGGGGACGGTAATGATTCCTGTTGTCTAAAATTATTGTGAGGAATACGTTTTCATAGATAAAAGTGCTTCACGTCAGCACTTTTTGCAAGACACACAAAAATGTCAGTAAGTATTTACCGTTATTATTACTGTTTAGCATCACCTATGGGCCGTGTACTAGGCTAAGTGCATTCCATGTGTTAGTTCAGCTTATGACCAGAAAAAAATTGATTCCCTTACATTTATGCCTCAGTGATAGAATTTGGTGATCGTTGGTATTTTTTTGTTTGCAACTGTTTTCTTTTTTAAATTTTGGTGTTCTTGTATCTCTTTAACTGGAGTCAGTATCACACCAAACCACGCGGGCTGAAGTCTTCGATTCCTCTCCCTCTTTCCCCTCCTTCAGACCACTTGCTCCCCATGTGATTGGGCAGATTTAAATCTCCCCTGCATCTTTCCTCCACTTTCCCCCCTTGCTCTCTCCTGGCCCACTGGCCATTGTCATAGCTTCCTAACTGGTTCCTGTCCAATCCATTTTTTTTTTTTTTTTTACTGCCAGCCAAAGTATCCACCTACAGTGTAGTTCTCAATAAAGTCCCAAATCCTGAGTTTCGAATGGAAGATTCTTTGCTTTCTGGTCTTGACCTCCCCTTTGGAACCATCTGGAACAGGTCCCTTTTTGCCCTCTATTCTACCGCCCAACTGTGCCCTCTACTTTCCCACTTTAAATTCATGCTGCCCCAGCTCCCTGGGAGGTTCTTGTAAATCGTATGGAAACACTTTCCTTGTTAAATACTATAGCATCATATAGAAGCCTTTTTTAACCAGCTCCATACCTATTTCCAAGCCCTTCTACCTGTCCCCAGAGACCACCATGTTTCTGTCATAGGGCCCACTTTCAGCTCTTTTTCTTTCTGTGTTGACAGTCATATATATACATGCACTTATGGAGAATGTATGGTGGTGCTTTGTTGTTTTGTGTGTGGGTGTGTCTATGACATAAATAGTATCCAACGGCACTTATCATTCTGCAAAGTGTTTTTCTCTCTGAACAATATGTCCTGGCAATCTGTCCATCAGGATGCATCTTTTTTTTTTTTTTTTTGGTCTTTCTGCCTTATCTAGGGCCGCACATGTGGCATATGGAGGTTCCCAGACTAGGGGTCTAACAGGAGCTGAAGCTGCCGGCCTTCGCACCAGCCACAGCAACGCGGGATCCGAGCCACATCTGCAACTTACATCACAGCTCACAGCAGCGCCGGATCCTTAACCCACTGAGCAAGACCAGGGATCGAACCTGCAACCTCATGGTTCCTAGTCGGATTCGTTAACCACTGAGCCATGATGGGAACTCCCAGGATGCATCTTAAATGCCACCCAGAATTCCCCAAAACTTCACAGGACGCCATCACACTGGGAGCACTCTCTCCAATGACATTTCTCACAATCTCCTAAGAAGCTTTCTACTTTATGTGTGTGTGTGTGTGTTATGAGTGATTTGTTATATTTATACTTTTATTTGTATTTCTCTATAATTTCAAAAATTTCAACTATTCTCTCAATGTTATATTTAATCAAGTAAGTGTTAGGTAAGATACAGACAGGATCGCACACACATTTTCTTTTTCTTTTTTTTGTTTTTTCTGTAATTTAATTTTTTAATTTTAAAATTATAGTTGATTTACAAGGTGGTGTCAATTTCTGTTGTACAGGAAAGCATATATATATATATATATATATTCTTTTTCTCACGTTGTCTTCCATCATGTTCTATCCAAGAGATTGGATATAGTTTCCTGTGTTATCCAGTTGGATGCTGTAATTTTGTTACCCAGACACCTTACTATTAATTTGTCCTGCCACTGACCTTGATCCTGGGACCACAGGTGCCTTGGAGAGGGAGGTGAACATATAGGTCAGCTGAAAAATGTGCCATGGTTACAAATTCTCCAGTCATGCCCAGCTCTTAGGCAAGAATCTTACTACCAGGACCCAAGGAGAGTAAGTCTCAGATGAAATTCTGCCAGATGGTCCTGTGCGCAGCCATGCTGGAGCCAGTGCAGAAGGAAAAGTGGGTGCTTCTGTATACCTTTATCAGAAGTTTATTTATTAGCATTTTATAATCATATATTATCTACACTCTACATTAGATAACTATATAGCAGATTAATGTTATAAATTATATGACTTACAATATATAATATATAAGCACATTACCTTTTATGTCATTATATTGTAGATGCTAATGTCAAAAGTTAATAAAAACTCTCCAGGTGAAAAAAAAATGACCATATATTACACCCATCTGTGTTGCCCAATCTGTTTGAGAGCCACATCCCTAAACCCCATAAGCTTGCTCAGTGGGGGAGGCCCTCAGTGAGGGCCGATTAGAAACAATGGTTCCCAATGCATGGTAATGCCTTGGTTGTAAAACAAACATCCACAGCCTAGCCTGTCTTTATTTATTGACATTTTGTCCATCATAGACTTTTGACAGATTGTTGCGCTAACATACTTGTTTCGGTGCCTCTTTAAGCTCGGCGCCAGAGGCCAGTGCTGCCTTGTTTCCCTGTAGCCCTGACCCTGTTGTCACGTATCCAGAATTATTCCCTGAGCATTTATTCACAAGCACAGAAGTGGCTCATGCAGGCCTCCTGGTGAGCTTGTTTGGGTTCCAGCTCACTGTCCAGGTAATGTGTGAAAGCTGTCCTCAAGGCAGTTCTCCCAGGACCCAGAGACAGGATTCTGTGACTCTCACAGCCAGCATCACACAGGAGAATCCTCCAAGTTCACGGCTGTTCACGCAGGACTACTTAGGGACTGGCCTTGGGCTGCAGTCTCATGGGCAAGGCTACAGGTCTTGCTAGATTTTTATAACTGGTCCCCCAAGAGCAGGAAGTGTTTTTAAATATTTTAATCAATTCACATTTTTCAATTTAAATTTGTATCAATTTCCAACATCCATCATACTATTTAAGAAGTCTTTCATTTGGAGTTCCTGTTGTGGCTCAGCATGTTAAGAACCCGAAATAGTGTCCATGAAGATGCGGGTTCGATCCCTGGCCTTGCTCAGTGGGTTAAGGATCCGGGCATTGCCCGAGGTATAGGTGGCAGATGCAGCTCGAATCCGGTGTTGCAGTGGCTGCGGTGTGGGCCTGCTGCTGTAGCTCCAATTTGACCCCTACCCTGGGAACTTCCATGTGCTGCAGGTACAGCCTTAAAAAAAAACAAGAAAAAACAAAGTCTTTAATTTAACCAACTGAAAAATCTATTTATAATATTTACTCTGCTAATTAGCAAAGCCTCCGGTATTGACCAAGATGTGGATCACAGTTGTTCTTGTGGTGGGCCCCAGGAGTGTGGTCTTTCCGATTAGTAAGCAGAAGATGGACTCTGGGGTGTGGCTTTTTTTTTTAACTCAATAAATTTTATTATATTTATAGTGGTACAACAATAATCGCACCCCAATTTTACAATGCTTCCATTCCAAACCCCCAGCCTGTCCTTCCCTCGCAACCTCTCTCCTTTGATAACCATCAGTTTTTCAGTTTGTGAGTCAGTATCTGTTCTGCAAAGATGTTTGTTGTATCCTTTTTTTAAAATTACACATGTAAGTGGTAGCATTTGAGGTTGATGTCTCATTGTCTGACTGACTTCACTTTGCATGAGACTCTCTAGGTCCATCCATGTTGCTATAAATGCTGTTATTTCTTTCCTTTTAATGGCTGAGTAATATTCCATTGTATATATGTACCACATCTTCCCTATCCACTCTTCTGTCGAAGGGCATTTAGGCTGTTTCCATGACTTGGCTATTGCATAGAGGGCTGCAGTGAACATTGGAGTATATGTGTCTTTTCGAGTCATGGTTTTCTCCGGATAGATGCCCAGGAGTGGGATTGCTGGATCAAATGGTAATTCTATTTTAGTTTTCTGAGGAATCTCCATACTGTTTTCCACAGTGGTTGTGCCAATTTACATTCCCACCAACAGTGTAAGATGGTTCCCTTTTCTCCACACCCTCTACTGCATTTATTGTTGGTAGACTTTTTGATGATGGCCATTCTGGCTGGTGTAAAGTGGTAGCTCATAGTAGTTTTGATTTTCATTTCCCTAATAGTTAGTGATGTTGAACATCTTTTTAAGGGTTTTCTGGCCATCTGTATGTCTTCTTTGGAGAACTGTCTGTTTAGATCTTCTGCCTATTTTTTGATGGGATTGTTTGTTTTTTTGGTATTGAGTTGCAGGAGGTGTTTATATATTTTGAAGATTAATCCCGTGTCAGTCACTTCATTGACAAATATTTTCTCTCATTCTGTGGGTTATCTTTTTCATTTTGTTTAGCGGCTTTCCTTTTTTTTTTTTGGCCATCCCTTGGCACATAGAGTTCCTGGGACAGGGATCAGATCTGAGCTGCAGTTGCAATCTATGCAACACTAGATCCTTAACCCACTGTACCGAGCTGGGGATTGAACCCAAAACCCAGTGCTCCAGAGACTCTGCTGATCCCATTGCACCACAGTGGCAACTCCACGTGGCCTATTTTTTAGGGCAACTCTTGAGTGAAGCTGGGACCCGCTGACACATTGAAACACTGTACCATCTTTGCTCTAACTGTATTAAATTACAGCCCTCATGAGTGGACAGATTGCTGATCTGCTTTTCTCATCTCAGCATATGTAGGGTGTGGCAAATCCACATTTGTACTTGACAAGTGCAGTTCCAGGGTAGGTGCCCCAAGAGGCATCCCCCTGACCCTCGATGTCCTGGTGACCCCTCTGCCTTGCTGCCCAGCACGTGGTACCTGTGATCAGCAACCACAGCATAGATGGCTGGCTCCCTGGATATGAAGTCAGGGGGAAATCGGATCATGAACTGCAGTGAGCGAGTAGAGACAGGGTAAGCCCCTGCCTTCAACGTCAGCAGCAGAGAGTATGAAAAATCGTGTCACAGGAGGGCCCGTTGCAAGGGAGTAGGGAACTCGGGGTCCCAGAAACTGATCTGGGTAAGGCTCCAAGCCCAGGAACTGTGACTTAAACATAAAGCCCAAGATGCTGGATAGGACTCAGCCTTTACCATGTTCAGGAGACAGTCCTTGGAACTAACTGTTCAACATCAACCTCTCAGATTATGGATTTATTTTCTAGGGATCTGAAAGTTTATACTAAAAGAAAATGGGGAGTTCCTGTCGTGGTGCAGTGGTTAATGAATCCAACTAGGAACCATGAGGTTGCGGGTTCGATCCCTGGCCTCGCTCAGTGGGTTAAGGATCTGGCGTTACTGTGAGCTGTGGTGTAGGTTGCAGACGCAGCTTGGATCCCGCATTGCTGTGGCTGTGGCATAGGCTAGTGGCTACAGCTCCGATTCGACACCTAGCCTGGGAACCTCCATATGCCACAAGTGTGGCCCTAGAAAAGGCCAAAAAAAAAGGAAAAAAAAAAAGAAAAGAAAATGGCAGGAATAAATTCTGGCAAATCAAAGACACCAGTTTCTCTGGAGCTAGGTACCAGTTAGCCAGTGGGTTAAGGAGAGCTGTTAACGTTAATTGAATACTGTGTTGTGAACAACTGTGTATTTTATATGCCTTCATTTATCCCCATGTTCTGATAAGGTGATTAAACAGTTAAGCCACTTGCTCAGTTAAGTAGCTAAGTTTGGGATTTGACTAGGTTTCTACCCAGAACCTATACATGTATGCTCCCAGACTCCACAATATTGTGTAGGACCAACAGCATTGAAGAATTTCTCAGAAGAATGCATTTGTTTTCTTTTTTGTCATATAAAAGACGCCATTGCTAGGCTGACATATGAATGTCTCTGCCTTTGCTGAGAAAGAATGGGTGGTCCTGTTGAAGTAAGTGTCTGACTTCTGAAGGACTAGCAATTACTTTAGAAGCTAAAACAGCTGTGCGCTTCACTGGACAAGCTATCCTTCCCACCAAAACCATCTGAGGATAAAGAAAGTGCAGAAATTCTCAATTCAGTGAATAGCCGTTTGTTAATTACAAAAGAAGAGCTGAAATAAATGGGTTGTTATGAAATGTCTCAAAATGCGTCTACATCTTTGTTGTGATTTTATACCCAAATAAATACTGGGCTGATTTCTGGCTCACCTTGCTCGTTGGAGGAACTTACATTCCTTAATTTCTCTGATTCTCTGTGTTCTCATTACAGTTAGCCCTCTGTAGCCGTGGGTTCAGCATCTGTGGATTCAACCAACCGTGGATTGAAAATATCCACACATACAAAAATTCCAGAAAGTTCCAGTCAGCAAAACTTGAATTTGCCATGTGTTGGCAACTATTTACATAGCATTTACATTGTATTTACAACTATTTACATAGCATTTCCATTGTATTAGGGATTATAAGTAATCTAGAGTTGACTTAAAGTGTGTGGGAGGATATGCGTGGGTTATATGCAAATACTACAACATTTATGCAAGGGACTTGAGCACCCATGAATTTTGGTCCTGTAATCAATCCTCCGAGGAAACAGAAGGACAACTGTATTAATACAACAGAGATTTGACAAGATTATTATCCCATAAAGGATTCTTTTTGCTTTGTTTTGTTTTTCCATCCTGTAGGTTTGGCTTCTCTCACTTTATCAAGGAAGACGTGTGGTCCATCACATTTCAGGGGTTAATGCCCCGTTGATTATTGGGGTTCATCGTGAATATGTTTCAGAACCCCAAATTCCCACACGCCATAATTTCTGGATTTATGTACATATTCTTCGTTTATTTTGAAATGAGGAAAATGGTGGGGGCTGATACAAATATCAGTAGATTGTTCACGGTAAAGTGTTCATCCATAAGAGATCAAGTGATACTTAGCAAGTTAAGAAAGATACGTGAAGGTGTCACCGTACCTGTCCATCTCATCTTGGAAACTTCGGCCGCCTCGGAGCAAAGCTGGCTTGGCTGCCTTGCCTTCTCCAGATTCCTGCTTGAGACACAGCGCTCTGGTGTGTGTGTTGGGTGGAGGGCAGCAGTCTGGGCATGCGGGGATGCCCAGGCTAGGACAGAATGGGCCGTCGTCACGGGAGGGGAACGTAAGTGCATTCCTAGGGGAGAGGAAGGGTTAGAGTCACAGAGACACCATACGGATTATCCAGATCTGAGGGAAGAGAGTGGGTCTGAAAAATGGAGAGAATATAGGTCTGGGCTGGGAACTGAGCTGCAAAGCGGGAGCTAGGAGGGTGGGTTCCCGGCTGTGCCCTGAGAGGCCTCAGCCGCCCGTAGGTCTTTCTCTTCAGATGTTAAACTCTTGTGCTGTGCGCTCTGGAGGACAGGACTCTGTCTAAATGGAAACTTTGTGTCCAGACCCTAGAAGAGCAAATAGTAGGTAGTAGATAAATCCTCAGTAAATGGCTACTGAAGGAAGGAAGACAAAAGAAGGGAGGGAAGGAAGGATGGAGGAAGGAAAGAGAAAAGATGGGATGGGCGGGTTTCCCTGAGCTGCAGGAGGGCCAGGGCAGGCACCCACACCGCGGCCACCAGCACCTCGGGATTGTCACAGAGAACTTAAATCTGATCTCTCCATCAATGGCCACTGTTTTCAACAAGTTTTGACCATGACTCGGTAAAAAAATGCACTTTAGCGACACAAATACACACACACAGAGTCTCTTAACACGGGATGCATTCTAATAATTCCCATCTCATCACAGCCCCCCATTCTACTCCCCAAACACTGGCCTGTACCCCGTAGACTGAACAGCTCTGGATCCAATCCCTTTGCTGCTATTCTTACAGTGATAACTTTCCTTTCCAGAATCCTTCCTCTCTCTCTCCTAGATGGGAGTTAATTCTCTCTTCCTGCAAACATATCAGTTTTATTCCGTTTGATAAAAAGCAAAGACTCACTGAGGGTTTGGGATGGAAATGCTATAAAACTGAGTGGTGATGATTTTTGTACACCTGTAATTGTAATAAAATTCATTAAGTAATGGGGAAAAAATAAAAATCAAAGACAGTTCTTTCCTTGACTTTGCTCCTTTCTAGTGACAGCTCTTATTTCAAGGAATCCCTGTAAATAAATAAATGATATATGCTTGCTGCTTCTTTCCTATCCAGACTTTCCATCCTTAACCCCTCAGTGAGTTACCTTCCTCTACCACTTGCTCTCAAAGGATCGTAAGGACCTTTGGCTGTGCAGATCCCAAGCAGATTTCCTCTTCCTCCTCCTTCTTTTTCTTTCTCTCTTTCTTCTCAATTCCTGTTCTACTTGACTGTGGATCCTTTTGAACCCTATTCTCTTAAAAAGGGTCTCCTTTCTTGATGTATTCATGCATCCATTCATTCATTTGACTAGCCATTCAAAATTGGTTTAAGGAACACCTCAGTGAGGAAAACATGGACCTTTGTCCTAAAGGGGAAAAAAAAAAGACAAATAAGGTGCACCATTTCCATTCTCAAGCACCTTAAAGTGTAGAAAAGGCCTTGGATTTACACAGCTAACTGCCCAGCACCAGCTTTTGGAGAGATACTTAGATGGTGGCATGTGGTTAAAAACTCAGGCTTTGTAGCTAAATGGATCTGGTCAGTTTGGGCTCTGCCAGTTTCTGGCCATCTGATTTGGCGCAAATGACCTAACTTCTCTAAATGCCAGGTTCCTCTTCAAATGGTAATTGATGCTCATGGCACCTCGTCCACAGAAGTGCTGTGAGGGATATGCTGTCTCACTGAATTCTTATCTGATTCCTCTGAAGCAGGTACAGTCATTTATCCCATTCTACAGATGAGGAAACTGAGGCATAGCAAGGCCATACCGTCCTCAAGTGGCAGACCTGAGCTACAGACTCAGCCATTCTGACTTGAGAATCTGTGACCCCACCACAAAAACCACCCCACCCATAGTCTAGTTTTCTGTGATACCAGACTAGAACCTTGTTTTCTTAGTATTTGCAGAGATTTTCTGACTTTCAAGAGGCTGATTAATAAGCCAGGAGACCACTTTATTAATTTACTGCACAGGACACCTCCTCCTGTGCAGATAATGAAGACATTAAAATATAATAATGATAACTACCATCAACGGGGCATATGCTATATGCTGGGCAGTTTGCACACAGAGCTTATCCTATCTCACAACACTCTGCAGTGGTGTTATTAGCCCAGCTGCACCCACGGGAAGACTAAGACTTATTACTGAGTACATGGTAAAAACACCGTACATTTTAGCAGCTACTGCGATTACTATCATCATCATCGTTAATAGCACTAGCAGCAGTAGACAATGTTAAGGAATTTGCTCAGTAGTTCCTGCTTGTAAATAATAGAGACCAGAAATAAACTCAGGTCTGTCTGATTCCAGAGATAATATTTTTCATCATGAAGCTTCATGAAAGGACAATTTTAGACAAAAGGGACCAAGTGTCCCTACGGAATATTCCATTGCATCTGAATTGCTTCTTTTCGAGAGAACTAGGTCTAGCAAAGAACAAGCCTTGGCCAGCTGGGATGAAATGGTCTGATTCTTCGGATGGTTGTGGGTCAAGATGGATGGCATGGTCTTGACTGATTGCTTTTTTTCAACCGCTGTCCGATTCTCCACTCCCTGGTGCCGGTCAGGTCATACTCTGATGGAGTGGATTATAGCTCTCTTTACAATGGTTGGATCTAAATACTTCCTTTGGTGAAATATCTATATCTGATCCCTTTGCCTGGGGACCATGTTATTCTTTGTCTGGATCTCATGCACCATCTCCTTGGACAAGATGCTTCTTCAGAGGACTCAGGTCACATGGTCCATGTGGGTCTTCAGGGATTTCTGTTGTTCAGAGAATCATTTTCTGAGCCCGGTCCCCCTCTTTAGGGTGATGGGATATTTGAGGAGCACTTCCATGTGATGAGAGGCTTTATGGTGGAAAAATGAAAAGAGCGTCACAACTGATTTTAAGGAATCGGGGCTTTTGTGGGGAGTGGGAGAATGGAAAGAAGAGGGTTATAAGACAGCTTTGAAGCTAGAGTCTGGGTAACTGGAAAAAAAGGCAAAATGGCAGGAGCTGAAAGTAAGGAAGAGGAAGAAATGGTTTCAAGCTATTTTTTTTTTCTAGGGGCGGGGTGGGCAGAGTGGACATGAGTACAGATGGAGAAGGTGAAGTCAATGTCAGGGTGCGTTTGCAGTGCGGTTGTAATAAGTAAACTTGTTTTACTTGATGTGATTTTTATACCTTTCCATTACTATTCAAGTAAGCAAATTTGATTTGCACAGCTAAAAATATTTGTCTAAGTAGTCATATATTATGTTCATGTCCATATGACTTTAAGGAATAGGGTTTTATACATTCATGCACAAATTTATAAATATTTACCCCAAAGCCTTTAAAAGATGAAGCAAGACTTACAGATATGAGAAGAGAAAATTGAGAAGCAGATGAAAAATGGACTTAAAACATTTCAGCTAACCACAGATATTAAATTAAAAATGCATTGAGGAGTTCCTGTCATGGTGCAGTGGTTAATGAATCCGACTAGGAACCATGAGGTTGAGGGTTCGAACCCTGGCCTTGCTCAGTGGGTTCAGGATCTGGCTTTCCCATGAGTTGTGGTGTAGGTCGCAGACGTGGCTCGGATCCCGCGTTGCTGTGACTGTGGCGTAGGTCTGCAGCTACAGCTCCTGTTAGACCCCTAGCCTGGGAACCTCCATATGCCACGGGTGCTGCCCTAAAAAAATGACAAAAGATAAAAATGCATTGATAAGGTAAAAATATGGTGAATGCATTTGGAAATTATTTCTGGAATAACAAAACAAAACATTCATTAATCTTTAGTAATGTGACTGCCTTTTGGTATAGGTACATTTGGTAGGGGGGAGTTTAAATGCATTTAAAATGGTTTACTCTACCAGAAGTCTGTAATTCAATAGAACGCACAGCTGTCACAAGCAGCTTAGGTTTAAGAGACGTCATGGATATGTTAGACATAAAATCAAGGCCATGAGTGAAAACAAAATGGAAAACTGTTTAGTCATTGGAATCTGTGCTTCAACCACATAACACACCATGACCAACACAAGCAACAACAAAAGACACAACAACAAACCCAACCAGCTGTTTTTAGAGCAACATTTAAGTCACAAGGTCTCAAAACTCCCGGATGTGTGGGAATGTGGGAGCGAGGTGGAGACTAAGGCTTTCATTCTGTGCGGCGGCTCCCAGGGCAACAACTACACAGAACAGAGATGATGCAGGAAGTCAGGTTGCCAGGGGTTACATGAGTAGACAGTGAGGAGGAGGGCGGCTCCTAAGAAGGTGATGGTGGGGACGGAAGGGAGATAGAGATAGAATGAATAGCCGTTGTTTTGGGTCTTGTAATAAAGTCTTTCCTATGAGCTTTGGGAAGGCTAATATTCAGAGAGGCACAAAGAAGTGTGCCAGAGATTGTCAAATTCTTTTTTTTTAAATTTATTAAAGTATAGTTGATTTATAATGTTGTGTCATCTTCTGCTGTACAGCAAAATGACCCAGTCATGCATATACATACATTCATTTTTAAACTTTCCAACCTGGTCTATCCTAGGAGATTGGATAGAGTTCCCTGTGCTGTACAGTGGGACTTTGTTGCTTATCCATTCTAAATGTAAGAGTTTGCGCCTACTAACCCCAAACGCCCCGTCCATCCCACTCGCTACCCGCCTCCCTTGACAACCACAAGACTGTTCTCTATGTCTGTTAGTCTATTTCTGTTCTGTAGAGAGGTTCATTTGTGTCATATTTCAGACTCCACATGTAAGTGATAGTATATGCTTTTGTCTTTCTCTTTCTGACTTATTTAACATGGTATGAGATTTTCCATCGACATTGCTATGAATAGCATTATTTCGTTATTTTTTTATGACAGAGTAGTATTCCATTGTATATATGTTCCACATCTTCTTAATCCATTCTTCTGTTGAGGAACATTTAGGTTGTTTCCATGTCTTGGCTGTTGTAAACGGTGCTGCAGTGAGCATAGAGGTGCATGTATCTTTTTGAACTATAGTTTTGTCTGGATAGATGCCCAGGAGTGGGATTTCTGGATCATTAGTTCTATTTTTAGTTTTCTGAGGAACTTCCATATTGTTTTCCATAGTGGTTGTACCAGAGATTGACAAATTCTTGGTATCCGGGAGCCTTCGGCCAGCCATGTGAAGCAAGAGTGGAGGAGAAAGGGGAAAAGACAGCATGTTCCAAAGTGTGTTTTGCAAAACACTTGTCTGTGGGATATAAATAGATGTGTGGCAAGCAAGGAACTGAGTCTCCCTCTCTCACAAAATGATTTTATTCCTCTCTGTTCCACAGGACAGTTATTATCAGCATCTACTACCTCGTTCCTGAACCAGCAGGCCTGTGGGGTCAGCCCGCTCGTTGCTTTGTGTTTGCAATCCATTTCTGGTTGACCGAATTGCTGGTTTGCTGTCTGTGCAGGGCTGTCCCTCTTTTGTTTCTTCGACGTATATTTGATCTCGCGCTGCTCTGTGTGTATGTGGTGCAGGGGGACGTGGTGAAGATCGAACCAGCCATGCCGAGTCGACTGTAAGTCCTGGGCAGGACTGTCTACCGCAAGGCGTCTCAGAGCTTTGCATGCTGTGACTCTCCAGGGACTAACTCATGCAGTGTTTCCCTAACTGATGTGAGCCCTGGGCTGCTTCCATCTCCTGTTTTGTGAGACCTTTGGGGGCGCTTATAAACGAGAGGGTAGTAACAATGAGAAGGTACTTTAGAAAACCTGTATAAAGCGTTTGCCTTGAAGGTGGGCGAGACCTTCTCCAGGGAGCCCCAAGTGTGGCTGGGTGTGCAAGGAACGATGGTGCTTGTGGAAGCAGGTGGAAGTTCCAGCTCAAGGATGCCAGGAGGCTGCCCGAGGTGATGGTGGTGGTGCCGAGATCGCCTGGGGAAGGATGTCAGCCTAAAGAGGATCCCGTGTGGAGCTGGGTGAAACCAGCTCTAACAATGCCCGGAGCCTGTCACCTGACCATTGAGGAGACCCTGGGTTCTGCTTGCTGTAGTCATGGGGCTCCAGCATCCTAAAGGATCGAGGGAGGGATTCCCAAGATGTTTTCAGAGGACAGGGTACCCACGTGACCACAGCATGTGGTTCTCGTCCAGGGCCATGGCCTGAACAAGAGAATTCTGCCTCCTTCCTCGGCTGATGGTGGAGGAGGGGGAATTTGTGTGGGCACCAGCCCACCTGTGTAACAAGTCCGTGGGGGGAGTCTGTTGTGTGGTTTGAATACTACATCACCAGGCACAAGACAGAGAAATAAACACAGCTACAGTGCAGTGGGGCGAGACCCCCCAAGACCGGAAGCTGGGGGAGAAAGGGGTGCATGGAGGGACGCTCAACTCAGAGGCCAGCCCAGGGAGGACTCGGGGGAGCGTGCTCCTCAACCTGGGGGCCAGTAGGTGGGCTCCCCAGGTAAAGACTGTGTAAATCCCAGGCCCAATGTTTTTGAAGCTTTCCCAACTACTCTGTTGGAGGAAGTGAAAGCCATCCCATGTGGCTGGAGTACAGGGGCCCGGGCAAGGGGTCTGGGGTGGGTGGGGAGGAGAAAGATGAAGTGTTGGGCCAGCACAGCCCAGGTCCTGGGAATAGGACCTGCCCACTGGGTCAGGGCAGGGTGCAGCTGGGAGAACAGCCACACAGGCAGGTGGGCACGGCACTAGCAGTGCCGGTGACCGTGATGGAGGTCAGCTGAGGCAGGTGGCCTCTCAGGAGGGTTCCCCAACGGTGGGGGCTGTGGAGAGGACAGGTGAAGCCCTGGCAGCAGGGAAACTTAGAGGGGGATATCCAGGCAGCCCTGGGCAGGAGCGCCCGCCCCGAGGCCGTGGTTCAGGGAGGGACCTTCTTACCACACCCAGGATCTGGGTGCAGGCGTCACAGAGACGTGGCTCTCACTGCGTGGATGGGCACAACAGCCCATGTGGCTGGGGGTTGAGTCACCTGAACCCAGCAATCTAGGCTGCTCCGAACTTCCTCTGGCAGCACAGCTGGGGTGCATGGTCCGGGCAAGCCCAGAGGAGGCCACAGGGGGCCCCGCTTGGGGGAGAGGTGGCATTATGTCAGGGGACCAGGTCGGGCATTACTCTCTGCTCTCAGCTCCCACCTGTTCGGGGCTGCCACCCACCTTGACCTCTTAGCTGTACCTTAGTCCTCTCTAGACCTAGTTAACTCTTCAACCTTAATGTCACTTCCTCATGGGGGTCATTCCTGACGCCCTAACTGGGCCGGTGCCCTGATGGTTTCTCATACCCCAGAGGGGTGCCTCCCTGACTCTCAGCATGGCTGTGGGTGATTCCTCACTGCCTGTCCTCTCTACCAGGCAGGGGGCTCCGTGAGGGCACGGCTCGGTCCTGCTCACTGTCATGTCCCGCTGCATGGCCGAGGCGACGCCCGGCGGGAGCACAGCAGCATCTGCTGAGAGAATGAATCGGTGGGTATCTCCAAATGCCTGCAGGACTTGTGCTGGTTTACCCTCCCGCCATTCCCACAGACTGGAAACAACTGGCCTCCTTTCTCACCCAGGTGGGCATTTTCCATCTAGACTTTTGATCTCCATCGAAAGGAGAAGGGTGGAAGCTGGGCAGCAAACTCTACGCGAACACTTCAAAGCCAGGTCCACATCCCCCCTTCCACCTGGGAAAGGTCCTACTGAGAACCTTTGTTAAATGTGCTTTGAAAATGGTCAGCTGGGAAGAAAGGGGTGCCTGCCCTGCTCTCGGCAACCCTCCGCACGCCGCCTGTTGCCTGAGATGCTGATGGTCACGCGGTGCCCAGGTGGAGGTGACGCGCACGCTCCAGGCACCCCGTGCAACTCCAAGGGCAAAAAGCGATCTCCTTCACGGGGCAGCAAAGCGTGTCAGGATGAATGCCGCTTTCAGGCCGGTGCACGGAGCTGTTGATAGCGCTCTGTGAAAGCTCTTTGTTTCTCCCTGGCATGTGGATGCACAGGCTTTGATGTTAGAATTTTGGCTCATTAATAACTAATTTACATTTCCCAGACAGCAAATTGTGATCTGACACAAATTTATAAAAGAACTCCAAATGGTGAAACTCTCTTATACAATGAGTCCTTTGTGGGGTTTTTTTCCCCCCTCTTCTTCTCTTCCTAACTTAAGGAGTTTGTGATTAAAATTTTAATGCAATCGATGAAATCTCATGGGCTACTTAAAAATAAAACACCATCTTATTTCCTTCCTCTCTGAGACCATGACAGCGGGCTGCTCCTCTGGGGGTCTTTTAAGTGCTACAATTGCTTTTTCATCTGCTCTGAGCCTCAGATGGAGTAGGATGAACCGGAGGAAAGGCAGAGGGCAGGGACTGGAAGTGGTGGCAGAAGGCAGTGGTGCTGTGTTCTCCGGCTTCCCGAGCTCCCGTGCAGGTTACAGGGGTGGTGGATTTTCATAGGGCGGTCTCGCTGGTCTCCAGGGAGCTTGAGGGGTAATTCTCACAGCTCCAGACGCCTCAAAGCCTGAATAGGTCATTTCGGAAACACAGATGGGCTGATGAGAAATTTCATTTGAAACAAATACGTATTTGTTCTCTCTTGCTGGCCTCCTGGAGGACCAGACACCTCATGGAAAACTTGATGCTTTGGGGGTGTTTGACCCCAGGTTTCTTTGAGAACACATGGAGGTCAAGGGAAGTTGCAAAAGAGGTCTTGGGAGGGCAAATCTGGGTACCTCGTGGCTCCTCCCTCCCCCACGCCTCATATATCTTTGCCAAAGCCTTTGTCATTCTGGGTGTTGATGACTCATGTCTCAGTGGGGGAGGCAGGCAGGGATCTCCCCATGGTGGAAGGAGAAACTGCCATGTGCTTCCTGTCACCTGGAAACACCTTGCCCTGATCACAAAGCGGGGGGGAGGGGGGGAGCGGTCTGTGCCTTGGGGAGATGAGGTGATACAGCTGGAACTGGATCCGAGAGACGGCCCTGGGCAAGGCAGCCGGGTGGGGCCAGGCCAACAGGACATTGAGGAGCTTGGCTGATTGCATCACTCCTGGCAAGAAGCTGTGTCTACTGAGTTACTCTTCACTTGGAGAAAGAGTTTAGGGAACAGCCATGGGCTTGTTGTGTAGAATGGAAACATACCCAGCATGAAAAGATTTTGAAACTGGCACCGCTTGAGGTCAGATTTTAAATGGTCACCCAGCGTGAGCCAAATTGACTCCATGCAGAGAAGCAACAGGCCACCCCAGTTCCCTATATTATTTTCATAACAGAAAGAATGTATTAGGAATTCCAGGCAACACCTCCCCACCTGGACACCGTCCCAGATTCTAACTCATCTGTTCATGCCTTTTCAAATGAGCCTTTGACAAAGAGGCTCTTTTTCTCTCCAACCTCTTCCCGACCAGCGAAGGAATCTGAGGCTCCACTCCCAGCTTTGGTTGGAGGAAGTGAGAAACCCGAGAACCTTGCTCTGATCAGGGTGGCTCCGTGGAAGGTTGCTGAGAAAACTGCAGTGCTGATGGGGGCGGCCTTTGGTTCAGATAACAAGGCCTCTCTTATGGGGTGGCATGAGGCACACCTGCCGTTCCCTGGCTTGGCCATCAAGGCTGTGTGGGACACAGGGGACGGAATTCGGTGGCTGTTCCTGTTAGATCTTCTGAGAAACAGCCCTCCCGCGGACGTCCCCGCGTTTGGAATTCCCCCGCCTGCACTGGAGTGTCAGGAGGACTCCGTGGACCATTCTGAGATTCCCCGAGGGGAAGAAGGAAAGCCTTGTGTGTGTCCTGACAATAATCAGGGTCTTTCTCGGCACCTAGAACATTGCTGACATTTAAAACAGAATGCTGCTCTCATGCTTGCTAATTTTACCCTCTTGGATCCCAAACAGCTCAGATAACACTTGACTATTTTTCTAAGTCAGAGAGACCAGCCTGGACTTTCTCGGAAAGGAGTCAGTTCTGTTCCCAGCCACAGAGGGAACAACAACAACAACAAAACCGTCCACATTTTCTCATTGCTGTAAACGCCATAGATTCTCCTTGCTGTGCTGGAGTCAGGTTAGGGTTGAATCCTAGTTCCACTGCTGGTGAACTTGGATTTGTTACTTAATCATCCTGAGCATGGTTGCCTCATCTGTACACAGCTGGTATTAGTTGGAAGGTGGCTCACACGCAAAGTTCTTAGCCCTGGCCCGGCGCATAGTCAGTGCTCGAAGGGAGCTGTTGATACGACGGCAGGACCTGTAGAAGCGGCGTCCTGTGAAGTGAGGAAGCTGGAGCCCCTGAGCATTGATATGGCCATAGCGACAGCATCCAGGTTTTGGGGCGACTAGGGACCCCTGTTGAGCTCAGACACCAACCAGGAGAGGCTCTTTCTGCCTCAAGTGTTTATAGCAAACCCCACGACCCTTGATGTCACAGGGGGAACCTGTTCTCCTGAGCAGACTCGGCGTGGCGGATAAACTCCTCAAAAGGAAGGACTGCAGGTGGTTTGTGTGCGGTTTTCTCCCAAGCGGCACTCAGCATATTGTGGCATTCAGCGAGTCTTGATGGGAGGGAGAAATAATGGAGAGGCGGGGAGCTGAGGGCCCACCGGGAGCTCTTCCTGGGCCAAATTCAGCTCACCTTCTACTGAGCAGGAGGGAAGCAGGGCTTGTGATCTGTGGCTGCCAACATGGTGCTTAGGGACTTCTCTTTGGGCAACTGCACAGATGCAAACTCAGATCACTCTGTCACTCTTCAACGAAGCATGCCCAGAGCAGAGACTTCTCAGGATGTAGAGAAATAAGAAATGGGTCAGAGGGAGAACTGTATCTTGGCCATGCTGTGTGAGGGTTTCCACCAGTTCTTTAGGGAGAGAAAGTTTAGGGTTAAATCCCATTGCCTAAAGAATATCTAATAACATAATGCACAATTTTCATTACCGAGTATGAGCTAGCCAGTCCTTATTGCATCTTTTTGTCAATTTTGTAGTCATCCAGGGAAAAACTCCCTTCAGTACTGATTATCGGAACCAAAATTCTGACGGCTCAGAGTGATCACATCTAGGTGTGTTAGAGAATTTAATCCTGCTTGCGTATGAGTCATGGTACAAAGGCACTGATCAGCAGTCAATATAATAACCATGGATTATATTTTGTTAATCCATGTCCACATCTCTGCTTTCATTTTATCCTCACATCATTCACAGGAAGTTAGCAGGATGAATGACAGGTGATGTCCTGACTTTATAGCTGAGGAACTTGGGTTCAAGTGTCCCGTCTCTATGAAGGGGTGGATTTGGGGCTCGGGGGGAGCAAACACACGGATTCCCCAAATGCAGGGCTCTTTGTCAGCATCCACCGCATTGCGGTTTCCACTGTCCACACTGCAACTTTGCCTCTTTAGTCATGTCATCATGGGCCACGCCTCTGTCTTCTAGACAGGAGGGCCAGGTGGGATGGGTGAATATCGTTGTGAGGAAGGATCCGGGGGGCCTGTGATAACAATAGGTGCACTTAAGACAAGGAGGGAAGGCAGAATTTTGAAACCATCTTTGCATACTTGACTTTTGCGTAACCAGTTATTTCAGCTTCTAGAAGAACTTGGATCACAGGGACAGGCTTTGGAATGGTGTCTGTGAATAGCAAAAGCAACAGCTGGGCTTTGTCCAGTCTGTTGGCACAGCCAGATTCAAAGAATCTGGGAAAATGATGAGGGCAGGGGCGCTCGCTGGGTGATGACTGCAGCTATCACATTATTTGATTTTCATCAAATAACTACCCTGGCCAGACAGAGAGCTGCCTGGCTGTCTAGGCCATTTGCTTGGTCCCGGAAGGACTTGGCCATCTGAGAATCAGCACAAAGCTGTTGATAACAGCTTCTTCCAGCAGCTCTGGCAGGTGTCGTGAGTCAGCTGAGAGTTCTGGATGCAGGTCTTGTGGCTTCCAAGATGCTTATGGTTGGGGCAAGCCTGGATTGGATGGAGCTGGACGGGGAATTCTTGCATGAGCTCTTCGTGGAGGTGGAGCATGGGTGGACGGGGGTGAAGTGGGGCAGGCCAAGATTTTAGCTCACAGTTCAGACTGCTGTCTCATGGTGACAGGAGACATTTGAAATCACATGTAAACTCCTTCACTCTGGCACATGATATGCATTTGGATCTCCTGTTGCCATCAGTCTTGCACTGCCTTGCAGTGAGGGCTGCACCGAGAGCCAGCCTGGTGCTCTGCCCAGAGGCCTGCCGGCTGCTTGCTTCCATGTGGTCATCAAGCCCGTCTGTGACTTCAAGCAGGTCCCCTTTCAGTTGCCCACCTGCCTTCCTCCTTCCTTCTTTCCCTGAGGTGAGGCTCAGAAGGTGAATGGTTATGCCAGTCTCTGCTTTACTATCTTTGAAACAGATCTACTTAGGTATCAAGTAAATTTAGCAGTTTGTTATCTAAAGTGGATTTGATCTGTTAGGCAAGGGTTGTTTTTTGTATTTTTTAATAATGATGGTTGTTGCCTGAATTCTGGTGGCCTTCCGTGAGAGCTTTGGGATCCCCTTTGTCACTTTCTGTCTAGAGCTGTGACTTAGGACTATGAACTCAGAGAATATGGTAACAGGGCCGTCCCTGTGGGCTAGGGCAAGCTGCTCCCTGGTGTCTTTTTACTGCACATATCAAGGCGTCACCTTGTCTTGGAAGCCAGTTTCTCGGAAAATTTGGGAGTTACTTATAGTGATTTCTGGAAAAATGTCCTTCTCCATGCATCCATTCTGATTTTACTGAACATCTTATGTACAGAGAAGAACAGGTTAGAATAATAGAAAGACGCCTCTCTGGGAGCCCCAGCCCTCCCTAATTGGGGGATAACGTGGTGTAGAAGAGAAAACATGGGTTTTGGAGTCAGACACACCAAGGGGCAAATCTCAACTCTCCAACTATGTGGTTGGGCAAACTTTAATTTTCTGTCTGTCCAATGAGCCTGTTAACTGCTGCCTCCTGAGGTGGTTGTGGAGACTAAAGGAGATAATACAGATGTCGATGTTCCCCTGATGGCAGCTGCAGTGTCTCTCATACTGAATATCAGACCTGGAGTCCCGCTTGGACAAGTATCGGTGTCTGTGCCTGGTGTGTCCCATCCGCGCTCATCCTTTCCCTCCCTCGCCTTCCAGACCAAGCTACCCATTTCCTCCTGCGATTTCATTTCAATGAAGGCTTTCATCATTCTCTGTTGTCCACGCCGGACACCTGGGATCACCCCCAAGTCTTCTCTCTGCCTCCATCTGGAAAATTCCATCGGTCACCAAACCTGGATAACTCTGCTTCTCCTATCTCATTGTAGATCTTCTCCACCCACGGCCACTCTTAATCTGGTTCCTCATCATCTCTTGTCTGGGTTCCTGTAGTACCTCCCATGAGAGTGAGTTCCCTGGTGTCACACGTCTTCTTAAAAGCCTTCTTGAGTGGCCTGGCCACTTGCTCTCGGTACATCCCCTCCTGGACCAGTGCCTGCTTCACCTGCACCTGCTCACATGACTGACCTTCCTGTGTACTTGCTCCGGGCCCCAGCTGGTGCTTATTCTTATCTAGGGGGCCATGAGGGGCGCATCCCTCTGCTGTTTCCCTGGTAATCAACCCGTTGTCCATTCCCCCGTGACTGTTAGGCTCTCCTTCCAGCCTGGGGGCGAAGACTGCCGCCATGTCCTGCCTGCCCCCTGCTGCACATGGTGGGGTGTCTGTCGCTCCAGAGCTTCCTTCAGATGTGTAAGATCCCCCATCCATTATACCACTGATGTCTCTGTTGCTGACTCTGGGCCCTTTCTTCGGTCTTGAAGCTGGGCCAGCACAAGGCTTGTAGGTCTGTGGGGTGCAGCCAACACCCCTTCATTTCCTCCATGGAGTCCAAGGGGGACTCCTGTCCTGGGGAAACATGCCCTCCATGACCCATGTCCCTCCTTCTCCCTAGCTCCACCCCTCACTGGGCTGTGTTCTCACCCTGAGCTGACACCGAACGGAAGGACTTCATGTCCTCACAGGAGCACCAGGCTCTCTCTGACTCTCCACTAGGATTATCGGTTCCCTTGACCTGACGTGAGTTTTCACTCCCTATGCACCTGGCTAGCCCTTCACCTCCATTCCAAGGTCAGTTCAAGTTTCACCTCCTCCTGGAAGAGGTCTTGAACCAGGCGGATTAGATTCGTCCCTCCTGCACCACCACCATTTCATCTATTTGAGCATTTGTGGTCATTGTTTTCTCTGGTCTGCCTCCCCTTGAGGGCAGGGACCCCACGTGCTCAGCCTGGCATCATCAGCCCCTGCACAAGGCTAAGCCTTGGGGGACATTAAGTGCATATTTATGGAATGAGTGATCAGTGTGAAGGTGACTAGTGCAGAGCTTGGCTTATGGGAGGAGCTCAGTACAAGAGTCTTCTCTGTGACTTTGCCACTGAAGAGCTGGTTGACTTGCATGAGGCTGATCACCTCTCTGGGCCTTAAGTTTTTATGAGAAAAAAATTCAGGAGTTCCTGCTGTGGCACAAAGGGATCAGTCGCATTTCTGCAGTGTCAGGACAAGTTCTATCCCTCACCTTGCACAGTTAAAGGATCCAGCATTGCCGCAGCTGCAGCGTTAGGTTGCAGCTGTGGCTCAGATCTGACCCCTGGCCCAGAAACTCCATATACTGCGGGGCAGCCAAAAAAAATAATAATAATTTTATATATACTTAAAATTTGGAAGTTCCCGTCGTGGCTCAGTGGTTAACGAATCCGACTAGGAACCATGAGGTTGCGGGTTCGATCTCTGGCCTTGCTCAGTGGGTTAAGGATCCAGCGTTGCATGAGCTGTGGTGTAGGTTGCAGACATGGCTCGGATCCCGCATTGCTGTGGCTGCGGCAAAGGCCAACAGCTACACCTCCTGTTAGACCCCTAGCCTGGGAACTTCCGTATGCCGCAGGTGTGGCCCCAGATAAGGCAAAAAGACAAAAAAAAAATTTGTACGGGCAGACCTCAGAGACATTTGCAGGTTCTGTTCCAGACTACTGCAGTAAAGTAAAATAGAAATAAAGCAGGTCACATGAATTTGGGTTTCCGAGTGCATATAAAAGTTATGTTTATACTATGCCATGTAACTGTAGTCTATTTAGTGAACAATACATTATGTGTAAAAAAAAGTGCATGCCTTTATTAAAGAACACTATATTGCTAAAAAATGCTATCATCTGGGCCTTCGGTAAGTTGTCATCTTTTTCCAATAACAGCAGAGATCACTGATCATAGATCATCATAACAAATATAATAATGAAAACCTCTAAATGTTGTGAAAATTACCAACATGTGACACAGAGACAGGAAGTGAGCAAAGGCTGTTGGAAAAATGGCACTGGTAGACTTGCTTGACGAAGGGTGAACACAAAGCTGTAATTTGTAAAAAACACAGTATCTGCGAAGCACAATGAAATGAGTCTGCCTGTAACAGCAAGAAATACATGGAAAGGAATTAGTAACACACTCTTATGTGTTGCCTAAGTAAATGCACGATGACACTAAAGAACATAATGATGCGGCCAATGCTTGCACTTGCTTGTGAGGAAAAATCTGGGTTTCAGAGCAGTAACGCTGAACTGTGCTCACACTTTTTCTTTAAATTTCTCTTTGTGGAATAAGGACTATATAAAAAAATATTTGTCAGTTAAAGTGGAATACTTTTAGGGGGCTAGCTGAAAATGCAGACTGATCAAGATATTTTGGTGTTGGTGGAGTTCCCGTCGTGGCTCAGTGGTTAACGAATCCGACTAGGAACCATGAGGTTGCAGGTTCGATCCCCAACCTTGCTCAGTGGGTTAAGGATCCAGCATTGCCGTGAGCTGTAGTGTAGGTTGCAGACACAGCTCGGATCCCGCGTTGCTGTGGCTGTGGCGAAGGCCGGCAGCTACAGCTCCGATTAGACCCCTAGCCTGGGAACCTCCATATGCCGCGGGTGCGGCCCTAGATAAGATGAAAAAAAAAAAAAAGGTATTTTGGCATTGGTGATTAACACAATACCTCATACCATAAGCGGCAATCATCCAAGTGAACGTTCAGTATGGTAGATGGCTCTTGGGAAAGTTGTAAGCAAAACATCACAATTGTCTTTGGATTGACTTGTGTTTGGGGGAAATTCAGTGAGTACCAAAATAGTACAAAAAAGGGGGGTGGGTTACATATAATATGGAGGTAGGCCCTAAGCTCAGTTACTCATAACTAGATGCTTCATTTACAGGAGAGAGTTCAGGGGAGGGATAGAAAGTCACAGGGGAGGTAGCACAGTCTTGCATGGTGTGGGGTCATCTCCACGCTGCAGGGTGTCCAGCATTTCCGGCTCTTGCACATTACAGGGTAGGACTACCCACTACATCAATGAGACAGGAAGAAATTCCTACACTCACAGAGTTCTAAAATACCTTCAAAGTGTCTTGGAGGAACATGGATAAGCCATACCGCCCTGTACGGCAGTAATCCCTCCCCGCCGGCACACCCCTTCTCCATGGAAAAACAGTGCACTTCATTTGTCTAAGCTGGTGATTGTACAGTGAATTTATTGTACAGTGAATTTATTAACAATTTGTAGCACAGGGCGGGGTGGGGGGTAGAAATTACTAACTTTCCGTTAGAAGGAAGTGGAAAGGATTTTCTCAAGACCCCAGCATACCTTGAACTCACCTATCCTGGTTCCCCCTCTGTGGACTCTCTTATGTAATTGAATGCTTTATAATTTGCTACAATTAACTGGCTTGCTTTGCATACTCCTCTCCTTGTAAGAAACCATGATTCTCTTCTCAGGGACTGGTGTTCCTATGACCTGTCAACGACACCAAGCTTACCATGATGCCTGGGCTGTAAAAAGTGCTCCACAAAGAACTTGAATTAAATTGATGTGGCTTGGTTGCTTAGAGCAGGGCTTAGCCAACTTTTCCATAAAGGGCCAGAGAGTAAATGTTTTTGGTTTGTGGGCCTGATGGCCTCTGTCACAAGAAGTCAGCTGCACTGTTGGAGTGTGAGCACAGAAAGAGGCTCTGTGCAGATGAAGGAGGGCAACTGTGTACCAATAAAACTTTACTTACAAAAATCGATTTGGCCGGCAGGATCTTTCCAGACCCCTAGCTTATAGTATAATGTTAGCGAGGCCCATATCAAGACCTCCTTTGTGTCTCCATTGGTAAGCTTAGTTGCAATAGTAAAATTTCTAACCCTGGTCAGTAGCCTTAAAAGAGAGTGCATTGTCTCCATAACAGAACTGATCCCAACAGAAGGACACATGTGTGGCCATGCAAAATGTGGATCAGATAACTATCACTAACACAACCATCTTGAAAAGCACAGTCTTTCTACGGCAGCAGAGTCCTGTTGTTTCTCCATCAGTAGGAAAGAGCACCACCGTTTATTTGAGTATCTGCCATGTGCCACCTATTTTATAAGTTGTCCATCATTTCATTAAGTACAATTATCCTCTGAGGTGTGGGTGTTATCATTTTCCCCTTTTCAGATGTAGAGACTGAATTACAGGAAGTTAAATAATGTGCCCAAGGTCACCGAGGCGATGAGGTGGATCCCGCATTGGTCTTTCTGACACCAAAATTTGTGTTCTTTCCACTCCACCATCATACAGTTGTTATCATAATAACTCTGGTGTTGGTGCCTGAGAAGCCAAACAGAATGTAATGTTCCTGGCAACGGCAGACTGATGCGGCAAGTTAGTATTTATGGTCTTAGGGTCTTAACTGAGCTTCTGCCGTCGCCTTGATTAATTATTACAGTTCTTCTTCTTTTATAGGCATTGGAGCCTGCCAGTGAATAACTTACATTGTCAAGTACATCTAAATCTCAGAGATCTTACTGTGCAAAGAATCGCCCCTAGACGTATGATTATTTTTACACAGTAGCAATTGTAATGCAATTGTGGTCTCACTTCAGCTAATGGGAAATTTAAATGGGGGCTAAAAGAATCATTGTTTTCATTTCTCCTAGTGCGGTGTTTGTCTCTGTTGTGGTAAACCAATGGAAACCTCACTGAATTTTTACAGATGGGTCACTTATGTTATGTACTCATGTCCATCCTTAGGGTAAGGACAATGGCTGAGAGAAGATGTTAAAGAAGATTACATAAGTAAAATTCAAAGTCCTCTTATACCCAGACTGTATTACTAAGGCTAGAGGGGATTGGAAATAAGGGGGAACGAAACATATTCGTCTTAGGATTTTTAAGCTTGAGTTTCCTAAAGCTGAATAATTGTACTTGCCATTTGTTCTGTCTTCTTGCCAAACCATAGTACAAGATCAAATTTGCTCTTCCGGTTTTGCTTTTTTGCTTCTTTCCTCTCTTTCTCTCTTCCCTCCTTCCCGCTCTCCTTCTGTCCTTCCCTTCTTCCCTCCCTCTGTTTATCTGTCTGTTGGTGTATCTCTGTCTGTTCACCCATCCCTCTGTGCACCTCTCTATCTGTCAAACCTCCAGGCTTTCATTATTATCTATGGGCTCGTTCTCCTGTGATGCCACCAAGTCCATCTTGCCTGTGTTGTGTTTTTCTCACTAATCTTTAGCATATACCTTCTTCCCCCAAATGGTCACAGTTATTGTTCTAGATAACAGAACAAAAATATGCAGATGACTTATCTTTCATTGTTTGCTTATCCCAGGCTTCCTGTTACAAAGATTGTGTATCGTTAGACTGGAGATCTCAGGAGGAGCAGAACAGTGGGGAATGAATCCCATTGCATTTGGTGCCTTTTATAGTGATTTTGCAAAATACCGAGTTAAACAGCTACAGTAACACATACCACAACCACCAGTCAGAGAAGTTTGCAAACCTGAAGATCACTGTCTTCTCCTAGGGCTGAATACATACTAATGCATCATACTTTGAACACATGAAAACCAGGGACTTGGTGGGAGATGCTTCAGTTTTGGCCCAAAAGGTTTCAAAGGCTTCCCGCCCTCTCACTGAGGCTTTGAAGTAGAGCAGAGGAGGATGGGAGCAAGCTCACCCTCTGTGGGGCTACTCTTTATTTCAGGCTTTTGATTTCCAGCTGCAAAGCAAACAAGATCCCCTGGTGCTCTGACTTACCCCAGGTTATCTTTATGGACAGAAAGGACTAAATTTCCAACTAAGCCAAAGATAGCTCATCAGTCCATTTTATTATGTATCCAAGCATCTGCAAACTTCTTATTTTGATTTCATTATCATCACAATGCCCTTTGGCATTGAGTTTTGATTGTGAAAATTAAAACCTAATGAAGTATGATGGTTTGATTATATACTGTGGTGGAAACCACTGACTAGCTAACTTCACAGCCATTTTCAGCCTTCTTTTTCCTTAATCCCCGCGTCCCTCACCCCCACCCCCAGTTGAGAGGGAGCCACGTATTCACTTTCTCGGCTACATTTGTTGGGGGGTGGGGGCACATGTAACTCAGTTCTAGCCAATGAGATGTCTTTCTTACTGGCTTTTGGGAAACCTTTCTGCTTTCTCTGATAAAGGGGACATTTGGGCTGGTGCCACTTTTCCTCTCTTTTTTCCTGTCTTAAATGCAGATAAGATGCCTGGAGCTTCTGCAGCCATTTTGTGACCAGTGATAATTATGAAGACAAAGACTCAACATGCCAAGGATGCTAGAGATGGTAGAAGGAAAAGATAGAATGAGCTTAGGTCCTTGATAGCTTTATTGAGCAGCTGAACCAACATTAGTTGGAACCAGCCTTTGGATTCCTTTGCTCTGTGAGAAAATCAAATCCCTATTTGTTTCGGCCACTGTCAGTTGGGTTTTCTGTTACTTGAAATGCCTCTGAAGGCATTCTAAACTGATACAGTTATAGTAGTCAATCAGTAGTAGCACCAGGAGGGTGATTTCTAACTTCCACATTTAGCTGTGAGACTCACTTTTAGCTGCACACCTCATCTTCTGTTTACTTAATCAGTGCGCATATCTGTGAAATAGTGAATGTGGCTTCCCAAGTCTGACCTTTGAGATCCTTGTGGGGTGGTTAGTGCATTATTCAGTAGTTAAGGATGCCACCCAGATACAAACAAACAGCCTTTTCATTGAACACTTTTTCACTCATTTCCTCAGGGTAGTTTGTTTAATAAAGCAAGTTCTTTTTTCTCAGGGCTCCCAAGAATAACTTTACAATAGGAAAAGCACTCAATTTTAAAAAACCTAAGTTATAAGAACTTTTCATGGAAAATACTTTATAACACATGTATCAACCATCGAGTGTTGGCAACACATACAAACAACAAGAATTTCTGGGTGATTAAAGTCCATACACTTGCATACTTGAGTCTCAACCAATAATATATATTTTTTTCTGAATCAGACTGTGGTTTCTGAAGGACAGTAGTTTTTTATGTTCAGCATTCATAGCTTCCTGAGAATCTGAAGGAAACGCCAAGTTTAGAGGAAGCCAGAAATCCTCTTCTCCTCCTTGTTTTCTAGGGCTGGACTATGGTCACTGCTTGTCTCTCTCCCTCTAAGGAAAATAAATCACCAAATCCATTTTTTATTTTGCCAGAGGGTGGAGAACTTTATTACTTTTGTTTGATGTTCCCAGAAGAACAATTAAATGTGATTTTAAAAAAAAGGCAAGCTTAGGAATTAACTTAGGTCCTAACACAATCTTCCCTTTTGATATGCTTATATTCTGAAGAACCACAGGCCTCATTTAGAGCAAACATAGCAAGAAGAATGAAATACAATACAGACGAAATGAAGTAGATCTTGAGAATTAGGCACTGCTTCTAGCTCATCCTAAAATGAGAGTGTCTAAGTAGTTTGAGTTCAGGAAGGGTTTCAAGAGTATTGTTATCTAGTTTCCAGAAAGGTGCCTGCCTCCACATGATCCCAGGGTCTTCTATCAGAACATTAGCGTGGGAATTTTTCACTGCATCAGGAAAGTATATGCATGTGCCTGCCTCCTCTTCTAGATGGTGAATTTCCTTCTTTCCTTTTTTAATGGCTGCACCTGTGGCAACATCAGATTCTTTAACCTACTGTGCTGGTCCTGGGATCAAACCCAAACCTCCAAAGCACTTGAGCCGCTTCAGTCAGATTCTCAACCCACTGCACCACAGCGGGAACTCCTGGATTGTGAATTTCCTGAAGGCATTGTCAGGGTTTAGTTTATCTCTGTATTTCCCCACATTTCCTAGTGTAAGATTTTATACCCATATGACAACCGATAACTGTTGTCATAGTTGAATTGAATTGAATTTTATCTATGCAGTTGTAGCTTCACAATATCTTGACCGTTTGGGGTGGGTGACCTCTGAGTCACACATGCAGATGGTTCTTAACTAGGCTTCTGAGATTGTCTTCAAGATCAATTTGTTAGTATCACCAAACTCTGGTGTTATATAATTATGCTGCAATTAAACTAAAAATAAGCAGCAGCAGCATATTTAAGTAACTCTAACAGAATTAAGGCGAGTGGGTGATTCACACAAATATCCCCATTCCTCATTTTTTTTTTTTTTTTTTTGGTGGATAAAATTGTTTCATTAGCAAAGGTTGTATCTTTCCAGCAGTAACTGACTTCACTTATGGCAGACACACTTACTGGAAATTTGGATTGATATGGAAAATAAAATTAGGGCATAATTTTTTTCCCTTTTAAATCTGTCTGTAAATAGCAGTCTTTTAAATAGTAAGTTTAAAATCTGACTCAGTTTTTTAAAAAATCAGTTATAATCTCTGAAAAAGAAAACAACAAGAAACATCTAAAATGGCCTCTCCTGGGGAGGAGAAGTGGCGGCCTAGGAGCAAGAGACAGAGGCTGAGACTCCTTTGTGTGCATACTCTACCTATGGAAAAATAAAAAAGAACAAATAAACAAATTTCAACACAAACAAAATTGGGAGATTTGTATAACCTGATTAAGATTTACCAAAAAAGTGGGAGTTCCCGTCGTGGCGCAGTGGTTAACGAATCCGACTAGGAACCATGAGGTTGCGGGTTCGATCCCTGCCCTTGCTCAGTGGGTCAACGATCCGGCGTTGCCGTGAGCTGTGGTGTAGGTTGCAGACGCGGCTCGGATCCTGCGTTGCTGTGGCTGCGGCGCAGGCCAGTGGCCACAGCTCC
>PVHT020004944.1:30865437-30881092 GCA_004024745.2 Catagonus wagneri
ATTAGACCCCTAGCCTGGGAACCTCCACATGCCGCGGGTGCGACCCGCGGCCATAAAATGACAAAAGGCAAAAAAAAAAAAAAAGATTTACCAAAAAAGTGAAGTATTCAAGATAGTGTGGTGTTGATGTAAGGCAAGATGTGAACGGAACAGATACAGACTTGAGAAACACAAGGGTCCCACACAGAGATGGCCAGTTAATTTTTGACGGAGTTACTAAGCCAACTCATTTCAACAACGAGATGCTCATGATGAAAAAAATGAACTTACATGATACACAAAAAATTAACCCCAAATTAATCATAGAACTAAATGTAAAATCTAAAATGATAAAACTTCTGGAAAAAAAAAAAGATGGGATAAGATCATTGTGACCTTGGATATGCCAAGATTTCTTAGGACACAAAAAGCACAAATCATAAAATAAAAATTTGATGAAATGGACTTTATCAAAATGAAAATGTCTGCTTTTAAAAATAACACTGTTAAGATCATGGAAGGCAAGCAACACAGAGGGAGAAAAGATATGCAAAACATATATCTGATAAAGAAATTGTACCCAAGAATATAGGCAAAATATTTAAAGTCATAGTTTACAAAGATGGTATATAATAACCAGTAAGTACATGAAAAGATGGTCGTCATCAATAGTCATCAGAGAAATGCAAATTAAAACCACCATGGAACGTTAAGATGGCTAATAATACCAAGCGTTCATGAGGATATGGGGCAACTGGAACTCTTGTACGTAGCTAGCCAGAGTGTAAAATTTACTGCATATTTGGAAAACAGGTTGGTCATTTCTTGTAAAACCAGGCATAGTGTACACTTCAGCAATCCCACTTCTGGATATTTATGAGAGGAAGGAAAAACGTGTTCATGTGAAGACTTGTTCTTGAATACAGTAGTTTCCTAGTTTGCGGTAAGAAACTATCATAAACTAGGTTAACTTTAAACAACAGAAATGTATTCTCTCACGTGTTTAGAGTCTAGAAGTCCAAAATCAAGGTATTGGCAGGGCTCTAGGGGTGAATCCGTTGTGTGACTTTCGCTTTCTTTTCTTTCCCCCATACGTCTACCTCTCTTCCCAGCTCCGCTTTTCTTCTCACTTCTTTCTTTTAAAAAAATTTTATTTTTTAAAGTTTATTTTTCTTAAAGTATAGTTGATTTATATAGTGTTGTGTCAATTTTTGCTGTACAGTATAGTGACCCAGTCGTGTATGAATATATAAGCTTCTTTCAATTCCAACCAAAGGAATCTTAACATATTTGGATTTTTAAAAATTCTATTCGCTCTAATCAGGTTGCCTCATGTATACACAAGGCAATTTCTACAAGGATACGCACGATTCTGTATAGCATTTTGAAACTGTCAGTGTCCCTGCTAATGAATGTCATCTTGGACTCCTCCTCTTCACAATTCTCCAGAGGTAGTGTTGCCCAGCATACTGGACTCTAACTTACTTTTATTTTATTTTTTCAATTTTTAAACTTTTTTTTCATTTTTAAAAGTTTTATTGAAGTATCTTTGATTTACAATGTTGTGATCATTTCCGACGTACAGCTGATTCAGTTATACATGTATTCAATCCATTCTTTTTCAGATTTTTTTCCCACATAGATGATCACAAATATCGGGTAGAGCTCCCTGTGCTGTAGATAAGCTTAGGTTAGACATTTTGGTGGCTACTTTACGTGTTGCTGTACTTTGAGCAGGTGCGGGACATGCTACAATTAAGTCTAGATTTTAAAATGTAAATTGCTGTCAAGCCAGCTCTTTAATAATTTTGCAGGTGGTAACTTCTACCCTGAAACAAGAATTTACATGCATTGCTATATAATTCTGATATTTTTCTCTTTCTAATATTTTAGTATCCCACCGATTCCTTATTCTGTCATCTTAATACATCTTAGTATGCTTCTCAGTTTTGTTTCATCCATTAGTTAAAAACAATAAAGTGGGAAAAAAATGACTTTCTGATGTGTGCCTATATTAGTGCTGGTGCGTTTCTAAAGGCTCACCAAGTTCTGCCCAATAATCAGTTTGGGAATTTCCCTGGAGGTCAACAGGAAGCTTATGGATTGGTAGCTTTCTGCGCTGCTCTGAACAACCAATTCTCCCTTTTATGACCCTCAGGAAACCGTTTTCTATCTTTAGCCTTTTGGCATTTCCTCTTTTCTCCAGAGTATTGTGGTGACCACTCATGTGGCTCCCTGATCACTTCTTCACTGATTTTGGTAACAATTTGGGAGGTAAAATGCTTGTATTCTTTTAAGACTGCTTTCTCTAAATATTTCATTTCTCTCTCTCTTTTTTTTTTTTTTTTGGTTTCTTCTAGTTTTAATCTCATTATCCTTAGCTTGAAGGGAAACAAAACAAAATGAAAATGCAGTTGTTTTACTCCCTGCTTTACTGGCATTACTGAACCTCTCTGAGCATCATTTTTTCCTCATGGCATTACTGTTGGGGATAAAAGAGATAATGCGAGATAAGATGGTAGTGAAGAGCTGGGCAGAGAGCCCCAGACCTGCTTTTGATGGCAGCGTGATCACTGGGGAAACACACCACTGATGGAGAAGGTTCTGCCAGGGAGTAAGGGGTGTAGCAGTTGCTCTTTGGGAAATGTTGCATAATTCCTTACTACCAAGGATGTGCTTGCTCCTAGGTGAATGGCCAACGGCAAGGCTTTAGTTCCTGAAAAAAAAAACTGAAACAAAACCCTGGGCTCTGTGGACTACATAGAAAGAATTCAGACCTAGGCTCCTGGGTACCAAAATACGAGGAAGCTGAGATTCTGGGAGATGAGTGGTCAGCAGTGCAGCCCCACATCCTCAGTCAAACAGGTGTGGGAAGGAATTGGTGGGCACTGGCATGGCTTAGAATGAGAACCGTAAACTCATACTGCCAACAACTTTGTTCGGTCTGCACGCTAAGAGGCTCGACCAAACTCTTGTATGGCTTCTATTAGCTTATAACCCTGTTCCCAGGATGATGACCCAGCTACCTTGAAACGCCTGACTCAGAAAGCTCAATACTGCCAAAAGAATTTACTCTTTGTTCCAGCCCAAACCTGACTACAGACCCCTGACTTCCCCTTTTTAGAGCATTAACTTTAGAAAACTTGCGGTTATAAATCTTTTCCCTGTCCCTCTGTCATGTATCTTCTATAACTCAGAAACTTCTTTCTCAAGGAGGTAGAAGCCATGGTTTTGAAGTTCAGCCATTGAGCAGGGCTGGCCCGTGTCTCTCCCGGTCTCTGTGGGAGGAGGGACGCGTCCCTCTCATTAGCACCAGTTGGCAGGCACTGATGGCCTTATTGCCTTGACCAGCCTCCTTCACTTGAGATCCTTCAGGACCTTTCTTTGAGCCCACATCAGCCTTTAAAAAGCCTCTCATCTTTTGTTTCAGCCAAGTTGAGCTTGGTTTGTACTAGACTCTCTCTCCCTTTCTGAAACAGTCTGATTAAAATCTGTCTTGTCAATTGAAAATAAGTATCTGGTGAATAGTTTTCTCTTCAACAAAGAATTCAGGTTATGGTTAGTCTAAGACACTGGGGTGCAGCCAAACTTCGGAGAAGGATCTGGATGTGGGGGTCTGTGGATGGCAGGAGTAGCATTTGGTGACACTCTTCCTTGAGGACCCGATGAATAGATGTTGGCCTGGTGATAACATCGTCAGAGCGTCCGATCAATGATGTGATGACAAAGATAGTACATAAATTGCGAACCCAACTGGAGGCTTCTCATGGGTGCTGTAAGACTCTGTCTTTAGCTCTGTTACCTTCATATCAGTAGTTGAGAGAAATGTTTGAAGGGGATGTGAATAGCATTTGTGATGCATGATTCCAAATGATCTCAACAGTTTGACTAAAGAGCTAAAATGGTCAAGAGGAAATGTGAGACGAAGAAATATGCAGACACAAATACTCAAGGCAGAGCAGGCTACAGAATTTGTAAGACCTACTGAAAATGCGGGGCCTCAGCACAGGATGGGGAGTCAGTCTCACCCACACAGGTCTGCTGACTGAATCCACAGTAGTGGGTGAGCCCCCAAGGTATTACAGCCTCCACTTCAAGATGTTTTCCTACCTGGATCAAGGGTGGTGAGAGGATGGACGTGCTATGGCACCTGTGAGGCCACAGCAGGAGTTCCTCCATGCTTCTACGCACCAGGAGGCTGTGGGGTGTGTGCCTGACCCTGACTTTCCCTGCTTCTCTACAGAGGGTGACGGCAGAAGTGGTCGTGGGAGAGGTGGTCAGGTGGAACAGAGAACCCGTCTCTGGGTCAGGGAGACAGTGGGATGTGGGCTGTTTGGGAACTGAGGCTCCATTGTCCCAGGGATTTAACACAGGTTCAAAAAAAAAAAAAATTTAAGAATCTCAAGACAGCAGCCTCAGAATATTAAACCCAAGTGTGTGCCCTTCTGAAGGTGGGCCTTATATGCACACCCTGGTTACAGGCCCATGAATCTGATGCTGATTTGAAGCCAGAAGACAGTGTTGAAAGCAGCAATGGTAGCATTTTTTGGACAAACCAACTTGAGCAAATGGATGGGCCTACAAGGGAGGATGAGAGAAGCTAAAAAGAGGGGTTGAATACTAAGCAGAGAACTTTGAAAGCCAGACTGCGGAGTCAGACATGGGCCTGGGGGGGAGGGGAGATGGGGAGTTTAAAGTGACAAGGTGAATGGGGTATTTTACAGGATTGATTTCCAGTGAGATGTCTTTTAGAAGCTTGTGCCTTTCAACTATTCTTTTTTTCTTGTTTCCATACATTAAAACTGAAGGAACGCTCTTTCTGGATCAAAGAAGGGCAGTTGCCTGGAAGGGCTCTTGTGCTGACTTTTTCCTACTGCTCCATGCACAAAATCTGCCGGAACTTTTGACATTCTGCCTTTCTTGCCTCTGGATTTTAATGCCAGCAAATTAACATGTAAGATGTCGGCAGAAAATGACTTTCACAGGACAGAATGACCTTGCATTTTTGGTCAGGAGAAGAGGAAAGCCACAGACACTAACTGCTGAATTACAATGAACCTTTCTATGACCTTTTGAATCTCTTGTGGGGGGGGGGGACCAAAACAAACAAACAAAAAATCAGAGCAGTGATCTCAAGCAACCAGCTTTGCATGGAGACAACAGGTGGAGATAAAAGCCAAACCCTCAACTTCTCTCAAAGTATCAGAAAAAAAAAATGTCACTTCTGTTCCCCAGGGACTGGTAATAATTTTCATCTGTGTTCTTCTCGTCCTAGTAGCAATTTATAAAAAAGCAGGCATTTTCATGGCAAACACATGCACGCGCACACACATATGCATGCACTCGCACACCCCCACAGGCACACCTCATAATCTCTTACCCCGATATACATAGATTGAAGCTGCCGAGAACCAGTAATACAGTTTCAACAGTTGTTGTTGAGAATGTTAATGTCTGTGAGAAACAAACTCTACCAGGGTGGTGTGGAGCCAGAAAACAGGCTCTTATAATGCTGACAGCTTTTGGCAGAAAAAAAAAAGCTCTGGGCTGCACCAGAGACAGAAAGATGGATACAGACTCCCAGTGGAGGAGTTTTGTTTTCTGTCTGTCATCCTCTCACTTGCATCCTTGACCTTGAGGAGCCAGCCTAGTTCCTTGTTTGTGGTGTTCTGAGTAAGAGGCAGGGCGATCTTCCCTCAGTTGACCCGGGCGTTTTTAACTAGTCTCGGCGAATATGAGTTTGCTTTGCCCTCCAGATGATGTCTCCACCCCCCCGGGTATGCACTCACTTTCCATTCTTCTGAGCGGGCCTTAGACATGTGTCGGCTGTATACACGGCTGCCTGAGCAGATACACTGGTGGCTTTGGTGATCACTCCTAGACCCTTGTCACAGGTGCTTTTCTGTTGTGTAGGCAGGAGGGCTTTCTGAGAAGGTGCAGTAGGAAGCGGGTCAGCGTAGGAGCCAGCTTGACCACAGTCTCAGCCCAGGCACTGCCCTTTCAGCTCTGTGACTTCTAACAGGTGACATGGCTTCTCTCCCTTCTCTGAAAATGAGGGTGCCGATGGGACCCCCGTAGGTGGGTGGTGATCGTGAAACAAAATCACGTGCATGAAGCACAGGCTCACCTTAGGTACTTGAGGACTAGAGCCGGTTACTGAATTCACCTGCCTTCCCTTCTCAACTATCTACAGGGTCTTGGGCTATAAAACTGTGTGAAGCCTTTCTCTGGCGTGTCGCAGGTTGGAAGCCTGCCTATGACCAGACTCGCCTTGCTGCTTATCAGAAGTTCTGAGATGACATGCTTGGTTTTCCTCAAGATGCTAGCACTTCAATTCACCCAGGAAAACCTCTTAGTTTGTCTCAATTAGGTTTGAAGAATTGGTCCTTCTGTTGATTCTTTATTGGCTCAGAAATAATATTGTCAGCAGGGCAAGTCTGGAACTTGCCTGACAATCTGTTTTTAGCAGAATGCCCCTTCTGGCATTTGCCCAAGCCCCTGGAGTGTCTCAACCATGTGTCTCCCTGGGGTCATTTTGTGATGGACATGAGGAGTGGCCGTGTCCCCCGAGACACAATTCCACAGTCTTCATTTCCATCAATCGAAGTAGACATCAGGGCAACTGGCCCTGCCATCGAAGTATTTCCTCAAAGAATGGTTTTATATTGGCTACTTAAAAACAAGTTATAGAGCGCCTGTTGTGGCTCAGCAAGTTACGAACCTGACTAGAATGCATGAGGATGCAGGTTCCATCCCTGGCCTTGCTCAGTGGGTTAAGGATCCAGTGTTCCGTGAGCTGTGGTGTAGGTTGAAGACACAGCTCAGATCCCGAGTTGCTGTGGCTGTGGTGCAGGCCGGAGGCTGCAGCTCTGATCTGATCCCTAGGCTGGGAACTTTCATATGCTGCAGGTGAGGCCCTTAAAAGAAAGCAAAAAAAAAAAAAAAATAAAAAGAGTTATAATTTTTGCAAGGTATTTCTCAAGGACTTCAAAGGCTTATGTTGAATAACAACCCTATACAAAAAGAAAACTCATTCAGCTACCCTGAAATAACATTTGCAACTCATTTTTTGTATCACTCAGAACTAAATGTGTGCTTATTACTATTTTCTAGCCAGAGTGGGTATTTGGTAACATGTGCTTAAAAATTTATTTCAGTTAAAATTATTCTGCCCACATTGTATGCTATATGGCTTCAATTGTCCGTTTATTTGTGTGGAAGGACAGATCTACACCGACAGTTGAGATCTTTCTTGGTTCATCTGCATTTGGAAATTAGGTATACATCTCTGGTAGCCTCCCCAACCTTCCTAAGAGGTCATCTGTTAAGACAGGGGTTGTGCCCCTGATTTTCAACACAGAAGAGTTCCATTTCAGGGAGTCGTTATTACGTAAAGTCTCAAACTTACTTCTGCTCAATACTTACAAAAAATGCAAATGAAAGAGATGATATTTATGAACGGTTGTTTAGATGATGCGCAAGTTATTCCATTCAATACTCTAAAATCTCTCCTTAGTTTCAGCTAAAGATTTAAAGAGCCGTGTTCCTGAAGCATAATACCGTCACTCTAAATGGAAGACCATTTGAAAAACAGTCATGTAGAATTCCCTGCTGCATTTATTGCTCTAATGTTGCTGAGACGGTGTTCATTCCATCGCTCTTTGTCCTTTGAGAAGATAAGGAGCAGACTTTTTCTTAGTTCTGAGGATGATGTCCTGTAGTTGGGTTTCTCTGCTATTATTTTGTGGACTCTGCGAGTCATTTAAAAGTCGCATTTCCCTCTTTTCTTGAACTGAAGAAAGCTTAAAACCAAATTTGCAACCTGCCTTATGTGAGTGTGCAGATCCGATGGCATGTATTCTGTGTAACCTCACACCTATGTCCACTCCCAGGATGGACAGGGATCTCCATTGCTCTGGGCACTCTGCCTCCCCTCAGCTTCCATACTTTCACCCCCAGGAAGAAAGAGGCCCCGTGGTCCACATTCTTTAATAAGGTAATTAGTTCTTCTTTCCAATATTCAAAGGTTGGCCTCTATTGCTGACCTTGAGATCATCATCAAGACATACGCCTTTTATTATCTTTATTTATCACCATCACCGCTAGAAAGAGAGAGCTTGATTCTCACTCCCTTGAGATCTCTCCTTCCTTTTTCTGACCCCATCTCTTACCCCTCCACAACTTCTCCCGTCTTCCACTGAGCCCTCCAAAGTTCTGGATCACTTATTACAAAAACCTCCTGTACCTCCACCGCTTCTTTGAAGTTTCCCACCTTCTTGCTTTACCTGAAACTTGACTCTGCTGAGGTCACTATTTTCCCTGTGCTTCTTTCAGGTCATGGTTGTTTTCCTTCTCATGGTTGTACCGCCACTGGGCCCGGAAGTGGGCTGGGGTCCCTTTTGCATCACATGGCTGTCCTGGACCATTCCCGTCTCTCCTCCTGACCCCTCACCCCCAGCTCTTTATTTCATGCCGTCACTATATTCCATTCCCATTGCTCCTAGTTTCTGTCATCCAGAGACCCTACCACTAAGGTTATTCCCCCTCATTCCTTGAAGGTTTTAGCTCTTGGTTCATTTACCCTTTCTCTGCACTAGTCCTTTCATGATTATAGAAACCTTCAAATGGAAGAAGATACTCCCAGTGCTCTAGAATCTTAGTTACTCCAAGATGTTGTCCTCTGTCCAATCTAAGCCTCTCACTCCTTTGATCATATCCTAGAAATTGCCAATAATCCCTGATATTACTTTTCTATTGCAGTGTAGTAAATTACCACAAACTGAGTGACTTAAAACAACACCTATATTGTAATACATAAATGTTGAAAGTTAGTCTGGTAATATGCATGATTATTGCTTTGTTGTATATTAATTAGGCAATAAATGGTAATGGTTTATGCAAAACAAAAACAAACAAACAAAAAACAACCACCTATACATTAGCTCAGAGTTCTGTAGGTCAGAACTGTTGACTAGGCTGTGCTCTCACTTGGATTTGGAGCCCACCTGGTTGTGGCAGACTTCACTTAATTGCAGTTGTAGGACTAGGTCCTCATTTCCTTGCTGGCTGTCAGCCGGATCTACTCTTAGCTCTCTGAGCCCTGTCAAATCCCATGTTCCATGGCCCTGTAAATCTTCTCAGCCAGCAGTGGAGAATCTCTCTTGCCTAGAATCTTTCTCACGCTTCCAGTCTCTTTGATCAGGGAGAGATCCGTCCCATCTAAGAACTCACTGATTAGGTCAGGCCCACCAAGTCTAATCTCCCTTTCTCAAAATCCTCTGTCCCGTATACCATAACCTGATCGTCTGAGTGATATCCTTCTAGTCATAGGTCCCTCCCACACTCACAGGGAGAAGATTACCCAAGGGCATGGGCCACTGGGGATCATTTTAGAACTCTCCCTACCATACCCTCCGTATTCTCAACTTCAAGAGTCTCATTCTTAAACTGCAGCCTCTTATCCCCATCTCACTTCTTCTAGTTCCATGACTTTAATAATGACTTGAATTCACCAGAATCTACGGTTTATTGATCTGGCCACATTTCCATGTCTTACATTCCCATCATTTTCTGACTTCCTTCCTTTCTAGCTTATGGTTAATCACTCTAATCACTCACTGAAATACACCATCAGCTCTCTTTTCTCTCTCCTGCTTTGTTTTATTTGTCTAGCAAAGCTCTAACACCAGTTAAAGCTCTCTCTCCTTTCCCTATGCCTGCATCCAAGTAGATAAAAGTGGCCGGAGAAAAGAGTACTTTACCTTGACTAGTCTTCCTTTAACCTGTGAGCAGTAACTTAAGTAGTGCTCTTAGAGCCGGCTGGCACTCATAGGATACTTCCCTGTTCTTAAATACCCAAACTTTTAGACAGAGCAAGGCTATTCAAACCTTTCCTTTTTGCAAATCTCCAAAATTATTTTTCAAAACTAGGTACTCTCTTCCATATTTTAAATGTGTATTTAAATTTTCGTCAACAATGTAAATTGTTGGAGTTCCCGTCGTGGCTCAGTGGTTAACGAATCCGACTAGGAACCATGAGGTTGCAGGTTCAATCCCTAGCCCCACTCAGTGGGTTAAGGATCCGGCGTTGCCGTGAGCTGTGGTGTAGGCTGCAGACGCAGTTCGGCTCTGGTGTTGCTGTGGCTGTGGCGTAGGCCAGCAGCTACAGATCCGATTAGACACCTAGCCTGGGGAACTCCATATGCTGCGGGTGTGGCCCTAAAAAGACAGAAAGACAAAAACAAAAAATGAAAACCCAATGTGAATTGTTGAAAATCTTAGTGTGTTATAAATATATATATTTTTAACTGCAAGACTCTTTTAAATTACTCTGGAGGAAACCTTAATGTTAAAGTGATTTGGTATCATCAGTATCCATTTAAAAATACATAAACAAGTGTTTCTTTATCAACTAGAAATTTGACATCATTCTACTTTTTCCTTGAACCCATATTTGCACTCCAATTATAACAAACACTTTTATAATTTTAAAATTCAAAGTAGTTTATTGTTCTTCTTATCATTACTTTGCTGCCAAAAAAGTACGTATGTGGTTAAATTTAAAAGGGCTTAAACGTCCTGATTGTAAGTCTCTAAATGTTCAATTTATTTACATTAAAATATCATTATAATCATGATTAGCACAGAATTTACAGGAATTATGTCAATATACTGCATATTTTGGTAAATAATTACAAAACATGAAAGAATAAAAATTTAAAAGTATATTTTTTTCGTCTTTTTAGGGCCGCACCCGTGGCATATAAAAGTTCCCAGGCTAGGGGTCAAATCAGACCTGTAGCTGCCAGCTTACACCACAGCTCATGGCAAAGCCAGATCCTTAACCCAGTGAGCGAGGCCAAGGATCAAACCCATGTCCTCATGGATACTAGTCAGGTTCATTACTGCTGTGCCACCACAGGGACTCCAAAAGTACATCTTATAGTAATCACAGGGCTGGCCTGTGTTTTCGAAAAAATTTGTTTTGAAAAATTTTAAAAATGTTAATTTATGAAGTTGCAAGGATGGCATAATAAACAACCATCTGCCCTTCACCTAGATTCAACAATTGTAACTTTTTGCCATATATGCCCCCCTCCCGTCTCTCCACGTAATTTTGCTTTTTTTGTGGAACCACTTGAGAATATTCAAGTAGGACCTGTGCTCATAACAGCACAAGGGAGGCAGATGTGTGGACACAGTACAGATCACAGGGCAGGGGTCGTGGTGGGCATACGCAAGGCTTCTCACTCTTGTTTTCTTGGGAAAGAGGAATCAAGAGCATGGGCCAGGAGTTGCTGGAAGTCTTTGGAAAGAGGGGAAAATATAAGTCATGTCGGTCAGTGAACTTCAGTTTGGGGTCAAGACCTCCTGGGGTGTATACTCTCGGGGGTATAAGACCATGCATAGCTTTAACATGATCCATTTCTGTATGTTTTCTCTCCTGAGAATTCTGCTGTCACATTCTCCTTCTTGCCGACTTCACAAGTCTCATTTTTAGACCAATACCCACTATCCGTAGCTCCCTTCTATTTCCATGACTTGAATAGTGTTTTCTACTCACATTTTTTTTTCTTTTTATGGCTGCACATGCACCATATGGAAGTTCCTGGGCCAAGGGTCGAACTGGAGCTGCAGCTGCAGCTGCAACCTACACTGCAGCTTACAGCAATGCTGGGTCCCTAACCCCAGGCCAGGGCTCACATCCTCACCCATATCCTCACAGAGACAAAGCTGGGTCCTCAACCCGTGGAGCCGCAACAGGAACTCCTTGAACTCACATTTTTTGATTCACTTTCTTTATTAGCCTTCTAGGACACCACATCCTAGTTTTCCTTCTAACTCATTGCTGGCTCCTTCTGGGCCTCCTTTGCTTGTCTGTCCTCTTTCCTGACTGTTAAATGTTGGCACACCTAGAGCTGAGACCTGGGACCTCTTCTGCTCACTCTTGTTACCTGCATTATCTCATCCCGTCTCATAGCTGTAAACCCATCTGTGTGTTCACAGCCCCCAAATTTACCTCTCTGGCCTGGCCTCTTCTCTGAGATCCAGACTTTATATCTAACCATTTCAAGAAAAATCTCCGTGTCAGGTTTAACATTATCAAACCAAACTCCTGCTAGTTCCACCTCAAAGCCGGCCTTACCAGAGGTCTTCTCATTCTTTCTAATGCTCAAGCCAACACTTTGGGAGTTATTCTTTATTTTCTCTCTCTCTCTCAACTCCTACGGCCAATCCATTGGCAAAACCTATTGGCGCTCCTTTAAGAACATATTCAGAATCTTCCCTCTTCTCATCACTTCCATTGCCATCATCCTGGTCAGAGCCACGGCCATGTGCCACTTGGATTTATTGCCTTAGCCTACTATCTGGTCACCTTGCTTCCACCCTCATTCTCTTCAGACTGCTCTCACAGCAGCTGTGCCCCCACCCAGCACGCTCCAGCAGCCAGAGTCCTTCCTGTCTCCTCCCAGGCCCTTCCCGAGCTGCCCGCGTTACCTTCCTGACTTCTCCTCTTGCGGCCTCACCTGCTCCCATCCTGCTGGCGCCACACCGGCTCTGCGGCTGCATCTCAGCTGGGCCAGGCATACCCTCACCTCCTGCTCCGGCACCTGCTCTTCCTTCAGCTCTTTCCTCAAACATCACCAAGTCTCTCCGCCTCCTTCCTCCAGGTTTCCGCCCAGGTGCCAACTTCTCAGAGAGGCTTCTGACAACCCAACGGAACTCAGCAACCCTGTCCCACCACTCCCTATCCCCGCTCCCCGCTTTGTTTTCCTTCAGAGCACCCACTGTCTGTTGACTGTGTTTTGCTTATTTGCTTGTTATCTATCTCCACCCGTAAAGCCGGGATTTTTGTCCATTTTTGTCACTGCTGTATCCCTATTCTTTGTTGGCTTTTTTCCTTCATGCAAACCTCTCTCTCAGGGCTGAGAATGTCATCAGAGCTCTAGTTCCTCATGACGATGTGATGAGACCCCTCTTCCTCTCCCTCTACCCCAGCCATTTCTCTTGAATTGGCTGTGGCCTCTGCAACTGTATCTCAGCCTGGAGCTCTCGCCGGTCAAGTTTGGGGGGTCCAAGTGAAGTTGTACTTATCAACCAATTTCCTCATTTATGACTCCAAAATGCACAGGACAACTGGAGCCTGCCGGTGTTGCTTCCCACTGTCTGGCCATTTGTTCTTTTGAGTGAGTTATTGAGTACATCCTGTGCCACGTCCTCCTTTTCAGACGGATGCCCTCCACAGAGGCAAGTCTGCATGCCCTCTGCTCCCGACTCCCCCACATCTGTTTCAAATTTCACTTGCTCTCCTGTCAAGAGTGTTCTGCTGACATTTTCAAATCCTTTACCTTAGAAGCTGTGGGGAAAAAATTTTGAGGTTGAAGCATGGCACCATTAGAAGATTTTATGGATAGGATAAATCAGGTTTGTATTTTTACAGATTTGACAACCCAGCTTTCAAAGGCACAACTGTGGAACATCACAGATTGGAAAATGTCTTGGTGGAGCCCATAACCTACTCTGTCAGCGATCTCACCTATTAATTATTTTTTCCAGCATTTGAGGATTGGAAAGTAGCTGACAAAGGTGTTAAGAACTGATTCAAGACAGTTTGCATTTACACACAGCTTAAATGCACATTCAGAATGATTTCCACCTTTTAAATGTGTCGGTTATTATTCTATAGTGTGTAACAGTGTGGCAAGAATGACACGGTTAATGCAATAATACGATCGTCCATCACTTTTATGAGACATTTGCATCCTTTTATGCAACACCTAATTGACAGTTGCCCCACCAGTCCTCCCCGAATGGAAACCGCCTATTATATGGAATTTATGGCCAGTGCTTTTTAAGTCAGTTAAATGACATGAAATGAAAATCTATTTTAAATGACATTCAGTGAAATCTTTTCTCTGGCTGGAAAAATAGCATTTCGAAAAATATTTATTTATCGTGTTTATGAGGAAGCCAAGTACCAACGTGTGTCAAGCATGTACTTTTCTCTTGGGGGTATACCTGCTGTGGTTTGGAAGCACAGGTCCCAGCCATTGTTGTGGTGCTTCTGAGGTTTATCAAGCACAGCCAGCAGAGTGGCTGTTCTTGGGGAACACACATCCCTCCTCACCCCACTGGTCCAGATCTTCCTTATCCTGTGTAACCACCACCACCCCTGCTGCCGCCCCATCTCATAGCTCTCACTTGTCCTTCTGCTAGAGTGTCAGCTCCAAGAAGACAGTGATTATTGAGCACCTACCACCTTTACCATGTGGTAGTGCTCAATAAATCTTTGCTACATGGTTGAACAAATGAATACTCTGACTGCCTTGGCCTTCTTATTTTTGTGATTTCCTCACAATATTTTATCCTTCCTAACCCATTCAATCCTTATTCTACAAACCGTTGAGTTATTTAATGAAGCCTTAAACAGATGCTCCATTTATTTATTTTTTAAGGCAGTGGAAGAGCCAGTGCAACTAAGAACTGGCATCTCTTCTAGTTGACTGATGGGTGGGTCTCCCAAGGTGGCCAAGGGCTTGGATGGCTGCCATGACTTTCCAACTGTCTGGTCCAGTCTTCCCAGTTTTGGTGGAGCTGGTGAGGTGAGTGAACACAAACGCTGGTCTGGATTTGGGGAGGGCGGACGACCTCATTTGATGCTTGACTTGCTTGAGGATCAGCGTGGAGATCAATGCCTGCATCTTCTGTGACATAGTGAACACGATTACAGCAGGCTAGATGGATGTTCACCAGACTCTTTCTAGAGCTGAACCGGGGATTTACCCTCAGTATCTTGCTTCTAGGTAGTGTGAGTCCACCCTGACCCTCCAATGTCCTGATGTCCTACAAGGTCTCAAAATTCAGGGACCACGTCAGCCTCTGCCTGGTGTGCTCTCCTAGCCCCAGTGCCCGGCATCCTTTCATTCATCGACATTCACTATGTTCTGTGAGTGTGATGGATGTAGCAAATGTTGGAGAAGGAGTGAAGTCATTCACTCTTGTTTCTGGTTGATACTATTTAGGGACAGGTGTGTGGAGCCTGAAACATACTTTGTGTGTGTGGAGGGGTCTTCTTTTAAGTAAAAAAAAAAAAAAAAAATACAAAATGACAAATTAGGTTTGAAGATAATTATGTACTTGGAATGAGTAAAGAAACCGTAACAAATGACCAGAATCTTAGAGGTTCAGGGCCCTTCTTTCTAAGCTCTTTGTTTGCCAGAAATGCTTTCTTAGGAATGTTTCCTTTTTCTCAGCTGGCTTTCCTTCTCCATTTAGAACTCACTGAAAGTCCCAGAAATTCCCAGCGCTATAGAGCCTGTGCATGTAAAGGGCGCCAAATTGTGACCTTCATTAGCTTCCCAGTAATCCTGCCTCTGATTATTTCACTGATTGTTTCTTGACAACCCAAGAATTCCTAGAAAGAAGAGGAATGGGAATGAGTGGAAAGAGAAAGATAAGGTTCTTGATCAAGTAGGTTGTGGGCTCTCATAAATTCTAGAAATAATCATGGACCTCAAGCAGACTATAGCCTGGAAATGTTGTGACCCTTGCTACTGCATCAAGCTTCATGTAGAGTTGAATCCATTCCCAGGCTCCACGCTCTACTTATTGGCAGTCACTCTCCTTATTGGCATTCAGTGGGGATAAGGTCAGGTCCATTGTCCTTTCTCTCTTT
>PVHT020004944.1:30882092-30983310 GCA_004024745.2 Catagonus wagneri
TGTGGGCTCTCATAAATTCTAGAAATAATCATGGACCTCAAGCAGACTATAGCCTGGAAATGTTGTGACCCTTGCTACTGCATCAAGCTTCATGTAGAGTTGAATCCATTCCCAGGCTCCACGCTCTACTTATTGGCAGTCACTCTCCTTATTGGCATTCAGTGGGGATAAGGTCAGGTCCATTGTCCTTTCTCTCTTTCTCTTCCCCCTTTAACCTGTTTTCTGTCTTCTCAGAGAGGGGAGCAAGGTATGAGCAGCCAAGTCCTTTGTTTCTCTTCCAAAACCTAAAAACAAGTTCTTATTTATAGGAGCACATGTTAGTCATTTTTTCCTTTGTCTTCTTGGGTCTCTTTGATTCCCTCATAGATATTTAAGACCACATTTGCATCATACCTCAGACCTAAGTCTTTTTCATAACGTTTCTAAGATAAAAGACCTTTTTTAAAAACAGATATGCCAAAGTTGAATTACTTCCCTTTATAGATATTTATCAGTTTCCAACTTTTTATTATTACAAGAACTGTACCATGAATATCTTTTATTGTAAATCGATATGGGCATCTCCAGTTCTTTCCTTAGGGTGGAGTTTAGGCAGTCAAAGGGCGTGAAAATTTTCAAAGTCTTGATCCATTCTGCTGTTTGGCCAAAGCACCAAAAGGTCTTTAAATGCAATCATGTGGATCAGGTGACTCCAGTAAATGAGTCTGGCTTTGTGGAAAGAGTATAGCAGAGGGTTGGCATAGGCAGGATCCCTCCAGAGAGTAAATGCTGTTTGAGGGGCCCATGGAGAGTGAAAGATGGACCACGTAGCTGTAACACAGGGGATTATGATGGTGTAACTCAAGGGAGGTAAAGGGGGGAAGGGCTATCAGAATCCAAGAAGGGGAAAGAGAACACAGGGTTATACTCTTCATGGAAGGGATGGTGAATTTCATGGAACTTTAAGGAGAGGTAGGATTTCCACAGGCATGGGTGGGCTGGGGGAGTAGGAGAAACGAAGGTTTCTAGAAGCAAAGCAGGGAATCAGGAGCAAAGCAGGGAATGGGGAGTGTTTAAGGGAAAAGTGAGCATATAGTTTTGCTGGAATGTGAGAGAATATGTTGGGAAATATTTTGTAATAGACCAGAATGGATAAATTAGGTACAAATTATGAATGTCCTTGAATCTTGGGCCTAATAGTGGATATGAAAGAGAATGTGAGGTATTGAAGAAATCACAGAACTTGGAGTGGAAAGATCTGAGTTAGATTATGACATAATTTGCCAGAGGACGAACTCTCAGAAAAACTTTAAACAATGGAGGCTCCCAAAAGAAGAGTGGATTAATGGCTGAACCAGTGGTCCCTGGATTATGATGGGGTTCAGAATAAAGGAAATGGTGTTCAGTAATTAATTCTTACAAGAGACACTTACCCAGTGCCTAGGTCCCAGGGAGGCTAAGGAAACCAGGCGTGAAGGGCTCTGTTCTCAAAGAATTGACATGTTGGTGCAGAGACCCAGAGAAGATAGGCATAGACTAGCCTGAAGGAAAGAAGATAATTTCAGATAGTGATAATTACTGTGAAGGGAAGAGAACAGACACTTGGGTAAAGAATAAAGAGACGGGGTGGAAGAGTTGGATTTTCTGTACTTCAGATGTGGCAGTTAGGGAAGGCTTCCTGGAGGAGTGGACAGTTGATGAAAACACACCGAAAAGGTGAAGACCTGAGGACTAGAGTTCCAGGAAGTGGTAATTGTAAGCCCATCTGTGGGGATCAGATGGAAGGCCAGTGTGGTTGGGGGAACGGGGAAGAATGGAGGAGACAAGTTCTTTGTGTTGTCAGGACAGATCATATAGGGCTGTGTGGTCTACAGGAAGCATTTGTTCTTGATTCCAAGGGCAATGAGAAACACTGGCTGGCTTAAAGCAGGGGTAGGGCATAATTTATTCTGTGAGAAAAGCATTGTGGTAGAACGGAAATAAAAAGGGGGAGACTAGCTCCGGGACCATTGGGGCAATTTAGACAAACAATGGTGGCGGTTTGGGCAGGGTGGTTGTTGGAAACAGAAACACATGGTTGGATTTGGGCTATTCGGGGTATTATCGTGAAATTGCTGATAGATTAGATGTGGCCATAGATAAAATGCAGAGTGGAAACGCTTTGTACTCTGAGAGCCCTGTGGTCTGTGGGGAAAGCTGACGGTTTGGAGCTTGACAGTGCCTGGAAGTGGCCTTCAGCTGGGTAATCCGGCCCGTTGTGGCCCCAGGAGAACCCTCGGAGCCCAGGAAGGAGGGCTCAGGCAGCCCCACGCGTCTCAGCTCACCTGGGGATCCCGAAGATGCAGATGCGGCTCCCCAGATCAAGGGTAAGACCCGGAATTCTGCTCCCAGCTGGGGCCAAAGCTGCTGGTCTGCAGGTCACGCTTCCGGTAGCAAAGAGTTCAGGGGAGTAATTCAGGTCAAGAATTCATGTCAAGAGGGCTTCAACAGGGGAGGGAGTGGGGATTTGGAGCAGAGAGCTCTTTCTTTTATAATACAGAGTGCAAACCAAAGGGGAGGCGGGAAAAAATGAAGTTTGGGGTCACGGTGACCAAGAAATGATGGCATCCATAACATGCACCAAAAGCAGGAGGAGGCATGGGGAGAGGAGGAGGATGGACTTTTCTAATCCCCACCATTTTTTCTTGGGCTGTAGCCTGGGGTCTGACTTGGGTTCCTGGGTGGGAAACCCTCCTGACCTGTTCAGCCTTGTCTGCAAAGATGATGAGTCAAAGGTTTCGCTCTCAACGACTGTGTATTAAACATGAGCACACAGAGACCTCATATAGTTAAAGGGAAGGAGGAGGGGGACCTTCATACCGAGTACTTTGGTTGGAATCTGAACCTGTAAATCACCTTGGATGTCAAGAAAGACTGTGTTTCCTTGGACCATAATGCCTCAGTCCCTGCCTGTTTACTGCTGAGTGTTCTCGAGGCCAACCCCGCCCCCCAATCCCCTGCACATGGTGTGCTGCTGTCTTCAGATATTAATACCGTAGAGCCGAGGAGGAGGACTAACGCATCTGTGTGATATTAATAATAGCAACGAGAGTCCACATTACTGAACACTTACATACCAAGCACTCTGCTACATGTTTTACAGTTTACAGAACTCATTTCATTTTATTCTGAGCGCAAAGCCTCAGTGGGACAATGAGGTCTGAGACAGCAGGGATGTCTGGCCTGGTAATGAACATTCCAGATTTTACAGGTGAAAACCAGGAGTGTGGGAAAGATGATCTTTAAAAAAAAAGCGAAAAGAAAACGCTTTCCATTAATGGCCCTTGGAGATGCTTGGAGCAGCCTGGGTACTTTGTGTGCTGAGATAGAACCTGAGGTTGAGAAATGTGCTCAGGGCCAGCAAGACCCGCCTCGGTTTGCATGGGAAGATGTAGTCACTGGATGTCTGAGATATTATGCAACGGGACAAGAAGGCCAGGCATGAGCTCTCCATAGAAATTATTTCCTCCCTACGGTTTAGGTGTCAAGTATCCTCCTGGGCCCCTGGGGACCGGAGTTTCCAGGCGGCGTGTGTGGCGGCACCCGGCGCTCCAGAACCCACTTCATGGCGGGGGTGACATTGCCACCAGTGTCCTTTGTCCGAGGGTTTTTCAGCCGAATGGCCTCTCCTCACAGACTGCGCCAATACGTTTCTATTTTAAGATTCTTCCGTTGTAAGAAGTGGTGTATTTCTCCCCAAGTCTTCCCGTCCCAGCCAAACCAGGGCGACTCCCTTTGCTGGTCTCCCATCTTCTCTCACTTCTGGTCCTGAACTGCTGAACCCGGAGAGGTCTGCCTCCCCGAGCAGGGTGACAGGGTGACGTCAGCGAGGAGGCAGTTCCTCGGCTAAGGGAGCCAAGTCCGCAGACACGATCTCGGAAGTAGGACAAGTACATTTTGTTTCTGCGATTCAACCCAGAGAACTTCTTGGTCCCTGAAGCCTGTGCCAAATGTGTTTGCGCAACCTCGGGCAGCCGCTTCCAGAATGCGGGTTAAGAATTTGCCAGGGTTTCATTTCTTTGGGGAGTGAACATCCATGCAGGGAAGGACTGGTGCTGGCCCAACATGTCAGTGGGAACTGGGCGCTCAGACCTCATAGGGCGAGGATCCCGAGAGAGGGTCTCCCTGCCCAGGCTACACGCGAGATTTGCCGCCGTGCTCCCCCAGCGGGAACATGTGGCCGCGAGAACACTGAGATGAAGTGGGCCAGGCCGTGGTTCCATTTTGATTTGGATAAGGGTGTGCTACACAATGGAAAGGAGCAACAAAAGCTACCAATTTGGCTGCTGCCTCTGAACATTTGCTCTGCATTCCTGAATCCTCCCAGTTACGGACAACTTCCTTGCAATTCTTTCCCCTCAGGCGATGGGACAAGAACACACACACATGCACACACTCACACGAGTTAAAACCGTGTGGAAATGAAGGTCAACTATTGCACATGTGCCCACGTTCATGTGATTCTATGGGGAGAAATAAAAGACTGTAAAAATGTGTGTGCACCTAAAAATGACCAACATTTTTTAGGCTAATGTTGATGTCTTTCAAAGGCCGATCTTATAATAATAAACTCTTACACTTTGTGGGGCTTTAGCATTTCTAGAACAATTTCCCATGTCTCATCAGCCCAGTGACTTTGTAAAGTAGGAGTTAGTTTCCTCTCCATTTTAAAGGAACGAAAGATCAGAGAGGTTAAGGGACTTGCTCGAGATTACACAGCAATTAATTTCCAGAATCAGGATAAAAAACCTGGGTCACTCCCATCTAACCACTCTACCATAACAGCTCTCCGGTCTGGACGTTGGAAAGACCAGAGGTTCATTGGCATGCGATTCATCTATTTACAGGGCTAGATGCTAGGCTTGGTGTCGCGGTGTGGTCTGAGGACCGGCCTCTCCCGGGAGCTTTTGGGAGCTGCAGAACCGCAGGTCTGTCACAGACCTTCGGGATTGTCCTCAGGTGATTCCCACGCACAGTCGAGCTTGGGATGCACTGGAGGAGGCCGCTGGGTTTCAAGCTCAGCTCTGGCTCCCTTGGGAGTCCCCAAGTGCCAGAAGCGCATAAGCTGGGGAGCTAAGGAGGAACAGCCTGCGTCTGGGCTGAGACCCAGACAGCGATTTGCTTTGGAAAACGCTCCGTTCCCCCCCCCCCACTCCCGTGGTTCTCCTGTGCGGCGGATTGGAGAGCCATTGGAATAGATGGTTTCTAAGATTGCTTCCCTGCCGTGTGAGTCTGAGAGCCTTCCTTGTGTGTAAGGAGTGGGCCTGGATATGCTTCGCCCCCACCAGGGCTCTATTTATATTGTGTTTGCAGGAAACCCGACCTGTTCCTTCTGCCCAGAGGCTGCACCTTTGAATCCTCCTTTTATAAGCATTTCTGGGGACACCAGCCCCTCTCTCTGTGGTAACTATACCAACAGGTTGCTATATTTTGTTTCCTTCTTCTGCCCGGGATCCTTTGCCTGGGAAAAGGAGATAAAATGTCCTTTTAACTTTATTTATTTATTTATTTATTTGTCTTTTTGCCTTTATCTAGAGCCGCACCCGCGGCATATGGAGGTTCCCAGGCTAGGGGTCTAACAGGAGCAGTAGCTGCCGGCCTTCGCCACAGCCACAGCAACGCGGGATCTGAGCCGCGTCTGCAACCTACACCACAGCTCGCGGCAACGCCGGATCCTTAACCCACTGAGCAAGGCCAGGGATCGAATCCGCAACCTCATGGTTCCTAGTCGAATTCGTTAACCACTGAGCCACAGCAGAACTCCTGTCCTTTTAACTTTAAGGGTGCCCCAGGCATAAAGGCACAGAGCATCATGCAGGGCGCGAGGCCCTGGGAGAGGAGGGCGGGCCCACAGAGCTGGCTCTTCAGGTACAGCCCTCCAAAGAGTCAGCCTATTACAAGTAGTCGCAGAAGTGCCAAGGAGAAAGTTCCAGGCAAGATCTGGATCCCAGGAAAAGCCTGGCTGTTTGCTAGTAAGGCATCAAGAGTCCCCAAGACACACTTGTGTTCAAAAAAAAAAAAAAAAGCAAATACCAAAACAAACCCCACAGTCCCCTGTGCGTAGAGAGTCACGCTGAAAGAGCTGGGAATGTGTGGAGCCATCTGGTCACGCTATCAGGAGGGAAAATTCACGAGGGAGAGATTGCGTCTGGGTCAGGGGAGGGCAGCTGTTCAGTGCTGGCCCGTGTGCTGGGGCGCCCGTAACTCTAGATGCCCCAAATCTCACTGCTTCTTCTTAGAGATGCAGAGACGATGCCAGGCTGATTTACGGGGTTTTGCAAAAGTAATCCAGAAATTGACGGAGGTTTCTGGGAGAGCCCCAAGCTGCCCATATGAACGCTCGTATTTTCACCCACCATCTGCGCCAGGCAGGTCTCACTCCAGCCATGGGAGGACACGTGCTTCAGCTGGGTGCCACACACAGAAAGCATGCAGCTGTCGCGCCATCCCTGGCTACCGGACTTGTGCCTGTCACGTCCCTCTTTGCTGTCTGCCTTTCTCTTTCGCTCTCAGGTTTATGGCTTAGCAGCTGCAAAGCTAATTACTTTATTTTCCTCTCCCCAACCGTCTTGGATTCCTCTCGCCACCTCCTTCCTGTCTCTTCCCAGCCCCTGTGCTCAGGGCACAACCCAGTTCCCACAGCTGAACCACCCACTCTCTCCCAAGCCCTGGATCCCGGGGAATTTGGAAACACTGGTGTTCACTTCTCTCGGATCTTGGGCCAGAGACAGGAAAGCTTCTAGGCTTTCGGTACCTGGCATCTTTGATGCTTACGATCTCCACGCGGCTGGGCCCGCCTGTGACCACCGCAGGACAGGTCAGTGTGTGACCAGCCATCTGTCAACAAAGAGCCCGAGCCTGGTTAGCATCCAGTTCTCCCTCCCTGTGAGTCTCAGAGCAGCAGGATATAGGCAGTGTGACCCCCCCCACACCCCGATGACAAAAGCCAGTCTTTCTCAATCCTGCTACGTCTTAGAATCCTCTGGGATACTTTAAAAACATCTCAGTTCCTGGGCCCCTCTCCTGGAATTTTGACTTAACCAGTCTGGGTTGATGCCTAGGTTAAGTTTTTTTTTTTTTTTTTTTTTTAAACAGGCTGTTGGCCAGATTGAGAGCCACTGCTGTTCCTCTTTCCTGGGGTAGTGTCTGAAATAATGTCGCTTCACCAAACCCCCCACTTCGAAGGTGGTGGGTAGTCCCCAAATTTGAATTCTAGGGTCCATGTGAAAGCAAACAGGGGTATCTCATATTTGCTGAGCCACGGGGGAAGGCCAATTAGAAAGAGTGTTAGAAAAAAAAAAAATGCAGTTGTTCGGCTGCCTGGCACCTGCAGTGGTTTATTAACCGCTAACTAAGTGTTGCCCGGCAGAACTCCCAGAGGCGCTGGCTGTAAGGAATAAGATGGAGGCACTCGAATGCTTTATAATTACACGCTAGCGCCGCCAAGGGCGGCTCACACCCAGTGCTCTCCTTAAGGCCTCGGTGCCAGCAGGCAGACTCGCCATTGCATATTCAGTTATGTTGTGTCCGTAGCCTAACGGCCTTGAGATTGGCCCTAATTCCTTTTGCAGGGGAGCACCTCTGCAATGGGTATCATCCTGCATATCTGCCTTAATTACCCTTTCCTGGCAAAGAAAATGGGCAGTGCCATTAGCCCTGGGATGCAGCTGGGCCGACTGGGGCTACGGGGAGAGGAGGAAATGTAGAATTGCAGATCGGCCTGCTTCCAGCTGCCCCTCCAAACCGGCCCCCCGAAACAGACCAATGCAGCTGACCCTCCTTGCTCACGGTGGAAACCATGGATACTCTTGATCCAGGAATGGGCCTTTAGACATCGTCTCCATCTACGGCAACAGATTGTGAGGGAAAGAGTCTTTAAAGGGGCACCTGTGCAGCGGCTACAATCCCTGCTGGGTGGGGCTTCCCCACAGAGAACTTGGACCATCGTGGCTTCAAAGGGAATCCCCAGGGTCATGCAGCCTGAGGTCACATATTCAAATGTTTATGCAGCCCTGTTGGCTGCAACTCTCCGTGGTGATGGGAATGTCCTCTAAATGCAATGTCCAGTCCACTGGCCACTGGCCACGTGCGGCTATTGAACACTCAGAATTGGCTAGAAACTGAATTTTTTCCTTTTGAGGACCACATCTGTGGCATATGGACGTTCCCGTGGCTAAGGGCCTAATCAGAGCTAGCTCTGCTGGCCTATGCCACAGCCACAGCCACGCCACATCCAAGCCACGTCTGCAACCTACACATCAGCTCCCAGCACTGGATCCTTAAACCACTGAGCAAGGCCACAGATTGAACTGGAATCCTCATGGATACTAGTTGCATTCGTAACCTGCTGAGTCACGACGGGAACTCCTGTAGAAACTGAATTTTTAAGCATACTTAATTTTAATTAGTTTCAACTTGAACTAGCCTCATGTGGCTGGGGCCATTGGACTGGACAACTCAGGTAAACAGAGCAAGGCAAGACCGGTCAACGTGGGGAGTGACCTGGACCCAGAAAAGACCCCAGGACGTGGTGGGGACCCACGCCTTGTCTAAGGAAAGCTCTCTCAACTCTGAGCACTAGTTGCTCCGTGGGAACATTACAGGCCCAGGGCGAGCTGTTCGATTTTTTTCAAGAGAAGGCGACAATCCAGGTTTTTATTTGAAATCCAAATTTTAAATGTTGGAAACTGGCCAGAATTTTTAAAGTTTCTCACTTTCCTTTTAGGACAGTTCCTTCATTTTACGCACGAGGCTCCTGAGGCAGGTGACATGTGCCCTCAAGCTGCACGGCAACGGGAGCAACAGCCTGCCCCGGTCTGCGTTCTAGCTCTACCTCTCGTCTCTTAACCAGGGTGTGCTGATTCTGTACATCCTCTTTCTAGATGGCACCTATGTTTATCCTCCAGTCTGGCCTGGGAGTTTGTTTCCCCTCTTATTCCTCTAACCAGCAACACTTTTCTCCGAGCATCTGAAATGCCCTCGTGGCGGAGGAGGGGGAAATTTTTGCCCCTCGGATTTAGGGAGCTGGAAGCAGTCAATCCAGAGGCCTGAAATTCCTTTGAAGTCTCCTATTTTATCTTTAAGAAATCCATGCAAACTTGGCAGTCTACTTCTTAATATATTTGTGCTTATTTAATATTAAGACAAAATCCTCCTTTATATCTTCAAGGAAAACTGAAATTCCAAAGAGCAACAACAGTTTTATCTTACGGTTTCATGAGTTATCTGGCCCACAGCTCCTATCACTGTGTACCTCATCCTCCGGTTTGAAAAGCGCTGATGTATGCCAAACAGTTTTGATGGTCAGCTGAAATTTCCCTCTGCCTTCCCAATATGCCACCATGTAAGAGGCAGAGATCAGATGTCTTGTTTGGGGATGTCAGGATTTCTAGTCTTTTCCAGCATAGTGTTAATAGTTTGGGGCATGAACTTTAGTCCTATCCCATTATCCTTGAATTGCAGGTATTTCAAGGGCATAAATACAGGGACAGGGTGAAGCAGGGCATGTAATCGTGAACAAAGAGACCAATCCAAGGTCACTGGCTATTGGAACGGCATTGTCTTCCAGGCGGCTTTGGTCCCTGAAGGGAAGGTATGTGAGAAATCATGGAGGTTACAAGGAAGGAAACCGTGCTGTGGGGTAGATGGTAAAAAGGTCCTTAATTCACGCGCCCCTAGCCTGTACTTACGGCAAGCGTGGAGGTCTTCCGGGTCACAGAGGTATGCACACCTTGAAGAGAGGATGCAGAGAAGGGGAGGGTAGCCCTCCCAAAGAGAAGCCACAGGCTTGCCTCCTGGGTTGATTTTGTTGCTCTGTGGCTTCTTGGTGCTTCAGCTTGTTTTCTGCCTTTCTACTTTATTCGCTCCTTACCTGAAAGGCTTCCACTTAGAAGCTGTGAAGAAAAGTTTAAGAATCCTGGCTAGATAGCTTCATAAAGTTAGCCACAGAAAAGCATTTTTTACTTAGTTGAAAGACTGGGAACATGAGGGACCCTCTGTGAGTTTACTGTCTTGCACTGTCTGTATTTACATACAGAGTGCAGTGGATCATGGGTTCTTATGAGTGCAATTGGTTTTACAATGAGCTTTCCTTGATCTGGACAAATCCTTAGTTCCCCTTGGTCTCCTTCCTGCATTCTGGTTTTGTTTTAATTATAGCTGGTTCACAGTGTTCTGTCAATTTCTGCTGTACAGCAAAGTGACCCCGTTATACGTATATATACATTCTTTTTCTCACCTTATCCTCCATCATGTTCCATCACAAGTGACTGGATATAGTTTTCTGTGCTATTGCTTTAACCTTGAATTTTCCAGAATACATCCAGGATTTCAACTATCACTCTGCAGTTTTTACTCCCCCAAGCATCACCTCCATATTTTGAATTGCCTGCTAGATACATCCTCCCGATTGAGATTCCGTAGTATATCAAGCTGAAAGTTGGCTACTTAAAACATATTCTTTTCTTCCAAGCTGCTCTATGTCCTTTGCGTTCTCTCTCAGAGAGGGGTGAAATGGCTAACTCAGTCTCTCAAGTTAGATCGTCCTCCATTATCTTTGATTTTTCTTTTTCCTTGCCTTCCGCATTCAGGTAGTTGCCTCTCTTGTCAAACTCCTTCTCGTGGATCTGGCATCATTCTCATGGCTACGACTTTGCTTCATATCCTCATGTCTCGTCTAAATTATTGCTATGGCTTCTAAACAGTGTTTTTCCCAACCTCTGGTCCCTCTCATCTCTGGAGTGACTCTAACACTGCCCTCCTGAAAGAATGTTGTTGTTTTTTTTTTTTTTTAAAGTTGGCTATAGCAGTCTTCTGCTTCCAATTCCCTGTAGATCCTTGTTCCCAGTAAGGTTTAAATCGTAAAGTTTTAATTTGTAAAGACTGCAAGATTTTCCCAGTTTGCTGCCAGTTTAGCTCTTCAACCTAAGCTTTCCCGACCTGTGTCTTTGACATTCACGCCGTCCCTCAGATCTGGCACAGCCTTTCATGACCCTGGCTTGTTGCTACATCCTCCCCTCTGTGTGGGGTGCTCTCTTTTATTCCCATTTCTCATTCATCTTTCAAGATTAATGTCAAATGCCAGCCCCTTTAAAAAACTGTCTGCACCTCCTCCAGGCAGGGTTAGCTCTTCTTACTCTCATACTCTAAGGGGTGTGATGTTTTGTCATTTAATGATTTGTAATTTACCTGTGACACATAATAAGATCTCGAAGATACCTATCTTGTTCCTCTCAGTGTCCCCAGGACCTGGCACTAAGTAGAACCAGGAAGCCTTTGTCCAGACACTAATCTTGTGAATCACAGTGGCCAACGGTGAACTCCTTAAGGGGAAGGATCACATTTTATACATCTTTTCATTGTCAACACCCGTCATCTACCTACCTAAGTGTTTATGGGCACCATCAATTAGATATCCCCAGAAGTCCAATACGGTGTTAAAGAGCTCTCTGACCCTCGGTTTCATATCCTTGGAAACTTACAAATCAGTTAGGAGGGAACCAAGACTTCTGAAGACCACGCATCCATCCTGGCGACCCTGCTTTTTGCATTCATTTTATTTCTCCCCAGAAATTACACTAAGGATGGTGGTGGCTCCCATTTACTGAGGGCCTGCCATGTGTCAAGTTTTGCATTAAGAATTACCTCATCCAATTAGCATTTCTTTAAAAGCGGCCATGATTGAACTCAGGGCTATCATCAGAAAAACCCTGGAATTTATTAAAATTACCTTGTACGCATCTGAAAGACTCAAATTATTGTTTAAGCCCCTCAGACGTTACACCACTAATCCTTTTCTAATGATCTCATCTTAAGAAATAACACCGGCAGGAGGACTTTTGAGCCTCCCCCTGTAACAACATAATGAACAGAGTTGGGTATTTACATAATAACTCAGAATGATTTCAGGGCATTTTAGGCAAAATATACAGCCACTTAGGTTGCTGTCACTGCAGTTATCTCATCGCTCTTAGAGATTAATTGGAGATGGAAATGGAAAAAGCAAAAATCTGGGAGTTTTTGGATCCGTCGTACTTGGATGAGCTATTTAAATGCTCTGGGTCTGAAGCAAAATGCCACCATTAGGAGATTTGGTTTTCAGAAAATGCAACCATTAAAGCTTTGAGCAAGACATCAAAAATTGATCTGAAGTAGAAGCAATTAGCTTCTAGAAATCATTTTGAAAATGGCTACCGTTTGACCTCAGCCAAGGGGAAAGCCGAGGATCCTAGGGGGAGGTAGCTCGCCAAGTTCCCTAGTTCTGACTCGTATGCCACGTTCATGCACTATTTTACTTCTAGCTCCATTTCGCTTAACTTCCCAAATTGGGCACCGTATTTATTATTTTGTACTTTACATACCTATTTGTTATTTTCTTTATTCCTAATTTCTGCTTGGGGATCATTTTACTTCCTCCCGAGGTCTTTTTCTTCTTTCCGAAATCCACCCTTTAGAAGCTCCTTACAGAGGATTTGTTGGTAGTAATTGCGCTCGTTTTTTTTTCTCAGTTGCAATTATGTTGAGTTTCACCCTCACATGTGAAAGACAGTGTTGCTGGATCGTCCGTGATTTTCTCTCCATCGTTCCTGCTTATGAGTTAGCTGTGGGGCTAAAATTCTTTGCCAGTTTTCTGTCTTTTTCTCTAGGTGCTGCTTCTTTGTCTTCCACGATTCTGGAGTCTGGCTCTGATGTGCCTGGCTGGGGCATTCTTTGGAGAAGCTGATGTTGACTGAGCTCCAAGAACCAGGGGATCACTGTCATTAATCAAGTCTGGGAGGTTCTCATCCGTGATCTCCTTTATGCTGCCTTTAGATTTATGTCAGAACCTTGCCTTGACCTCCTTGCCCCTTAACCTTCCTTCATATTTTTCACCTCTTTGACACTTTGTACTACATTTTTGGTAAAATTTTCAGCTCGATCTTTAACTTCATTAATTTTCTCTTTGGCTCTCACTGTTATTTTAGCTTTTACTTTCTCAAATTTGTAATTGACCTTTTTTTAAAAAAAAAATCAAAATCTGTCTTATCGTATCATTATGATAGCTTCCTCTGTCGCTCTCATTTTTGTAAATGGTTGTTTCTTGAAACGTCACTGCAGGAATTCTTTGAGTCCTGGGTCGAAGTCTCTTCGACTCAATTTGTGGGTTACGTTTTTAGAGTGAATTCTAGCCCAAACCATTTCACGTGTGGGTTTATAGTTCGATGTTCTCAGACGAGAATTTTTTTCCCCACTTCTTTTTCTTCCATCAAGAGCCAAGGATAAGACAGATTTGGGAGTTCCCATCATGGCACAGCGGTTAACGAATCCGACTAGGAACCATGAGATTGCGGGTTCGATCCCTGGCCTTGCTCAGTGGGTTAACCGATCCGGCGTTGCTGTGAGCTGTGGTGTAGGTCGCAGATGTGGCTCGGATCTGGCATTGCTGTGGCTCTGGCGTAGGCTGGGGGCTACAGCTCTGATTCGACCCCTAGCCTGGGAACCTCCATATGCTGCGGGTGTGGACCTAAAATGACAAAAGACAAAAAAAAAAAAAAAGACAGACTTATCTATTTCCTTCTCCTTCGGGTTTTATTTTTTTGGGTTCCTCACCAAGAGTGTTTCCCTTCTGAAGTCCTGGGTTTTTGTGGTTGCTGTTGCCAGTGTTCATCCTGAGTGTCTCATCCTACTCTAGCCCAGGCGTGTGTCCTGTCCTGTGGGCATGGAACCTGTTAAAACCAGGTGCCAGGTCCCCAGTGGTGGGTGGGTCGGCAGGGCAGGTCAGCTCCCGCAGCAGCTCACCTCCCTGAATTTGTGCTTTCTCACTGTTTCTAGCCTCTGAGAAGCCTCCTTACTTTCTGCCGGCTCTACCATACATTCCAAAACATATTTTAAGATTCACCCCATGTTGCAGATATTTCTGGACCTTTAGCTAGCTGTATTTCCAGAAGCAGACATCTCCAGGGTGAATTCTCCAACGTCTAACCAACACCATGGCTGTCATTCCTGTTTGAAAGTTTAGAATCATATTCACCAACAGGCTAGGTGACTTTCTTGATAAATAATCAGTGTCTACTCCAAATTATTGGTACCCTTATTATGGTCTTAGCCGACGGGACAACGGTCTTCCTACTCCCTCATACTATAAAGATGTTTAAAGGGGATCCGATGACCTTGATTCATACTTCTTAGGGAACGGAGCACTTGTTAGACAGGAGAGTCTTATCTACCCACTGCCAATCCGCCGACACACCTGCTTTTGTACAGTCGACCCTCTCTATCCACAGGGGCTGGGTCCCAGGACAGCCCCCCTCCACCTCCATCCCCACCCCAGATACCAAAATCCTTGAATGCTCAAGGATATATATGTTTACAGAGAAATATAAATGGTGAGGTATTTGCATATAACCTAGGCACATCCTCCTGTTTATTTTAAATCATCTCTACATCACTTAGAATACCTACTACTGTGTAAAGGCAATGTAAATAGTTGCCAGCCTGTGGCAAATCCAAGTGTTGCTTTTTGGAGCTTTCTGAAATCAAAAAGAAAAAAAAAATATGTATTTCTGATCCAGGTCGGTTGAATCCACAGATGCGGAAGGAACCTGTAGGTGGGGAAGGCGGATGGTGCTCATTCTTCCTGCCCTGCCTGCTGTTTCTGTGGGGAACTTTCTGCTTTTACCTAAGTCGGCCCTTTCTAGATGTGCTTTGGACCCCTTTCCTCTCACTGTGTCCGGGCCTTCCTCCTGGCTATCATCAATTCATTTGTCTCTTGGCCAATTTCTCTCTCGTCCCTGAATTATTACCATTATCACTAGGACACGGGTGTAATAATCCCATCCTGTGACCCCCCATCTCCACCTCCAGCTACTACTCTGTTTCTCTGATGCTCTTTACAGCAATTCCAGGCACACTTTGTTTTATTGCGCTTCGCAGATATTTTTTACAGACTGAAGACTTGTGTCCGCCTAGTCTGTCAGTGCCATTTTTCTGACAGCATTTGCTCACTTTGTGTTTCTGTGGCACATTTGGATAATTCTTGCAATATTTAACACTTTTTTTTGTCTTTTTTGTCTTTTTAGGGCCGCACCTGCAGCATATGGAGGTTCCCAGGCTAGCGGTCTAATCCGAGCTGTTGCTGCCGGCCTACACCAGAGCCACAGCAATGCCAGATCCGAGCTGCGTCTGAGAACTATACCACAGCTCACAGCCATGCCAGATCCTCAACCCACTGAACGAGGCCAGGAATCGAACCCACAACCTCCTGGTTCCTAGTCGTATTTGTTTCTGCTGCGCCATATGGGAACTCCCACACTTTTCATTATTGTCATACTTACTCTGGTGACCTGTAGCCAGCAACCTCTAAGGTTCCTGTTATAACTGCAGCTGTGGTGGAACTAGCAAGTGAACTAGAGTTAGAATCGGAGCTTGAAGATGTGACTGACATGCTGCAATCTCATGGTAAAGCTCAGGGATGAGGAGGCTGCTTCTCATGGATGAGCAAAGAAAGTGGTTTCTTGAGGTGGGATCTACTCCCAGTGAAGATGCTGTGAAGAGTGTTGAAATAACCACAAAGGATTTAGAATATTTCATAAAACTTTGTTGGTGAAGCAATGGCAAGGTTTGAGGGGATTAACTCCAATTTTGAATGAGGTAAATGTGGGTAAAATGCTATCAAACAGCATTGCACATTACAGAGAAATTATTTGTGAAAGGAAAAGTTAATTGACGTGGCGGACTTCACTGTGTCTTATTTTAAGACACCATCACAGCCACCCCCAGCCTTCAGCAACCACCACCTGATGAGCCAGCAGCCATCGACATGGAGACAAGACCCTCCCCCAACAAAAAGATTACGATTTGCTGAAGGGCCAGATGATGGTTAGCATTTTTTTTTTATCAAGTGTTTTTCAATTAAGGTATTTATGTTGTTTTTAAACATAATACTAGGAGTTCCCATCGTGGTGCAGCGGTTAACGAATCCGACTAGGAACCATGAGGTTGTGGGTTCGATCCCTGGCCTTGCTCAGTGGGTTAAGGATCTGGCGTTGCTGTGAGCTGTGGTGTAGGTTGCAGACACGGCTCAGATCCTGTGTTGCTGTGGCTGTGGCGTAGGCTGGCGGCTACAGCTCAGATTAAGACCCCTAGCCTGGGAACCTCCACATGCCGCAGGTGTGGCCCTAAAACGACAAAAGGCAATAAATAAATAAATAAATAAACATAATAGTATTGCACACTTAATAGACTACAATATAGTGTAAACATAACTTATGCATGCACTGGGAAACAAAAAATTCATATGGGAGTTCCCATTGTGCCTAAGCAGTAACAAACCCTACTAGTATGCATGAGGACACAGTTTTGATGCCTGGCCTTGCTCAGTGGGTTAAGTATCTGGCATTACTGTGAGCTGCGGTGTAGGTCACAGTCACAGCTCGTGTTTCTGCATTGCTGTGTCTGTAGTATAGGCTGGTGGCAGCTGCAGCTCCAGTTCAGCTCCTAGCCTGTGAACTTCCATTTACATGGGTGCGGCCCTAAAAAGCAAAAAAAAAAAAAAAAAAAAAATCATATGACTCACTTTATTACAATTACGATATTCACTTTGTCATTTTTTATGATCAAGTCATATGAACCTTTTGGCACCGCTGACTGTTTTCCTTAAAACACCTTCTTCTTTTGGCTTCTATGACACCACACACTCTGTTGATTCTCTTTCTACCAGAACCCTACCTCTGTCTTAAATCCTCCCCTCTGCTGGTTCTCAGCATTTTGGAGTGCTCGGAAGTTCTGTGCTGCATCTGCCTTCTCTTCTCCATCTGCAAACTTCTGAGTAATTACTGTAATTCCAATGGCCTTGACTCTCAAATCTGTATCTTCAGTCCAGAATGTCCACTGCCCTCCTGGTACCTGGAGGCGTGTCTAAGACACAGTATGTACAAATGAATATGAGGCTTACCTCAGAAGACCAAATTGAGCATCTCAAGAGCTCAGAGTATGAAGCCTGAAGTGCTTCTAATCAGGTGAAGTGGTGATTCAAATAGTATACTTACTGGAATCACTGCCCTTACCTGGTTCATGCTGACATCTTAGAAGAATTATGGCAAAAATCCATGAAATTCCCGGTACATCTCAGAAGAAAAAAATCCAATGTCTTCTCTTCAGGGAAAGCTTGAAACCTGACTGGTCCAACTATTGCTCCTTTAAGTATCCAACATTTTATAACATACTGTAACATTTAGATGAGAAAAAACAGTCACAGACTCTGGGGCAATAGACACCAGAGACTGAAGAGCAGATCTTTCTCAAAATCTGAGCTGCTTTATTCAGAAGAGGGAGAAGTGTGTGTCTGAGTGTGTCTCTGTCTGTGTGTGAGTCCCTGTGCATATCTGTGTGTGCATGTTAGCTGGGAGGTGCTGACATGGCCTTGGGGGGACCTGACTGTAACATCAGTGGAGGGTCCTCTGAGGCACAGAAGATCATCTCTTTTACAGACGTAAACCTGAGCAGAGTCATGTCTGGAGGAAGGGTACAGATTTGTTCAGAAGTAAAATCAGGTCTGGAAGACACATCAGACCATTAGGCCTAGTCTGAATTTTGGCTAATGATCTGGAGGAGGGTGTTGCCCATCTGCTAATGACTCTGAATCACATTCATCTGAGGGCTTAAATCATCAGTGTGGACTGAAAAGAATGCACGGTGTATTAACTTACTATTGCTGCTGTAACAAATTATCACAAGTTAATGATTTAAAACAGTGTGAATGTATTACCTTAGGGTTGTGGGCTGTGTGGGCTAGGAGTCTGCCAGGGGTCTCAGCCGCCAAGGTTACCCTGTGGGCAGGGCTGCATTCCTTCAGTGGCGGGGGGGGGGGCAGGGGGAGGAATCTGTTTCCTTGCTTTGTTCTGCTTTGATTGGTCCTTTCCACTGCCATCTCCCTCGCCCCCCACATTCTCTGCAGCCTCTGAAGGACCCTTGTTGATCCCATTGGCCATCCAGGTCATCCAGAATCCTCTTCCCAGCTCAAGGTCCTGGGCTTCAGTCACGTCTGCAAAGTCCCTCTGCCCTGTCAGGTGACATATTCTCAGGGTCTGGGTATTATGTATGATGTGGACATCTTTGGAGAGTGGAGGCACTGTCCTGCCCACCACATAGGTAAAGAGGTTAGAAATCCAAGTTGTGTGAAACTCAGTCTCAAACATGAAAATGAATGAAAGAGCGAAAATGGCTAATCTGAGAGGTGTGATTCAGCAGGAGTTAGTGACACATTCCCTGTGAGCAGGAACCAACCCTATATGCCCTTATGGGTGGGCCCAGAGAATCCATTCTGGAGAAAAGTAAGCAGCAGGCTAGTGCCTGGGTGTCTATGGATATTCAAATTAGTGCTTGCTGTTTAGTTCAGACTAATGTGTCTTAAATCTTACATTATTTCTTTGGCTAGAGTGTCTTAGAAAGAGAGACTGCAAAGGAGAGGAATGCGCAAGCTGGTGATTAAGATAAACCAGGGTAGGTCAAAGAACAGTCGCCAAAATGATGCCTGTGGAAGCACCTTCGAGCGTAGCCAGGGAAGCTAATGAGGAACAACAGGCTAAAATCAAGGTTAGACAGTTTCAATCGGATATAAAAAATGAACGCTATTGGAACTGGGACTGTGCTAGACAAAATAATGGCCCCCTAAGAGGTCAAAGTCATAATCCCCAGAAACTGTGGATATACTGCTGTATATTTTGGTAATATATGGTGTGGTGTGGTATGGTATGGTATAGTATGGTATGGTATGGTATAGTATGGTATGGTATGGTATGGTATGGTATAGTATGGTACAGTATAGTATGGCATGGTATGGTAAGGTATGGTATGGCATGGTAAGGTATGGTATGGTACAGTGTAGTATAGTATGGCATGGCATGGCATGGAGTAGTGTAGTATTAGTATAGTGTAGTGTAGTATAGTATGGTATGGTATAGTATGGCATGGTATGGTAAGGTATGGTATGGCATGGTAAGGTATGGTATGGTATAATGTAGTATAATATGGCATGGTGTAGTGTAGTATAGTATAGTATGGTATGGTATAGTATGGCATGGCATGGTGTAGTGTAGTGTCATGTAGTATAGTAAAGTATAGTGTAGTATAGTATGGTGTGGGCTAGTATAGTATAATGCAGTGTAGTATTGTATAGTATGGTATGGCAGGGCATGGCATGGTATAGCATAGTATACTATAGCATGGTATGGCATGGTGTGGTATAGTGTAGTGTGGTATAGCATAGTATAGTATAGTATGACATGGTGTAGTGTAGTGTGCTGTAGTATAGTGTATAGTATGGCATGGCATGGTGTAGTGTAGTATAGTGTATAGTATGGCATGGTGTAGTGTAGTGTAGTATAGTGTATAGTATGGCATGGTGTAGTGTACTGTAGTATAGTGTATAGTATGGCATGGCATGGTGTAGTGTACTGTAGTATAGTGTATAGTATGGCATGGTGTAGCGTGCTGTAGTATAATGTATAGTATGGCATGGCATGGTGTAGTGTGCTGTAGTATAATGTATAGTATGATATGGTGTAGTGTGCTGTAGTATAGTGTATAGTATGGCATGGTGTAGCGTGCTGTAGTATAATGTATAGTATGGCATGGCATGGTGTAGTGTGCTGTAGTATAATGTATAGTATGATATGGTGTAGCGTGCTGTAGTATAGTGTATAGTATGGCACGGTGTAGCATTCTGTAGTATAATGTATAGTATGGCATGGCATGGTGTAGTGTGCTGTAGTATAGTGTATAGTATGGTATGGTGTAGCGTGCTGTAGTATAGTGTATAGTATGGCATGGCATGGTGTAGTGTACTGTAGTATAGCGTATAGTATGGTATGGTGTAGCGTGCTGTAGTATAGCATATAGTATGGCATGGCATGGTGTAGCGTGCTGTAGTACAGTGTATAGTATTGCATGGCACGATGTAGTGTGCTGCAGTATGGCATGGTATGATGTAGTGTGCTGTAGTGTAGCATAGTATAGTATAGTATGGTGTGGCATAATGTAGTATAGTGTAGAGTAGTGTGGTGTAGTATTGTGCAGTGTACCATACACATGTCAAAAGGGACTTTGCTGGTGAGATTAAATTAAGGACTTTGCTGGATCATCCCCTTGTGTTCATAAGCATTCTTAAATATAGAAGAGGGAGGCAGAAGAGAAATCAGAGAGATGGTGGCACGAGGAAGTCGAGCCTGACTTTGCTGGCTTTGAATGAAGAGGGAAGGACTGTGAGCAAAGGCATGTCACTGGCCTCCAGAAGCTGAAAAGGTCAAGGAGATGGATCCTTTCCTAGGGCATCCAAAAGGAACCCAGCCCCGCCCACACCTGGATCTGTTTTGGACTTCAGACCATTTGAACTCCAAGCTAGCATGGCTGTGTAAGCCCCTAGGCTGTGGCAGTCTGTTTTGGAAGCTGATGGGGGACGAGTATCTTGGTGGGCCTGCTTTCAGTCAGGGGGCACAGTGCTACAGAGAGGTCCCCTCAAAGTCTGGCTGAAAGCCCGGATGATTGAGTAAATGAACACATAAACTCTGGGACAATCTTCTCGGGACACTTGGAAATAATGTCACTACTTTGCTATTTAAATTATTTTTCCTCTTGCATAAGCTTCCTTTGATCAGGAGCCTAGACACACACATGCAAATAAAAACTGTGGGTTCTAACAGACGTGACGAGCCTCCCTCCTCACCCCCTCCCTCACCCCATCCCAGGTTCTTGAATTAAGCCGGGTCAGAAGGAACTTAATGCTCTCCAGTTCGGGGCCCAGCAGTGGTGCGGAAGGATGATCTGTGGTATTTCTAACGTTACCAGTCCAGGCTGTGAAATGTTCTTAATCGTCTGACCTCAGACTCTTCGTTCAGGCTAATTAAGCCTTCTCTGACTGTACCGAATGTCCTGGTTGGCAGCAGTGGTTGGGTAACACAGGGCTTGAGTGCTTCTGGTTCCCTGGGCAGGACTCAGGCCCAGGTGGGCTGTTTCCTAATAAGAATGCAGTCTGCCTGGGACTCCTGTGGGGTCTCTGGGCTTGTCGCCTTCAAAGGGGCTATTTTCAGGGGCAGGCAGTGGGTGGAACCAGTGAGCACTAGCATCCCGTAAATCCCCTCTGAGCCTCAGGAGTTCCCCCCTCTCCCCCTGGGAGCTGCTCACCCACACACGTGCTCAAGTGGGTTTGAAGAGGAGCCCACTGCGCGCTGTATCTGGAAAGGGGCAGTGGTGGGAAAGCGCTGAGGGGGTCATTGAGGGAGGATGTTCTAACCGATGAGCCTGTGTCTCCAGAGTGTGAGAAGGAGAGGAGCAAGTCAGACTTAAAATCTGTTTTATTAGATGTTCTTGGCCATGAACTAGGCTTAAGGATGGGCCACATGGCTTATGTGCTATGGTGTCATCTTTAGATTACGAGTGGATCCTCTCTAGGGATGAAAATGTAGGAACCCTCAGACTCTGAGTGTGTGCGTCTACATAAAAACCACTGATACAGTATCAGCTAAGCCAACAGTCCCCTGTTTTGCAACATTATTTGAAGTTTTGTCAACATCAGACCATTCACCTGCATCAGTCTAAAGCGATGGAGATCCCAAGAAAGAAAACAAGCATTTTCATTTGGGGCAAGTTGCTTAATAATTGCCTAAGCTTCAGTTTCTTCATCTGTAAAGCAGGCATAATAACACCAAACTCAAGTGCATGGTTGTTGTGGGGGGTAACTGAGACGGCCAACCATCAAGAGTGCTGGCCACAGGGGAGCTTGCTATAGAATTTAGCTATTCTTCTTGGTGACAAGAGCTTAAGTGGACTTAGTGTCACTACAAAGCCAAGGGATGGGATGCAAAGATGCTTAAGATAGACTCCTGCCTGAGAGACTTTTTGCATTTTATTGGGGGGGAGATATGTGGATATATAAGATTAAAGGAAGAATTATAGATCCCATTAACATTAGAAGTAGGGTTGAGTGAGTGGCCCATTGCACCTGGGATGGGGGTGAGGATAATGAGGAAGAACTTCTAGATCAGACAGTCTGGAGTGAGAACTGGAACCAGGAGGAGCTGTTCACAAGGCAGATGGGCAGGAAAGTGTGAGGGAGTGCCCATGGCAGGGTCCTGGCGGCACAGACCCAGAACACCACCTGCCTGTCCCCGCTGTGGTTGGCTGGAGGCAGGGGATGCTCCTGTGTGCAGGCGTCCCAGAGGTTTCGCCTCCCACCATCAGACGGCCTTCAGCTCAGGCATAGGGCACCCTGTACCCAGCCCAGCTCCTCCCAGGGCTCCTGACAATGGAGAGCAGCCCTTGCACAGTGGATGGGCCATGGCAGCACCCTGCCCTGCTTGCAGGGACGAGGAGAGGTGCCCTGAGGAGGTGACCCTGGGAAAGTGCTGACGGAGTGGGAAGAATCATGACCACTTGCTAAATAGTCATGAATTCTTCCCACGGTTCTGCCCTGCCCTTTCCTTCCTTCACTGATTCCTGCCGACGCCAGGGAGCACGGGGGACATCAGCCGTGTCTTCATTCTCTCCTTCCAGGGGGGAGGACCCAACTCAGTTTTGTACATAGTTTACACTCGGCAAGTGCTAGTTGGAAGAAATAGTGATTTCTTGAGTGAACTGGAGGCTCTTCTCACGATGTATTTGGACCTCAAGTTCCGTGTATTTGAAGGCAGAACCCAATCTTGACCTGCTCGCCAGAGTGTGCTTGGGGCCAGCAGAGGCTTGACATTTTGTCGTTACTCAACAGGTGTCAACTATATTTTTCTAGACGTTAATGCAAAGCTTCAGAGTCATCTCTAACGACATCCCCTACTCTTAATGAGTTACGAGGACTTGCAGATTGTGCCTATAAATATTCTCACATTTTTTTCCTTTACATCCCTACTGCTCTTTGACTCCAACCTTGGTTATTATTTATCTAAACTCTTACAAAAACCTTTTACCCTGTCACCTGGTCTTCCTGTTTCCAGTGTGACCTCATCCTTTCTACTTTCTAGCCTATTTTTTTAAAAACTAGGGACCTATCACATGTCACCTATCAGCTGTGTGTGCGTTGTTCCTTAGCCTAGAAATAAATCCCTTCACAGCATAGTCTGGATCTAACTCTTGAGACATGATCCCCTCCTGCCATTTGCTGTAATCAAATGTACCAACTCGTCATTCCATGAATATTCTGGATCTTTCTGTCTTTGTGAACGTGCTTGTGTCATTCTCTCTTCCTGGAGTGCCCTATCTGTTACTCAGCGCTCAGTCTGAATGCTACCTTGCCTTACCCAGAGGCAGACACTTTGCAAGTCAGAGCTGAAAGTGCGCTTGGACTCTCCCGCTTCTGCCCCCTCACTGTGTGTGTGGGGAAACACAACGCTAGGGAGGTGACTAGGCTTCCGTTAGATCTACGTTAAATCTGAGACTAAAAAAAGATCTCCTGGCTCGTAATTCACTACTGTTTCTGTGTCGCCGATGCCTTTCACTCACCGTCAGTAACTTGTCTTACGACACTTTTCACATTCCATTTTGCTTTACTGTTTTTTCATAAGTGTCTGGATTTGTAGCTACGAGGGCAGAGACCATGTCTTGGTCATCTCAGTATATTCCATAGTCATTAGCACAGAACTTACACATGGCAGGTGCTTCTGTGTGCTCTAAACATGAATGGATGGATGGTTGGGTGGATGGATGGATGGATGAGTGAATGAATGAAAGGATGAATGTGCGGATGGATGGATGGGTAGTTAGATAAGTGAATGAGAGGATGGATGGGTGGATGGAAGGATGGATGGACAGATACCTGGTTGAGGTGACCGATGGACAGATGGATGGATGAATGGATAGATGCGTGAATGGATAGATGGATACATGCATGGATGCATGAATGAATAATCAGATAATTATTGATGTAGCAAGTCTCCAGGAATGTGCTCAGGTATCCTAATGGCCCCTGGGCAGACTTTATCTGCAACTGTGTGTATTGTACAGCACAGCTGCAGGTGTGGCTTTCTTCTTTTCTGATGTGATGAGGAAAATGTTATGGGAGGGGGCTGGGTCAGGGATATACCCTTCCAGGTGTACATAGCAATAAAATAATTCCTCATTTGTTACATGTCCTGTGCTAAGTACTCTACGTATGTTATCGTGTTTAATCCTCACAGCAACTTTATGAAACAAGTGTTTTATTATCCACAATTTACAGGCATTTAATAAGGTTGCATAACTTGTCAAGGAAATTGCAGAAGATTTGAGCCCAGGTTTCACCCACTTGGAAGCCCCAGCTCTTAGCTGCTACACAGAGACAGGAATTATCAGGGTGGCAATTGGGTGCGAGGTCTTAGAAATCGGAGCTGCTATGTTTGAAGCCAGTCAGGGCGCTAATTTCCTGAGCAGGTAAATCACTTAATTTGACTTCTCAGTTTACTCCAGGGTTCAATGGAAGTAATAGAATCTGCTTAGCAAGAGTGCTGTGAAAATTAATGACTGCATATAAAGTGGTTTAAGATAAAGATTCTCAGATAAAAGGAGCTACAGGGAGGGACTTTAGAGTGCTATTAAGAAAGTGTGAGGAATTGCAGATTATTCTATTTCCATGGGCTGCTTTGCGAGTGGGCAATGAATTTGTAAAAAAAAAAAAAAACAGCTTCAAATTGACTTGCATTGATGAGGTGCTCTGGGGAAGAAATAGAAATAGAACCTGGTATATAATTTCTAGATTCCATTTTTGCACATTTAAAACATTATTTTTAGGACTACATTATTTTAAAAGAGAACTCCCGTTATGAATTAATAATGATAGTTAAATACTGCTGGGGAACCAGGGACAAAAATGCCACCTGGACTTGATCTCTGAGTCAGCCTAGCTTCCCTACTGGCAAACTCAGAGCACCGTGTTCTTTTCCTCAGCTGCTTGTGCTGGGCCATGATCATGGGCAGGACATGGAAGAAGAGAAGCTCTTTATGTCACCACCCTCCCCCTTGCTCCCCTCCTCTCTAGATGGGAGTGTCTTGGCAGAGCTGATTTTGTCACCCTTTATTGTACGGTATGCGCCCACCACATGTGCCCTTTGAATAAACAAACGTCCGTCCAGCTCTTCTATCCCAGCCAGGTATTACCGTCTATTTACTTACACTTTCTCATGCATTCATGTGCTCCTCAGATATTTATGGAACATCAGCTCTGTGCCAGTGACTCTTCTAACACTGGGAATTCGACAAGACACGATCTCTACCCTGTGGAGAGATTCATGGCCAGATAATCAGACAGCAAAATAATTAAAGAGATGACAAGAGCGGTGAGGAAAAGTAAAGAGAAGTGGGAAAGCCTGTGACAAAAGAGCGTGACTTTGTGGAATGAGGTCAAGGAAGGCTCCCAGGAAGGAGGTGGTGGTTTCGGCTGGGGCTGAAAGATGAGTAGGAATTAATAGGGGTTAGAGTATTAATTAATAGGGTTTAACTGCACTTGGAGTATGGGATACAGAGATGAGCAGGACCCCAGAGTTGAAGGGCACAGCCCTGACCTCAGGTTGCCCCGGAGGTGGGCAGACACAGCAGCACAGATGTGCAGAGCGGCAGGTGCTGTGGCTGGAAGTGCATGAGGAGGAGGGTAAGGGGGTGGAGCTCCGACCTGGAGAGCTTCCAGGGGAAGCCCATGGTCTGGGGAGTCTGACCTGTTCTGAAGCGGGAGTAGCATTAGTAGCTGATTGGCAAGGGAGGGTCTGCAGGGCACCTCCCGGGAAAGCTCAGATCGCTGACACTTCCCTGCCTGAAAGCACAGGTGACTTTTCGAACCTGGAGCGCAGGGATGTGTGGGGAAGTCTTTAGCATGTTCTCTAGGAAGAGCCTCTGTACAATTTTTGAAACAGCCAGTTCCTTGATCAGCTGCACGTCTTGTCTCTCCTTCTCTTAGAGTCCACTCACAAAGTGTCATTGTGAGAAACTTCATGGCAAAGATCCCTGAAGGATTGATTTAGGTTTTCCAATCGTCTTTGACGTTGCAACCTATCCTTTCTCCCTTTTTCCCTCCCTCCCTCCCTTCCTCTCTCTTTCTTTCCCTCTCCCTCCCTCCCTCTCTCTTCCTTTCTTTCTCTCTGTCTTTCTCTTAACAGAACATATACTGATATCCAGAGTGGACTTCCTAAAATTAAAGGCTGAGCACATCAATCTCTGCTTAAAATCATTCAGTAGCTCTTGGACAAAGTTTAAATTACTCTCCCGGCACCTCAAGACCCTTCAGCAACTACCATTTGGCAGAGTCCACGTTGGGAGAAATGATTCCATTTGTAGATCTTCTTTTAGAGACGTGTGTTTCCACCTTCTTTTTCCCACTTTCTGTGGTTGGTTTTCTTTTCATTATTGAGCTGCAGAAGTTCTTTAGATGCTTTGAATATAAATCTCTTGTCAAATATTTGTTGAAAGTATTTCTCTCAGTCTGTGTTTTGAGATCACAGGAGTCTGTGAAGGTTCGTGGGGGAGAAATGATGACTCGAGTTTTGGACAGGTTGCACATGAGATGCCTGAGGAATATTCAGCCCATGCCCTTGTTGACACCAGCCTCAAGGTGTCCTGGGGTAGGGCATGCGCATCCCTGCCTGTTATCCTCCCTGTCAAATGAATATCCCTGTCCAGGGATAATGGTATTGGCCTGCTCTTTTTCAAGGGTTATTGTGAAGATGAAACAAAATAAAATAGGTGACAGCAGTTTGAAAGTGTGAAAAGCCATGTACAGATGGTTGTGCCACATGGAAATGGTGTATGCCCAGCCCACTCCCAGAAGGCAAAGACTTGACCTGGCTCTCAGTTTTCACTCCGCTTACCCTGTCTTTTCCTCCCTCCAACTTGCCTTTTGCAGCTGCACACGGCAAACGAAACTCTGTCGCACTTTCTCCTCCCAGATGTTTGTAACTGGGTGTCATGTGATTGAACTCCAGACCCAAATAGGCTACCACATGCAAGTATTGTGGTCCTATATTGGCTTATGTATTGGTTATTATCTTCACCCAGTCAGTCACTCAACACATATTCGTTGCTTTGTAACTACTCCAGACAGACGCTAATGACAAAATAAGACAGAGTCCTTGGTCTCATGGCCTCAAGTCCTTCTTGAGAGTCAGACAGTGAGATCATCATTATCACACAGGTCATGAAAGGGGTTAAAGAATGAAAGCAGAGGAAAAGCTGGAGCCGTGATGCCGTGAAGTTTCTAAAGGAGCCGCTTAGGGAAGTAACAGGGGGACATTGTACCGCCCAGCATGTTTTCCTTATCCGTGAACACGTCCACTGGAGCACGCGTGGATTCGCGAAGCCCACGGCCTGCTTGGCCGTTTTCATCTTCCCCCTTCGCATCTTTTTTTAGGGTTAGTTGGCCGAAGCTCAATATGATTCCTATTCCTGCTTCTAGCCTTTTGTTGAAGGTGATAGTGACAGTAAGTTGTTCACAAAAAGAGCTGATAGGACGGAGTAGAAGAGGAGAGCCAGGGTAATTCCTTCACTTGGGTGTCAAGTCTTGAAGAATTGACCACTGATGAAACCACGCCTCTCACTGCTTCTCCTGACCTGCAGTCCGCTGGATCCTTCCAGGTAGCACTTGTCTCCTGTCACCTTCTCCCAGGCTAGCACTGGGAGAGGAGGCAGAGCTGGGACCATCCGGCTGCGAAAACACCCCTCTGTAGGATGTCCGGTGCCTGAAACCAGGCGTGTCCCTATAACAGGCAGCGCTGAGCCATGCTCCGGCCGTACCGTCAGCACAGAGTGCCCCAGGCTTTGGCCTCTCTGCTATTTGTTAGCCTGTTTGCAGCATAGAGCAAAGGACTATCTGTGCTCGGAGTACAAGTTCAGGTTAAAGGTTTTCCATAGGCTTTTGGTCTATGATTTCCAGGGCATCTCCCAGAGGTAAGGGTCTGTCAACCAGATGCTGGGCTGGATCTCCCCAGAGCCCGCCCCACACAAAAGCACGTGCTGTCTCTCTCCTGCCATGGATCTGCAGAGTCAATGGCTCTCTTCGATGCAGTGCCGTGGGCCAAGATGTTGTAGATAAAAATCAACTAAGAACTTAATGAGCTGCCTTGGTAATTTCTATGGTCCATTCTCCAAGCATCTCTGCTCACCGTTGCTGTGGTGATTCATCTGTGTGGGGTCAGGAGGCTTTGGTGGCTTTAATGATGCATTTTACGGAAATGCGACCCTGGTTAACAGGCATCTGTCCCACTTGCTTTAATGGAAGCATCACCTGTAACGCAGCTCTCAACTGCGAAGTTTTTATTTTAACCTGCTGTGCTCTTTGGGGAAAAAAATAATTCCACCCTGAGGGACTGTGGAGTTTAGGTCTGACTAAACTCAAGTGATGTTAACTCATCCTCCTCGGGCGTGCTTCCCAGTCCAGAGCCTGTCCCACAGGCGGGACACAGTAAGTGGGTCCTTCCTCCTCCCAGAAAGCCTGGAAAGGAATCGAGACTCCGGACTGGCTTGGAGTGGTTCTTGGGTTTGCTAAAACCAACAGCATTTGAAGAAAGAAGTGCTACGTCTCGGGGGGGAGGAAGACGTTGCGGGGCACGTGGTCACATCTCCACACAGGGACCACCTGTTGAAGTCATGTGGCTTCACCCTTTGTCCGCAGGTGTGAGAATCACCGCTTGCCGCTTATAGAAGTTGGAAAGGAAACTTCGTTTTTCTGGTTCAGATGCTGCCTGTGGCCTGCTGACCTCTGCTTGCTGCATATGGGCCATTTCTTCTTCTTCCATGGGCTTCAGGATCACCCAGGGTCCATGTTAAACTGCAGATCCCAGGGGGCCATCCCCATAGCTCTGATTTAGACTGTCTGGGGTAGGGTCTCACACGACGAGAAACTAAGAAAAACAAAGGCCGGCAGCTGAAACAAAAAGGGCCGGTGACAGGTAGCGACGAAGAGCATGCTTCTTGCTGGTGCTGAACACTGGCACCTGCGCTGGCCCTGGGGGCCAAGCGGGCTCAGTGAGGTTCATGTCCTCAGTGTCTTCTAGGTGCTGGTCCCCATGCTCCATGCTTGGAGACAGAAGTGAGTAAGGAGGAGCTCTTTCCCCATGAAATTCCCAGGCCCGTGTGTGTGGGCCAACAGGCAAATACAAACCAACTACAGCATACGGATGTATATGGATGGTGCTGTGACGTAGTATCGATCCAGTCTGAGGAGTCACAGAATAAAAACAGTCGCTGCCATTTATCGAGCCTTTACTTTGGGCTGGGCTTTGTCTTACATAAATCAGGTAAATTCATGACCACAGTCCTTTAGGGCAGGTGAGGAAAGAGGTCTAGGCCATTAACATAATTTGAACAAGGCTGCCGGTTAATCAATAGCAGAGCCAGACTGTAGTGGCCAAAGGCCATGTTCTAAGCGCTGTGTTACCGTCTTTCCGGAGAGATGGGGGCCTGATATTTGCTGAACACCTACTAGGTGTGGGGCTCAATTACCTGAATATCCGCGACATTTGTGAGGGCGGCCAGAGACCTGGAAGTAGAACGGCCACACTCTCAGGCAGGCACGCTTGCTGGTACCGCGTTGCATCTCTTAGCCAGAGCTTGAGTGGATTCCGGAATGCTGGGAGGTTGATTCTCTTAGCTTTCCTGGTTTCTGGGCATGACCTGGTCACTTAGCTATGGCCGTCTAGTCAGTGTGTCCCAATGTACTCACAATTTTAGGGCACAGATGGCCCGAACTTCTATATCCTTGCCCCTGTTAGGAAGACGATGCTGTGTAGACGGCTGCTGTTTCAACCTAAGGCAATGGGTGATTGCGTTTTGCATTTCCATCCTCTTCCCATCTTCAAGTGTGAGCTTGGTCCCCTGCCCAGCCCTTTGGATCCAATCAGTCGGGCCGGTAGCCTGGTGCCGGGACGAAGCTGCATCTGCTGGAGCTGGAGTGAGAACTCTTGAGTCCCTCATGGTTCATTTGCCGTTCCCCCCTACTCACTCTGCACGCAGTCTGTCGGTTGGAGTTTTGGTTGCAGACACCCTTCTTCACTTCCTCTCCTCCTTAATGGTCACGACTTGCGTCCCAAGCAGCATGACTGCTCCGGCGTCAGCCATGTGTGGGACTGGTCCCTGGTCCCTCGGCGGGAAGATGGGCTGTGGTGACGGGCCTGTTATCAATCTCCATTTTCCATAAGTTACTACTTGGGGCCAATTGTATTTTTTTTTTTAATAAAACACTTTTTCTTTTCCTTGGTTCATCAAAAACAGGAAGTCAAAAGGCATGAATACCTTTCCTGTGAATCAGCAGAGAAAGCTCTCTCATCCGTGCCCAGAACATGCCACCCAGGGCCACCACATGCGCTGCTGTAAGCGCGGGACAGGGGGTATCCAGCAGGAAGGAATGGGCGGGGGGATGGCCGTGCCCGCCGATCTTAGGAGCTAAGGCTTGCAGGCACTAGAGCATCAGGGGCAGGAGGAGCCGGGGCAGGGACGGGCAGCTCATTCCAGGGCTGTTATAAATAAGGTGACAGGCCAGTGCTGACTAGCGGATGATGCCCTCCAGCAGCAGTCAAACTGGAATGACGGTCCCTGGCTTTCTAGGAGCTGGTGAGGGGGGTGGTTGGGTCAGGGGAAGCAGGGACAGTGGGTGTAGGGCACAGAGCTCATGTCAACACCTTGTGTGGATCAAAACACATACACGCTATTGTTGCACAAACTCACTAGGCCTCACAGATTCCATCCAGGGCTGCATCACAGGCCCCTGATTTGCGATTAGCGATATGTATTTTGGTGTTAACCAGTGAGTCACGAATATCAAGGAAACGGGACTGATACTGTTTCAACATTTTCAGCATGTTGTCGCTGGGGTTGAAAGACAGCCCTTTCTCGGCTGTTCAGGTGGCCGCCTGCAGAGAGCAGGCACTGGATGGGCTGTCATCCAAACAGGCAGGTCGGGCGCCTTTGGTAGCGGCCACCTGTCTGCTTTCCCAGGAAAGAGGCGCGAGGAGTGAGATCATGTGCAGAGAATGTTTGAAGACCTGGAAACAAAAGGCCTTCTATATGTAGGAGCTATCCCGACACTATCCCCGGTCCAAAATAAATAGCCTCTGTGGACAGGCCCTGGGAAAGCATGACAGCATCTGTGCCCAGACTTGTCTAGTCACCCACATCCCCTGCCAGCTTCCACCTGGAGCCTGTGCTCGTGCCAGGCTTTGAGCATCTCTCTCTGCAAAGCCATGGCTAAGATTCCAGGTCCCCTCAGCATCACCAACTTCGATCTCTGCACCAGTTCTCTGGGGTCAGATCTCCTCTGCTGATGTTATTTGCACCCATTGGTCCTGTTCATCTGCATCCTTTCATCAAGATTGTACTGAGTGTCCATTAAGTGCCGTGCACTGTGGGTAGAGCTGAGGATGCAGGGATGGAGCCTCGGGACCTGTGGCCTGCAGTTACTTCAAGGCTGGTGGGACAGAATGGCACATAATCCAATTTGGTCCAGGGAGCCAATTGGTAAATGTGATCAGAGGTGGGATGTCAGCCCCTAGGAGACATCAGATAAGTAACGTATTTCATGTGCTGCCAGGCCTTGTGGTTACCCTTAGCCTAAACTCCCTTTCTGTATCTTTGAGTCATTTATCCAGGTTCCTCCCTCTGGAACCACAAAGAGCAAATTACACCCTTCCTCCATAATGATGGAACTTGGATATGAGAGCTTCTCTTCCAAGGCTAATAGTCGCATGACATTGAGTCTAGACCTGTCCTGGTTTTAATTACTATCTTCTGGATATATTCTCATTTCTTGGTATCTTTACTGAAGTGGTAAATCCAGAGAGCAATACAATATTATGGGTTTTGTTGGAAAGAAAAGTCAGAAAGACAAATGAGGAACAATAAAAAATAATAAAATAAAAAGGAGTCTGTCTGTGTGTGTGTGTCTTTCTGTATGTGTCTGTGTTTAATGCATGAGGTAGAGAGAATCGATTTTTATTTTTAATTTTCCATAATGAAAAGTCAGTTAAGGACTTTTTAGCATAGTATACTTGCTTTTGACTGTCTTAGATCATAACTCATGTTTCTCTTCTCTGGTCTTTTTATGCTAAATTCTGATTACAAAAGCTGGATGAAAATATCTGGGCTGGGCAGATACTATGGCTGTTGGCCCCTAAAGTCAGTCTTGACCTCTGTTTGACCTTCCCCCATTAGCCCTGGCCTCCTCATGCCAGCTGGTCCTCCATTTCCAGGTACCTTCCTGTTCTAGGCACACACGTGGCTTTCTGTCTGTGCCAAAGCCATAAGCACAGCCTGCTCTTGTGCAGATAGCCATGGAGGAGGCTGGCCAGGCAACGCCAGTGACAGCCATACTGCTCCCAGTCTGTGAATCCTATTCAACCCAAGGAGTCATTCCTTCTCTGCTCTGAGGAGAGCAACCTGTGTGACCACACATTGCACCTGGCTCCCCATCACCTGTGATGTCTGCCTCTCAAGCACAGACCAAGAATCCTGTTTCTAATCTGTCTTGGGGACTCTCTCAGTGTGTCAGAATTCACCTGTCACAGGTAAAGTAGATTGGTACTTGGCATCTATTCCAACTATAGATTTCCCAGAATCCCTTGCAGCTTAGGATTATGGATGCAAAGCAGGGTCCCCGGTCCAGGGCACTCAGGTGAGATTTGAAACGGAGAAATATGATAAAAAGTCATGTTTCTTCAGTTGCTGGCAAGCAAGGTCTTAAGGATGCCACACTTTTCTGTAGCAAAGTTCTGTTGCATCATTGACAGCTCATGTGAGCAGAAAGGCAATTGTAGCTGCTTGCTGACAGTTTCCAGACCCAGAGCTCCGGGCTGTGCCCTGGAACTCAGCTCTTCCTATGGTGGCCTGCCAACTCTTCACCTTCTGTCTGGGGCAGTAGGGGCAGTGCCCTTGGTGGATCAGATCGGCAGCAGTGTTGTGCCCAGAGTCATTCCTGGAGACCCAGCCTATAGCCCGATCCTTCCAGCACCCCACCCACTGATTTTGTAAGTGCCGAAGAATTTCCTGTATTAAACCCCTTTCTGTTTAAAACACCTGTAGTACTTTCTATTTCCTGAAACTGAGCCCTGACAAGCACATTGCTCAAAGGTAGTGTCTGAAAAGTGATTTCTACTCTTACCTTAATTAAAAGTGTCTTGGAGTTCTGCCATGGTGCAGTGGATTAAGAATCTGACTGCAGTGGCATGGATCTCTGCAGAGGTGCAGGTTCAATCCCCAGCCCAGGGCAGTGGGTTAAAAGCTGTGGCTCAGATTCACTTCCTGGCCTGGGAACTTCCATATGCTGCTGATGCGGTCATAAAGCTCTCTCAAAGCGCACTGGGTCCTGTGTCTGTGACTTGTCACCTCTGTTTGTGACCTTGAACGAGTCACTCAGCTCTCAAGTCCTTTTCCTTGTCTACCAAATTAGGCAAATAATATCTGTTTTGCATATGTGAGCATGTGGAGAGAATGAATGTGAAAACGGTCTTCATGCAATGAAGAGTGCCAGCCGTGTGTTTTCTCCTCAATCTAATACCCCCAATAAAACCCAATTTCTTCCTTTCACACAGTCTCAATTAGAAAATGTCTAGTCGTCATAAAATGAGGAGAAATATCAAATGTCCTGCCTCACATTTTGCGTAGGATTCTCTATGGCTATTTGCAAACCAAATGCCCTGAGACTCTGGAGAGAGAGTTGACATTTACACAGTAATTTCTAAATGAATACATGGAAAGTTGGTGAAATCAAGGGACCTCTTAAAATCAGGCCACTATCAAGCTAGACGTTCACATCATCTAGCAAGTGAGCTCAGTGCTTTACAGAAAAGTCTTATAGGAAAAGCAGGCAGTTGCTGAAGTCAGAGCCTACAGCGTTGGTAGCAGACCATCCACGCCTCCTCAATGCCTAAGGACTGTCTACTGGGGCAAGGCTTCCGGTCAGGCATTGGGCCCTTTGCTAGATATTAAATGAGTACACTTGGGAAAATTTTGCTGTCTGTAAAGTATCTATTAGTGAACCCGGCTAAAGTAAAAGAAAGACAAAGAAACAAATGTAATGGCTATTCATTTCCCATTCTAAACAAAGCTTGTTTGCCGTGTCTAACAGACCCACTGCACAAGACCTTCTAATTCCCTCCTGTGTGTGGATAATTGCTCTCTGCCACACCCATGCCTGCCTTCCCTCCACTCTTCCCTCTCGTGGGAAACCCTGCCCATCTCCCCTACCCAGTTCTCTGCTGCTCCAGGGCCCTGATCAAAGGCCCTGGAGGGGCCTCTGAGAAGGTTTGCTTAGTTCTCTAAATCTCAATGAATCCCTCTCTGCCGTCCTAGTTATTCCTCTATGTTAACTCTAGTTTGCATCATTTTCTGTCTCATATTCATCTGTTTTAATTTTGTTAGTTTTTAGTTATTGCGATCTGTAAGTATCAAATCTTTATATATTTTCATTAGCTATTTTAGTTTATTTAACATTTTGTTGACGTGGAGTTGATTGACAACGCCGTGTTAATTTCTGTTGTACAGCCTAGTGATTTGGCCTTGCATAGGCACATATTCATTCCCATAGACATTACCACAGAACGTTGAGTCGATCTCCCTGTGCTGTACAGCAGGTCCCCAGTAACCATCCATTCGATAAACGAAACGTGCATTCGCCAATCCCAAACCCCCAATCCCTCCCTCCCCCCACCCTTCTTTTTTGGTTAGTTAGCTTTTTTAGTTATGGAACCTGGCATCGTGTAGCAGTGGTCATGAACCAAATTTGCTGAATTCAGTTTGGGGTGAATTGCAAATTGAAAGGAATTGCATAATTCCTTTTATTGAATTGAATAATTGAAAGGAGAAAGACAGAATACATATTGGTGAGGCCTCAGCGAGCACTACTACCCTGAGCTTCCATCTTTCCTATTATCCCCTGTTTCCTCTCCAGCTGCTGCCTGCCTACCCTGTCCACATGAACAAGTGTCCACCCATCTTGTTAGAAGCAGACAATGTATGACAGCAGGCCAGGGGCATTAGAACAATAGGAGATAATGCCACCTTGTTAGGTTTAATTTTAACTCTATACAGTGCTAGATACCTGACATTTCGGGGAGGAAAAAGATGTGCAATTTATTCAAATCCTGATTAAATTGAATAAATGAAATTCAGCAGTGTATTCAGTCAGCCCTTGCCCTGTGCACATTATAGAATGACTATTTTAAGGGGTATATGTTTCCCCTCAAATTCAGAAAGGGGCTGAAAAGAGCAACAGAAACACTTTGAAGAAAGTGTAGAAGGTATGTGACCACTTGCCAGAAGTAAAATCTGTGACATTAAAAAATATATATATATAAGTATGTATTAATGCTATTAGTGAAAATGACATGCATACATTTGTATAGAGTTGTAACATGTCTAATTTTTTTTTACATGTATTATCTCATTAGACCTTCACAGTAACCCTGTAGGGTAGACAGGGTACAAGTTTGCATATGAAGAAATGGATTTAGTCCAACAATGTCTCTTTGAACATAGAAAGTTTCATTGAAAATGATTTAGGGAAATATGCCTTTCTGAAAAATTTATTAGCTGCCATTTTGTTTTTAAGATGTCAGATTACACCACTAATGAGCTAAATACCCATTAGCAGTTTTACCAGTTAGGGTCAGAATCAGTCATTGCACCCTGAAGCAGACAGAAAAACAAAACGGTTTTCTTTTTCTTTTCTTTCTTTTTTTTTTTTTTTTTTTTGTTGTTGAAATGAGGGCTTTGCTCTGCAGGTTATGGTAAAGGCGTGAGCATGGTCTTGAAGCATTTATTAAGGTCAGTGTCTGGTCAGAGCAAAAGATTCTAAGCATTTGATTCTAGAGATTGGTCTTTCTCTCTCCCCTGCAGTATGTGTCCACACCAGATGGACAAAGAGCTGGAAGATGAGGTGCAGATCTGAAATACTCTCGATTCGTTACAGGTGAGTGAGGATCAAACCCTGTCTGTCCAGTTCTTTGTCTAGCTGATGTTATGCCATCTAGAAATCAGCCAGAACATTCAGTCTGAGGAGAAAGACTGGAAAACATCTCTCTTTGGTTTTGAGTGACGATATGAAAAATAAAAAAGTATTTAAAATATGGCTTTGTTCAAGTTAGATATTAATTTGTTTAGCTAAGATGTCACTGTGCTATAACCTGAAAACATGAAAATAACGTGGTTTTCATACTTGAGGAGCCCACAAGCTAATAGGTAAGATGAATATGCAAACAAACAATTCAATTAGTATGTCTATAAGAAGGTGACAGTGAGAACAATGACCTTTTTAAAGGAATGGGGAAGGTTTCTTGGAGCAGGTGATGCTGGAGGGTGCAGAAGCTAGTTTTGGTCAGTGGAGAGGGAAAAGTATTCAAAACAAAGGAAATAGTGTAAGCAAAAGCACAGGGACATGACACCTAGGGGTGATTTGTTAAAATGGCTAATGATTCATAAAATATGGTTAAAAATCCAAATTAAGATGGAGGAGATTACTCATGAAAATAAAGGTGTTTCTGTACTCAAAAGATCAGCACTCTGGAGAGCACAGCTCTAGAGCAACCTGTCTCAAAGTTTAATGTGCATAGAATTTGAATAGGAATCTCACTAAAATGTAGGTGCTGATTAAGTAGGTTTGGGTGGGGCCAGAGGTTCTGATTGCTAACAAGCTCTCAGGTGATTCTGATGGTGCTGGTTTGCAGACCACTCTGCAGATAGGAATAGCGAGTGGGAGAAGGGCCAGCGATAAGCCTAGCGCGTGTGGGGGGGTGTGTGTGTAGGCGTGCGTATGTGTGTGTGCATGTGTGTGTGCTTGTGCACACACTTGCTAAATATGAAACTGGTCGGCAATGGGCAGCAAGAGATATTTGTCAGCAGAGTGATGACAACATCACATCTGTGTCTAGTAACAGGGTGAAGAATGGCTGCGAGTGGGTGGGACAGGACACAGGATGGGCAATGGCTCCAAGAGTCTAGGGACTGATACTGGAGCCTGAATGTTTCCAGTGGCAGCAGGAAGAGAGAGGATAGGGCTGGTTCAAGAGACATGTAGGAGGTGAGACAAATAGGGCGTGCTGATTGACAGGGCAGGAGGAGGAGGAGAGGCTCAGTTGCGGAAGGGCCTGTGGCGAAGAAGGTTTGGGGCCGTCATGACGACATATATAACACAGGAAGGGGAAGTGGTCAGATCTGGGGTGAAAGCAGCCTTAGAGGTCATGCACGCAGGGCTGCTCAGAAGGCAGTTTTGATCCAGACCAGGGTCTAGGAGAGCTGGATACAGTCCTGAGAGGTACAGCGCTCAGAGAAAGAATCCAAGGAGTAGATGAAGGAGTCCATACAGGATGGCCCAGGGGGTAGGAGGAGAAGAGCAGACAGTCATCAGAGCGAGTAGAAGCCAGGGGTTCAAGAAACAGGTGGTGTCAACGTCCAACACTGCAGAATGGCCGCATGAGAATGAGGGGGAATTAGCATTTAAGTGTTTTAGGTGACAATAGGGACGGTGGCTCCAAAAGTCCTGTGGATACAGGGCCATCTATGAATAGGTCAGGAAAGTGTGGTAGACAGAATATCAGTTCTCCAAAGATGTACCAGCCCTAAGCCCTGGAACCTGTGCATGTCTTAGCTTACATGGCAGAGACCTGGCAGTTGTGACCTAAGGTATGGACCCCGAGCTGGGGAGGTTATCCAGATGAGGGGAGGATTAGCCAGACTCTGGTCACCTGAGTCCTTTTAAGTGGAAGAGGAGGCAGAAGGGTGGGCCAGAGAGAGAGGGCCTGGCCCCACCACCCCCTGTTGCTGGCTGTGAAGACGGAAGACGGGAGCAATGAGCCAGGGACGGCGACGGCCTCTGGAAGCTGGAAACGGTTCTGGTTTGTAGCCGTGAAGCAAATGGAGCTCTTGATCTCACCACTGCCAGGAATCCTGCCAGAGATCTGAACGGGGAAGATACAGATTTTCTGCTAGAGCCTCTGGGTTGGAACGCAGCCGGCCGACACCTTGACTTTGGTCTGCTGAGACCCGTCCCAGACTTCTGACCCACAAAACTGCAAGATAAGAGTTGGATGGTGTTTTAGTAGATGTTTTTTTGGTCATTTGTGACAGCAGCAATAGGAAGCCACTATGGGGGTTCATATCTAGAGTTACAGCAAAAATGAAAAAGCCAGCTACTCTTCCAAGATGTTTGAAGGTTAAAAGCATAAGATTATGGGAGTTCCTGTTGTGGCACAGCGGTAACGAACCCGAGTAGTACCCATAAGGACGTGGGTTCGAACCCTAGCCTCACTCAGTGGGTTAAGGATCTGGCGTTGCCATGAGCCAAGGTGTAGGCTGCAGACATGGATCGTATCCCATGCCTGGGAACATCCATATGGCCTGGGTGTGGCTCTAAGAAGCAAAAAAGAAAAGAAACCATGAGATTATGAAGCTTGGAAATGTGTTGATAGGGCACATTTTGAAGTCACCTTTTCTTTGGAGTAGGAGGGAGGATGGTTCGAGTCAGTCATCTGCAGACCTTTGACACTGCATCCTTGTCACCAGCACAGACTCAGCCACATCCAGCTCCTCGCTGGATGGGGTGGACTGACGTGTAAGATCACTGTGTTTGCTGCAGGGGCTACCGTCCACCCTGGCCCTGCTTTGGACGTTTTATTTATTTATACATGACTTCATTTTCAGAGCAGTTTTAGGTTCACAGCCAAACTGAGTAGAAGGCACACAGGTTCCTCGTTATGCCCATACCCCCGACGTGACAGCTTTCAACATCCTGTTCCAGAGTGGCTCATTTTTTACCATCGATAGCCCTACCTTGATGCTTCGTTATCACCGTTAAGTCCATTGTTTATGTTAGGATTTGCTCTTGGTCTACTTGATTTTTTCTACCTAAAAGTAGGGAGAGCCCACCAGCAGCCTTTGGGTAAATCGGTTCCCTGCTGTCATCCCTCCCTAGCCTGTCACAGCCCACGCCCCGGCCTAATAGCAAAGGTCCCTCCAGGGGACCTTTAATTTTTGCTGCTCCGTCTCCTTCCACGTCTCCCATTCAGCAGCCCGGCTATTACAGTAAGAGCTTAATGTGTGCCCTCGTATCACTGTGGTATCATTTAGGCGATGGCACGCTGGGCAGGCTCATGTCAGAGGTGGCTAACGCATTAAGGGCCCCTCGTTACCAGCTTGCTGGGGATTCAGTGGATGCAGGGGTGGTAAACCTCAGACGTTCTGCCGAGACGTGAGCCCATCTACATGCTTTCTGCATCCTGTCCTGTTCTGTCCCTGAGAGATTCTGTCTCTGTTTCAAGCCAGCAGGTAGCCTGGCGGCTTTGGCAGTCTTGCCCGCCTCCTGGGAACATAGAAATATCACCTGGTAAAGACACTGTTAATGCCTTTCAAACAAGAAAGTCCGGGACACTGGAGTCATGGCCCTGGCATTTTAAAACATCTCTTTTATAATGACATACAGTTCGAGGTACTTTTAGATTTCTGTGGGGATTGCAGTTGTTTCCGTTATACTCATCTGATTTTGAAAGAAATTTTCTAGAAGCAAGGTCCATGTAGATTTCATATCTAGTATGCTCTAAATACAACAGCCAATGCCGCACCATTGATTTCTTGTTAACGTGCTAAAGGTCCACAAATCTGAACAAACTCTTCTTTTACTTTTTCTGCATCCATCACTGTAACTCTCTCCCATCTGTCATATGGAGCTAAGCATTTCTTCATGATCATCCTTCAGTTCAATGACTAGACACTACACAGAGGGTGCCAGGCTGATAATAATGCTAATAATAATGCTTCTAGTACGATCGTGAACCCAGTTCTCTGTCAAGGTGCTCTGGGGTGGGGCGGGGGGCAAGCAGGTCTCCACTGACACTCGCATGGTTTTGGGGGCACATGCCTGCCCTCCTCCCCCACAGAAAGGCACAGACTCAGCCTGTAGCCTTAGCCCTGGAAGAACTGCCCTTATTGCAAAGAGGTACCATTATGAGGAGAAGGATGTGGGAGGAGATCGCATTCTGGGAGCTGCTGACTGATCAATTTACTCCCTGTGTATCCTTTCTATTATAGCTGTGCTGGGTCCTTATCCTAGGCAGTGGCTGGATCACTCTTTCTTATCATGCCCATCTGGGAATACAGCTACCGAACGGTAGAGGTAAACCCACAGCTCATCCTCTGCCTGCATTTGCTCCCCGTCTTTAGGACCAAATCCTACTTATCCATCCTTCTACAAACTTGTCTTCTCAGCTGTTACACTAACACGCCACCCCTATTGCCCCTTACCTTCTTGGAATTCTCTGGTTTTCTGATGTTTAAAGGCAGGAAAAATTTATTTGCGTATGGATTGAGCAGTTAGCGTTTGTGAACTACTGTGAAACAGGAATTTTACCAGGCAGTGAGGATATGTATTTGAGTGAGCCGCTGTTTCATGCTCAAGAAGCTCACCACCTGTGACTTATTTTTAATATGTGCTGCCCAGAGTTTGGGTCATTTGACTGAGGTGCATCAAATGTCTCAGGGGATGGTCCATCCTGGAGGAGTGGCTGAAGCCAGCTAGAGTCAATTTGGATGTCAGGGCCCATGTCTGAGCATCAGAGGGCATCTTGGATGCACTTAAGAGTCTTCAGTTAGAGGGCACGAGAATAAGCCAGGGACGCCTTTGTCATCCTCTCTCTTGGCCTGTAGGTACCATATTGTCCTTTGTGAGGTCCTATGGTGAGGTAAGAGATGGGGTGGACACCTGAGCCTCAGAGAAGCCGTGACCCTGTGGCATCGCTGAGATGGCACATCCTGAAGCATGATCTTAAATGTTAAGTGTGAGTATTTTCACAATTAAAGGCACACAGCTTTGCTTTGCATTCCTTGTGTAGAGTGACCTAATTCAACACCACCAGCTACCGATAAGGATAACTATTTTAATCTAACTCCTTCCTTTCCTAAATAGGACACTGGGTCAATGATATGAAAGCTATGCAGACATATGTATGAAAACAAATGTGTACATTTATTGGAATAACTTTTCTATTTGTGAATTTAACAGCTTTGTTCTAGAGTATCACCCAGAAGGGGAAGAGGTGTTTGTGAGCAGTTTTAGGTCAGTTTGTCTACATCTGCGCAGTTGCCGATACGTTGGTAGCGGTGATGAGGAAGAAAGGAGGGAGGTTTCGTGGGAAGAGGCTGGGAGCTGGCCAGGGTGGGGTGCGCGTTCACGCTCAGGGGAGGGGTCATGCCAGGGCTGGGTCGCGGGCGTCTGCGGCTGAACATTGAAAACGCCGGGGCTGGTCTTTAGCAGAGATTCCTGTCGGGACAGACGTGAATGGGAGGTTCAGGACCGAGGGACCATCCAAGGAAATCTGATTTGACTTCTTTTGATTCTGCTTCAGTGTAGGCAGAGCAAGGGTGACTGGCTTCTGTTCAGCTGGTGCCCCCGAAGTGAAGTACCTCAGAAAACGGGTGGCCGTGGGCCTGCAACTTGGTTCAGAGAAGTTGGTCCCCTGACTGGCTGCGGCCTCAGGGCAGCCTGTCCTGCTGTCCGCCCTCCGCGAACCTTCCCTCGCCCACCCTGTGGACACGGAGCACCTCAGCCGGGAGCCGACTGCTTCCTCCCGCGTCTGAGGCCTCCTGGGCTCGAAAGCTTGCCGACCTCACCCTCCTGTGGAGGAGGATGGGCCTGGCGGCTGCAGACATACATGTAAGTGAATGACTTCCGTGAAGAAAAAGGAACAGAAAAACAGCTCCCCCGAACGCGCCTCCACGGCCATTGTTCTGCCCTTGGAATCTGGTCTGCGCCGTGAGCAGGAAGGAAGGGGTGACCCGGGGAGCCGTTTCCTCAGTTTCCTCAGCGCAGATTAGAAAGAGGCTGAAGCGCCTGGAATTGGTCAGGAGGCCAGGAAAGGCACTGGTCTCCCTGCAAATGGGGTGATTCTGAGGAAGAGATGTGGCGACCGGAGCCTAACAACTGGAATTCCAAACCAAAACAAAACACTGTTAACACTACCTCCCCCGCCGGGGGGGTCCCTAGAATCCAGGGTTCTATGTCTCACCCCACAGAACCGGCCAGACACAGTCACTCTTCAGCAGTGTTCCAGCATCCTCTCTCAGTGACACACTCCAGGGCCCGGCATTCCTCCGTCTGGAAAACTTTCCTCACGTCTAACCCGGATCCCTCCTGCTGCAGCTGAAGTCCATCGCCTGGTCCTCAGCTCCGGTGGCAATGGAAAGGAACCTGTCACCACTTCCTCCTTAAGAATTCCTCAGATGCTTGAGGGCTTAAAAACAAAGCTTATTTTCCCTCGGTCGTTCTGAACCTCTGTCTGAATTGGCCAATCCTGGAGAGTCCTGACCACATCTTTCTGCTCAGGGGAAGCGAGCTCTCATTACCAAGCAAAGTGAAAAGCACAGAAGCAGGCACCCCTGTTCTGGCTGGTCAAGGACAAACGCTTGGCCCTGCACTCTGGTTTTCCGAACTGAATGCCGCTAGCTGGTTAAAGAGCATTTTGTTTTCCTTTTCTGGAAACCATTGTGTGTTGCGTCAAAGACAACGAGCAGTTGATGCAGCCGCAGTTGCTGGAGTATGAGACTCAGGGCAGGGCCCCAGAGCTCTCAGAAAGAGGAGCTAGCCTGCCCGGTGAGAGGTGCACCCTGGTATCTGCGTGGGAGGAGAGTGGGGCGCCGGGCTGGGCCCACCGGGCCCTTCTTTCCAGCTCGGGGCTTTCACTGCCTCTTTCTCTCAGGCTCAGGAAGCTGTCCCCAGGCAACACTCACACGCTGAGCAACTGCATAATTGTTGGCAAGGTCTGGGGGCCAGTCAGCCAGACTGGGCGGGGTGAGCATTCCATTATTATAACACAATGCCATAATAGAGCGCAAAAGTCTTTTCATATTCCTTCTTAGACAGTAAGACTCTTAAAACTAGACTTTTACACTGAAAAGGGAGGTAAAAATCAGCCTTGGTGGTGTTCTTGCCTCCAGCGTTATCTTGTTCACCAGCATTATCTTGTTCACCTTGGGGGCTTCTGTGTGGGCCTGGCTCAGCTGCCCAGCTCAGGACTGTCTCCTGCAGGCCTGCCCTGTGGGCTTTGAGCCCTGCAGCCAGTGCTCTTGGGAAACCTGGCCTCCTTGGAAGGCTGCGCTCATTTTTCTTGCCCCAGGACCAGAGAGCCTTGGGGAGTGAAGCCAGGCTTCCTCTGGGGACCTGGGCCTGTAGCGCCCCGCAGAGCTGATGTGCATACACTGGATCTGAGCAAAGTGCTCACCTTCCCAGCCACTCCCAAGGCATCTGTGTGAGGCTCACCCAGGCCTGGCTGGGACAGGGTGTCACTCTCCTTGGACCCAGCAGAGCCTGGCGCGTACCTTGTCAGTGCTGTTGACAGGCTGACTCATCGATACGGCATGGACCCTGGAGTCCAGAAACCTGGGTGCTGTTTCTCACTTGGCTGTGGACCCCTGGCTCTGCCTTCCTGTCGTGGAACCAGGTCGAGAAGTGGTTCGGCAGGCGCGGGGCTAGGCAGCCGCTTTGGAGTAGACACCAGGAAACGTGGGACTTTTTCTTCATAAAAGTGTGGAAGGTGCTTTTAACGGTTCTGGTGCCCGAGTCCATCCCAAGTGTAGTCTCTGACTTTGGCAATGGTAGGAAGTGAGATAGATTCCAGAAACCTCTATGAACTTCTGCAGAATCCCAATCCGTCTTTGAGAGTAAATTCTCACCCTTAATTCATTGTTGTACTTCTTTGTTTGAGCGTGCGTTTATTTAAAACTGTTTAATGAGAGCCCTTCATAAAAATCTCTGTAAACTTTAAGTGCAAATAAGCAGCTTTCTTCAAGCCTTGAAACTCCCATGAGATCAGTTCCTTTCCAAGCATCCTATAAGGAAGGTAGGGGTTGCCTGGGCACTATCTCAGTCCCTCTTAATGACACATGGTGAGGAAATTATGACACATTTTCTTATTTTCTATTAGGGTTATACTTGTTCTTTGGATAAAAGGAATTCCATATGTAAATGCAATTATTGTTCTCTGAATTTCTTCTGTGCAATTGGAACACCAGAATCTCCTGGGCTGTTTGCATAGAATTCAGGCCTGCGTCTTAACGGTGATTTTATTGCTAAGAAAAGCAGTAAAATCCATGAAAAATTAACATTGCTAAAGAGGACCCCAGGCCCCTGGGAGTGCAACTCCGAGGGTCACCAGTAAGTGGTCATGATTTAATGAAGTGCTCCCTCTGATTAGGGAGAAACGGGCCTGGCACCTTCCGCAGCCTAAATACCCTGTTTCTGAGGCTGCCAAGCAAATGCTTTCAGAGGCTGAATTCTCTTCCCGCTCTAGGGAGCTGGCAGTGGGCAGCAGAGGGCATTCCACTGAAATCAGGCCATCGGGAGCTGAAGACAAAGGCAGCTGATTCAAGTGCACCAAATTGGAGTTTCTCTAATCAAACATATTAAATTCACCATCATTCTTGATTGTTTTAATGGGAAGAAAGGGCAGCTGTGCCCTTTGTTTTCTAAGCATTTTATTTGGTGCCGTGGGGAGGAGGGAAGGGAGGGAGGGAGGGGAGGATGGGAAGGGGAGAGAGGTAGAGATGGCCAAGAAAGCGCCCGGAAGCTAACGTCTTTTGTCTTAAAAGTGAAACGATTTTGCACGCTGTTCAGATCCACACTGCAAGTTCCCAGAGCCGTCACTCACCGAGAAAAACCCGAGATAACCAGTGTATAAAGCACGTGCACAGAGGAGTGGAAAAACAGCCAGCAAACAGACCGAGGGGCTTGGAAGATTCCAGCCAAGAGAGACACGGGTGGCTAGTGTTAAGACACATTTGCTGCGCTGGTTCCATGAAAGCCCGCTCCGTTGAGCATTTCTTACTCCCTGCGTATTCGTGCTTTGTACAACAGGATTTCAGTTTCAAGGCCCCGGGGGCGGGGGGTGGGGTGGATCTTCTCTCCCCCGCCACGTTCCTGGCTAAGAGCAGAATTCGCAGAAGGCCTTTTCCACCGTTCACGCGTTGGGATTCAGAATTCTGGTTCAGAAACTGATGGACCGACCTTCCCCCCACCCCTAACCCCCGCACCCTCTAAAACAGCCTAACAGAAATTTCAAGGCTGCTCCCTGGCTGAGTGCCAAACTACAGACTAGGTCTTGGAACGCACCTCCGGCTTCAAAGGGGAACTTGGGCGCGTGATGTCACTTCCTCGGTCTACTGAGTTGATAACAGGATGAACCTGAGCATGATCTGAAGCAGACATTCCACTGTGTAATGCATTATTCCACTCCATGCCAAGGCAGGGGTCCTTAAGCAGACACTGTTTTTGTCCCTAGAACTATGCCCGCTTGGTAAAGGAAACAAAGGTCTGGGAAGGGCCGGCCGGGCTCACGGGCTCGCCCAGGCTAACGCGAGTCATCCAGAGAAAGGGCTTTGGAGGCTGGTGCCTGTTACAGCCTGAAGCCAGCCTGTTTCCGAGCTGGAATGTGAAAGGCAGCTGGCCGCGTCAAAGGGGCAGAGAATAAAGCCGCAGTGTAAAATGAAGACACAGTTCAGCCAAGAGAAGATGCTAGGAAAATGGTTTCTGCCCTTCAGGCAGCCTCTTTTGGAGGCCCCCTTTCGGAAGCAAATGATCCCTCTTCTTAGGGGGGAAAAAAGGAGATGGGGGTCCTTTTCAGAAAAATGTTTTGGACTCTTTTTAAATGTCCCCACTTGAAGGGAATCAAAGGGAATGGGATAAGGCAGCATCTCCAGACGCGAGGGCGTCGTATCAGGTGAGGCAGTGCAGGCTAAAGGAGGCTCTTCGTCCTGCAGAGGAAACCTTCTCAGTCAGTCAGCTCAGGTCTCCTGTCACGTCCGGTGGGCGACCCGCTCCCCTCACGGTGGTTCCTTCCTTTACCATGAGAGGTCGGGCGAGGGAGGAAGAAGCTCGGCTCAGAGAGAGGGACAAGTTGCCAGTGCATTCTCCCCCCCACACACACACACAATGCCCTTTTGTCGCTGTGGTCCCCATGCCTCAGGGCAGGGCCTGAGCTGGGTGGAGGCCTTTGCCAGGGAGCCTCTTAGCTCCCAGCATCTTCCTCCTGGGAGGCTGCTCCGGGCGAGCCTCCTGGGCCCCCTGGGAGTCGCATCCATAGCTGATAGGCTCTGGGGAGACGTCCAGGCTTCTCAGGCTGTGTCTGGGTGGCACCAAGAGTGGCTGTCTCTTCCCCACTGTGGCTAGGGCCGGGGTGTGGGAAGGAGGGTGCAGGGGTGCTCGTGAAAGACTGGGAGCTGCAGAGAGAGAGCTCAGGGCTGGAAGGGGAGCACTTAAGTGACAGCCCAGCTCCATCACCATGTTCACCCAGCAAGCCCTGGCCAAGTCACCCAACTTCAGCGTAGCTGGGTCATCTCTGTGAAACTGGGGGCTGTGGGAGGTGATGTCCAGGGTCTCTTAGGTCCGGCGGCGTACCTCCACAGCTTAGCACATGGGATAGGAAACCTGCGGGTCTCTGAGTAGAGGGACCTCAGGGGTACCTGGATAGCTGAGCACACAGGATAGGAAACACTGAAGGCCTCAGTTTGAATCCTGACTTCACTACTGTGTGGTTTTGCTCAGGTTATAAAGCTTCTGTTTCTGTTTTGAAAAAGCACTAGGTTAAATCACATCTGCTGTACAAAGATGTTATGTGAATTTCATGACCTGAATTACAAGAAAGAGTCTGTAGGCTTCCTGGCACACCTTCTAAACGGCAGCTCTCCTTGAAACCTATACAATGCTGGCTCTCAAAAGGAAAAAGTACTGGATAAAAATCTGCATTAGGAGTTGCCGTCGTGGCTCAGTGGTTAATGAATCCAACTAGGAACCATGAGGTTGCAGGTTTGATCCCTGGCTTCACTCAGTGGGTTAAGGATCCGGTGTTGCCATGAGCTGTGGTGTAGGTTGCAGATGTGGCTCGGATCCCACGTTGCTGTGGCTGTGGGTGTGGCATAGGCTGGCAGCTGAGGCTCCGATTAGACCCCTAGCCTGGGAACCTCCATGTGCTGCAGGTGTGACCCTAGAAAAGACAAAAAGATTAAAAAAAAACAAAAACATTGCATTAGTCCAAGAAGCTCGAAATCTGTAAAGAAATTATGTACCATCTCCATGTACTCAGCAGTTCTTAGACATGCCAGTTTCAGAGACAAGTGAAGTTGGGGGAAAAAAAAATAATTAAGATTGGTTGCAAGGTAGAATTGTCAGCTTTTAAGTGTTGGCCAAGGAAGCTGGGGAGTAAACAGCTCTCATCTACTCTCAACGTCCTTTCAAAGAGTAAAGGCCATGCTGACCAGTCTTTATTGGGAAAGGTCACTTGTTCTTGTGAAACTAACATATGTGTGTCCCACGTGTACTTTTATTACACATGAAATGTGTATGAATGTTAACCTTCCCTTTCCTTCCATTTCTGATTTACTGCGGACGGGTGACAGTTTGTCCCATTCTGCCCCCAATACGGGGCTGGTCTTGGGAAACCACCATCTCAGGGAATAGATTCAGCTTCCTTGTGTACTGTCGTGTTTTGATGTAAACAAGTCTGTGCTACTTGACCTATTTTTTTCCTTTTTCCTTTTCATTCTGATCTTCATACCCCTGTGGACACAAACACATGCATTCCCTTGACATTGCTTTAGCCCACCCAGTCCACCCTGAAACTTCCAGCAGTGGGCAAAAGGCTTGCAAAGGGTCATGTATTTCAGTTCTGTCTGCACCCTTCCTCCATCTTGCTTGAAGCGACCGTCCTTGGAGTCACCTTGAGCACATATATGGAGGCAAAGCCCACGGCAAGAGAGAGGCCCCTCTGTCCCTCGGCCTCCACAGCCCTCGCGGGCTGCCCAGCCGTACCACGCGCTCTGGGCGGAGTGCAAGGTGCACAGAAAGCATGGGAGGCCTACAGCCTCCCTGCCTCCGGTGGGCCCACTTTGCATGCATGGGATGTCCTGGGCTTCCCACCAACTTCTCCTCTGTGCCGACTCACCACCCAGGAAACGGGGGCCTGAGCCAGGCTACCGGCGCTCTGTCCCCTCCCGATAGACGCCAGGAGACCTCAGGGCTGAGTGAAGACTCCCCTCAAAGCAGACGCCTGGGCTGCTTCTCATCAGCTGGGGACCTGAGCCGTCACCCCCAGCGTGGGGTCCCTGGCAGGGCAGGTGCTGATGGAGCAGAGCTGGAGGCGGAAGTGGATGGCTGGGCACCTCCTGCCGATCGGCTTCTCCCAGTGTGGCCTCGGGTACTGTGAATTACAGAACTCGCCCACAATTATGAGCCCCCAACTGCTCTTGAATGCCAAGTGTCAGTGACTCTGACATGCTCTCTTGGCTTGTGCCACCTACACACTGCTTGCTTTCCTTTGTTCCCATGCCATGAAGCTCCTGCTGGCCTGCTCGCCACACTCTGGGCTTGCCTTGTTTCTGGCTCTAGCCTTGAACCCTCTGCCTCCAGGAACGGCAGTTGTGCTGGGATCCCATTTTCTCTGTGAGCGGTGTGACCCTGCTTGTCGACGTAGTTCGTCTTCCTGGGAGGTCTCTCTATGGTCAGAAAGGAGCTCGGAGTGTCCATTAGGCTGGATAGCAAATCCCATTCTGGGGCAATAGATGTCCATGCGACTGGCTGAGTTCTGAGTCAGAAATCTGCAGCCTCCTGGAGCCCAATGAGGCTGTGTCCAGTGGCCCAGCTGGCCGGCTGTACAGACGTCCAGCACAGGGCACCTCCTGGCTTCCTGTCTGGGTCCAGGGCCTGTAATCTGCAGATGGCAACGCCGCACAGAATGCGGCCGGGGTCTTCCCTCTCTCCTGCCCCTCCTCCCCCAGCCTGGGCTGCTGCTTAGTGGGGACTGGTTCCTGCCGTGCGGTGGAAGATACCAGCCAGGAAGTGGGGTGGGGTGCACATCTAAGCTGGGCCTCCTCAGCTTTATTTTGGGCTCGTGAATCTCTTTGGAAGTGATTTAGACCAGAAAGAACAACGGTGCTTGTTTTTCATTCCGGAGGCTTCAGTTCTTCTTAAATGTTTAGAAGCTCCCTGAGGTTGGCACTCTCTCCCTTCATGTGGTCCCTGTTCTCATGTTTTACCTACTTTTGATGTGGTGGCCGGGGCCAATGAAAGCTAGTCCCCTCCTCCCCTCTCCCAGGACCAGTTCAAAGTTAAAAACCAAGAGCTTTTGGTTTCTGTCTCAACATTTCCTCTCTCCGACGTCTCTGTGGGGCCAAGAATGTCATTTTCTCAGTCACTCTGGGAGCTTCAGCTCCCAGAGTTTATTTACGGGGCCAGTGGGAGGCTTGGGAGGGAGCTGGGGTCCAGGCTGTGGAGCCACCCTCCCTGGCAGACATTCCAGAGTGCAGGCCAGGGGCCAGGCACCTTGCAGGAACTGAAGATGCAAAGAACAGCCTAGCAGAGACCCCTATGTGTGTTCTCCAACCCTCCTGACGATGGGGTCGGGGTGGGGGGGGAGTGTCAACGCCCATCATGTTCTCACGTAGCCGCCAGCACACTTTCCATGGCCCAAGCCAAAGATCCTTTTCAGTCCCACACTTCCCTCCCTCCCACTGGTCTGGCCCCGTGGCTCACCCTTTCCTGTAGTTAATATTTCCCTCAACAGACGCTTCTTAAGGGCCTCATTCACATGCCACGGGAAGTGGTGGAACGTGGTAGGTAAGAGCAGGTTCTGGGTCTTAACGTCTGTGTTCACATCCAGTCCTGACTTGTCTTAGATGTGTGGCCCGGGTGAGTTCCACAGCCTTGCAGGGGCTCAGTTTCCTCACCTATTAAATAGGATTGATAGTTTTCCGACCCCACAAGGTTTTGTGACGATCAGCTGAGATTAGTACGGGGGATGTGCTTAGAATAAAGCCCTGGCACACTGTAAATGTTCAGTAAATACTGGCTACTGTTATAATTAAAAACAGTATTCCTGTTGTGGCTCAGCAGTTAACCCGACTAGTATCCATGAGGATGCAAGTTCAATCCCTGGCCTCGCTCAGTGGGTTAAGGATATGGATGCAGGTTCAATCCCTGGCCTCGCTCAGTGGGTTAAGGATATAGTTATTATTATTATTATTTATTATTATTATTATTAGACACTGTGTGCTAGGAATACAGCTGAGGGTTTCTTCCCTCAAGAAGTTGACAGGCCAGGATGGGAGACAAACACTCGAGAAACCTGTGCCGATGTGTTGAAATAAAAACGGCAGATACAGAGCTGCGCTTCCCACCACCGGGCTACTGCACCCTTCTGTTGGCCGGACTCTCCAGCCCTTCTCTTCTTAGCTCTGTCAGTGACTTGGCTTTCTCTTTCCTTCCACCAGGCAGTGACTCTGCCTGACTCTGTGGTTATTTCCTCCGCACACCCCTCACGCCCACCCTGACGCTCCCGGGGAGGCGGCAGGGGAGCCTGGGAGGAGTGGAAGGCTTTGCATCCATCGGGAATCACGGGGCGGGCGCAGGGCAGCCATAGCCAGCGCTTAGGGGGGGTGCGCCTTCCTTCTTGGAGAGAGATGGCTTCAGGTGGCCCCTCTGCTAAGCGGTCACGGCTCCCACAAGGCACCCACCGTCTCTATGACTCACTTTAACCATCTCTAAAAGGGAGATGATAATACTCTGTACGTGGGGTTAGTTGACCGTGTGTGTGTGTGTGTGTGTGTGTGTGTTCTCAGCCAATATACACATATGTAAATACAGACACATAACATTTGTATACACACATACATGCATATGTGTGTGTGTGTGTATGCACACATATATAAATACGTATATGTGAAAATGTCAGCTCGGTGCCTGGTCCACACAGCACGCGGGGCAGCTGTCAGTGGTAGCTCCAGCTCTGGTGAACCTGGAGCATCCCCAGGGGCCATAGTTATCAGAGCACAGTGTCTGCAGTATAGAAATTCCCGGGCAGTGCAGCTCAGTCTTGTGTACTTACCGAGCGAGGACTAGGGGAGGCAACGTTGACAGAGATGGGCTCATGCCTTTGAAGGTGTTCACAGTGCAGATCTGTGCCTGGGTGACTCTGATACCAGCCAAGCTCTAGAAGACCACCAACCTGAGGGTGCCCAGAAAGGAAACCGTTCCGCTCAGGCCATCAGCCGCTTGAGCTTAAAGAGTCAGAAAAGTGTCCGTGGGGAGATGAGGTGGGACAAAGGGCGTTCTTACCGGAAGACACTGGAAAGTGGACAAGCAAGGGCACGGATTTGGGCAGCTGTGTGGCAGATGTGGTCTCTAACTGTGGTGCCTGGAGCAGAGTGGTCACGGGGTGACTGCATCTGGAAGGCAGGCTAGGCTTGCAGTGAGGGTTTTTAGGCTGTTAAGGGGTTTGCAGCTAACTACACTTTTGAGCTAAAAAAAATGCATTGTTCTTAAATGACTTGAAGAATCCATCAGGAAGATTCTAGCTGGTAAGGAGAAGACAAATTTAAAAGGAAGAAGATTTGCAAAATAAGGAAGTAAAGCCAAGTTGAGTCATGCCGGCAACATCACCTTCTTTGTTTCTGCTGGCAAAGGACTCTGTCATTAGGTCAAGTGGCTACAGCTCCAATCGGACCCCTAGCCTGGGAACCTCCATATGCCATAGGTATGGCTCTAAAAAGAAAAAAAGCAAAGGGAATTCTCAGCAAGATTTGAACCCCTTGAGTAAACTGTATACTATGCCAGTTGTCATAGGACAGTGTCTTGACTTCAAGATTAAACCTCTCTTCGGCTTCCTTCATTCCGTGATTTTTGAAACATTTCTAACAAGGAACGGGACCAAGATTTTCTGGTTGTCATCTTATCCTGCTTGGATATTGGAACAAAGGCTGTAGACACAAGTGATCAGGGCAGCTTGACAGGTGAGGAGACGTAGTTAGAAACAGCCCTGCCGTGGAGGGAGTCACTTTCATCTGTGTCCCTCAGGGTGCAAACAGAAATAAACAGAATGCTCTGTAGGGCCCCTGAGGTAACAGGTCTCCTGGTGTTTTGCCTTCTGGTTCCAAAGAGTAAATCGTAAATTCATAGACATGAGCTCTTAGCATCCTGACCGTGGACTTCTCTCAGTCTGAAAAAGATGGGAAGGAATTTGAGGCGTGGTGTCTCTGATGACACTCAGGTCGGGGAGACCAGTGCCTTCCACTGAGAACAGGAGAAAGAGGGGTCGAAGGCATCTAGCTGGGCTTTTTCTGCTGTGTCTCATTGTATGAGATGGCTGACCTCTTCCCAGCCTGCCCTTTCCTTTTGGGATGAACTGTAGTTCAGTTTTCACAGAGAGGAAAGCTCTGGACCACGTGGTAGCTGAGATGAAGGGGAGGTAGTGGTCCCCCCCCGACTGGGGTGCTTTGCTGATGGGTGATTCAAGTACATGACGTAACCATCTGGGAATGGAAACTCTTAGTGGTGAGACCTTGCTCAAAATAATGCTGTCACCACAAGACAAAAAACATCAACAGATAATAGAAGCACGGCTCTGAAATTCCCCTCACCTTTGAAAATCAAGGCAGAAAGAAAAATTGGCTCCGTGTTGCCAGCTCACTAATGAGAAGATTAAGGGATGTGACTCTGATGACTCAGGAGCTGTCATCTATTTCTTCATTTAATTTATTTTTTGGATTTTGAAATTGATGATGAAATAGAAAAACCTTGAGATTAAATTGACCCAGAAGCAAAGGAAGATATTTTTGCAAGTGTTTTTCTAGCTATTTTTCCCAACACTAAGGGTAAAAGAGGCAAATTCTTTTTTTCTTCTCTTCATACATACATATGTATTTATATTTTGCTTCAAATATACATATATGATATATTTATATTTCACTGTAAATTTTGTCCTTGGACACGAAATGGCTTTAGCAAGTACAGGATTCTAATAACATTGTAAGACTCTCATAGTGAAATTGTAACCTTTAACAATGACAAATATGCAAGACATAGCAAGATGTGATAATTCATATTTACTGTGCAGGCACTTTGAAACTCGTTTGGCCTGAAGTAACTGAGAGAAAGTTCTGTATGACAGAAGTGTATCTCAGCTCTCACTTTAGCTTTTGCTACATTTAAGTTCTTGCTCATACAAGAGCAAGAACAAAATGAATAAGTCAGGCAAAAGTCTCTGCTAGAAAACAGAAGCCCTGGTTTAAAAAAGACTCCATGTGTCTCTCAAATTCTAATAATACTAGGAAAAAAAAACCAGAAAACAAAAATCAGAGTGTATTTAAATACATTATTTGTATTTAAATACATTTTTCAGACTTGTTGCAGTGTTGTCTTAATCATTCACCATGTTCCATTTTTTTTCTACTCCCAATTTTTAGGAAAAGAACCCATAAGACAAGCTAAGTATAGCCCATTACCCATTTATTGAATCAGGACATCTACAACGCTGTCCTCTGAATAAATAGATGCTACTTTTTCAGGCGTGGCTTAGAAAAATGGACGTTGACACCAGGCAGGGCTTCGTGACCCTGTGAGAGTGAAAGCCAAGGACTGTGGTTATTCACATTTCTTGGCTAAGTACAGCTCGTCTGCCTGACGTGCTGTGTCTGTGCGATTCCAAAACGTCATCCGCGACTCAGTTGTGTTAAGAAGGATGTACTTCATGAGTCTCTCAGACCTACAACTGCCACACACAGTAGCTTCCTACCTGTGTCTCCCTTCTGCTGATCTCAGAATTAGGCTTCCAGGCTTCTCAGGAGAACGGCATCTGGGTGCCTGGTGTATTTCTAGCTGGAGATCCGAGTCACGGGGTACACAGAGTACCACATCCAGCAGCTGCGGTGACATGGAGCCTGGTGAGACAGGATTGCTGCGAAGGCTTTTTCTTCCATCTCCAAGTATCTTGTCCCTTCCTCCTCTGTCCTCGGAAACCTCATTGCTTCTTCCTGCTCTCACAGTGGTTAACGCATCACTTTTTCCACTAGGGGCCAAATGCTGTCCTCTGTGCACAAAAAGCATTTGTTTTCTACATCAGACAGTGGTTGAAACTGTTTAAAAACATTAATCTTCATTTTGGGGGAAGCTTTTAATGTTATCATCTCCATTTTACATTGAGCAACGGACAGAAAGCTAACGGTTACTTAGCTTGCTGAGACTGCATAGTCAGTGAGGGTAGAGCTCAGATTGAAACACAGGTAAGTCAGGCTTCAGTGTTCGTGCTCTTTCCTGGTTGTCAAGGAAAAGTTTTAGACGCTACTGTGGTCCCACAGGGTAGATATATTGCTGTTCTCATGTTGCTGATGGCCGTGTCATTTTCCTAGCATCATACATTCAAACCATCCAGCTTCAGAGGCTTCCAACTTTTTCTCCTCTGGGGGCTCCTTAGAGGTGATAAAACTGGAGACCGTCCTCTGCAGGCTGTATTTAAGAACCTCTGTGCAAAGGGTAAGGTGCTTAACGGCTGCTGAAGGGTGGGGTCTGTGCTTGAGAAGCAGAAGAGGTTTACGATGCTTTCCAGGCTGCAGATACCACATCTACATCCTATGGAGTCTCAGAGGCTTTACCTGGGGCCTCAACTTCAGGGGCAGTGAGAGAATTCAAAGCTCTGGGCCCTGGTGTTTGGATTCCATATCTTGAGGAGTCAAAGCTCTCCTCTGGAGCTGAAACAACTTCTATGGTTGAGTCTGCGGTGCACCTGCAGACTTCCCATTAAACTGCCTGCCGAATCAGGAATAATGATTCTCAGGGGGAAGGGATATTATTTGCATCTGAATTAATGTTGAGTTCGGAGTCACAGATTCCTCATCAAGAAGGATTTAGAGCGATTGCGGATATCCTGGGGATCTGTGACCAGCTCATTATTTTCATCTCACAGGGTACTTCGAGAATTTTTAATTTTTTCCCAATCTTCTTTCAAGAGTTTGGCTCTCTGTATCCCCATGATCATAATTATAATAATTTTGAAACATCAGTCCGCTCGGATATCAAGGTGTTGAACGGGTAATTTCACCTTAATGAATTTGTCTCGTATGGGCTGATTTTCCACATCTGTCCTAAGCTGAATAGCTAACTGGTTAATATGAGAACTGTTCCGTTTCATTAACTTCTCCCCGTTGATCTCCTTGAGGTAGAACTGATGTATTGCCAGTTGCAAGCCCTGTCAGCTCTTTCTTTTCAGGCAAAGCATGACTCCAGATTCTATTCTAAGGCACTGATACCAACTAGGGAGAATTAAAAAATGAAATTGTTTGATCATTCAGGTCCACTGCAGGGTTCTATATCCCTGGTGGCTTCTGAGAGATCAGCAAGTGCTTGTCACGGACGTCATAAACACTTGGACCCGAGACCATCTTGGGTGAAATGTCCACCTAAGGCCACAAAGCCCTGGCAGGAATGGAGCAGGGGGAGGTTTGACTGATGCACGCGGGAAGGCATAGGAGAAGGAAAAAGAAGGCAGTGGATGGCAGGGACCGAGGAGGCTTTGTGGAGGGTCTTGAGTTGGAATCTAACAGTTTCTAATCTTGTAGAAGAAAGTCTCCTGATTGCCATGGCAGACTAGGGGGATGTTTTGGGAAGCAGTGTGTCGGGTGATTGCTGAACCTTCTGGGGGCTCCTTCCGAGGGCTCTGGATTCTGCTTAGGAGGAGAAATGATCCATTATGCTGCTCTAGGCTCTAAGAGAAAACCTGATGCAAATGATCAGGAGGTGTATCGTCTCTCACAGCAGGAAGGTCGAGTGCTCTTTGGGACTGATTGATTCAATGACTCTGTGTCATCAAGGATCCAGGTCTTCATGTCCTTCTGCCCAATGCTAGCATCGGTCTCGTTCTTAAACTTGCTCTCCTCAAGGTTGCATGGGGACGACCAGCGAAAATCAGGGCTGTGTTCTTCCCTGCTCATCTCTCTGGGGTTAAGGAAGGAAGAGAATTTCTTCCTTCATGGAAGAAAAATCCTTTGCTTCGGTCTGACTGGACCAATTTAGATCTCATCCTGCCCCGGCAATAATAGCTATGACCGAGAGAATAGTCTCATGAACTGCTGGCTGAAGCCTGAGCTCCAGAAACCATCATGTCAAGAAGTATGGGGTGACCTGGGTTATGCTAGACTAACCAGTGCCCACTCTTGGGGCTGGGGATGATGCGATCAGTATCCTGTGAGATGCATGGGCTATTTGGAAAAAGTTGGAGTCTGTGGGAATGAAGAAAAGAGCAGAGCAAGAATATTCACTCTGCTAGTCTACAAAACAGAGCTGCCAACACTCCCGTGAAGAAGGTAAGCATCTCTGATGAAGCCTACCAACCCCAGTGGTGGATCAAGGTTAGATGGCCTTCCCCTAATGATTCAAGACCAGGTGCTCTTTCTCCGGTGTTTATGAGCCCTGCAAACAAGATAAAAATAGAAATGAAACCAGAAAACAGAAAGCAGCAGTGAGAACTCAGCTATTAAAAGGAGCAGGCGTACGTGGGAGGCGCTGTGTGCTGGGTGTGTCAGGTTGTGCACTCCGCCATATCCTGTGAGGGTTTAGGAGGATGGAGACTTGCGCTCTGTACAGGCCTGCACTCCACGGACTGCCGGTATCCAACCAGAAGAGCGAGTCCCATTCTCCATGGTTCACATAAAAGTCCTCTTGCTTGGTGAAGCTGGCAAAGCCAACTGTATCAATCATGGACTGCTTTGTACATTTTGTGAAATTTTATGCACATTATCTTGAGTGTACTTTTATTCCTACTAGTTATACAGAAATGGTTCACAATTGTCATTTCTATGCATTCTTCAGTTTATCCTTTGGGAATAATAGATGGTGTCATCTCTCTAGCTAAAGGTTGGGTGTACACGAGACAAGTGCCGCCTCTTCCCAGGGTGTCCAATATTTGTAGCATAAGTGTAAAATTTTAAATAGCTGTGATGTTGATTATAGATATTCTAGGAAGAGCTGGATGTGGGGAGTCATGTGATGCATTCAAGTGGGATGAGCTCGAACTAGCCCGTGTCCAGTGAGAGACACAAAAGGGGTCCTATGAGAATAGAAGATAAAAGTTTGGGATCAGAGAAAAGCAGTGATAGGGAGGAGAAGTAAGAAAGAGCTTGGCTGGAGTTCCCGTTGTGGCTCAGTCGTGAACCCGACTAGTATCCGTGAGGACTCCGGTTCGCTCCCTGGCCTTGTTTAGTGGGTTAAGGATCTGGTGTTGCTGTGGCTGTGGCGTAAGCCAGCAGCTGCAGCTCCAATTTGACCCCTAGCCTGGGAACTTCCATATACCACAGGTGTGGCCCTAAAAAGACAAAAAAAAAAAAAAAAAAAAAGCTTGGCTTCTGGTGCGAGGTGTGCAGATTGGCTGAAAACTAAGTGACCTAGAGGGTAAAATCTGGGACCCAGACCGCTGACAACAGCTAAGAGAGGGGAAAGACAGAATCAGGGAGACAACAGGCTCACAGCCAGAATCCTTGTGCATCTTCCTTTCGCTAACATGGCAGCTTGGCTGATCTGCTGGTACAAACAGCATACGTGAGTGTCTCCCTGTACCCACCAGGTCGTCCCAGGTGCGAGGTAAACACTATGACACTCTGGCCAGCAGGAAGCGAACGACCAGGGCGGTGCAGAGAGGCTTGAAACTCCTGATGGGGCATAAAGAGTTAAGGATGCTGGAAAGGAAATGGAAGACGGTGAGAAGAGTGGGGATACAGGTTTGTGGTCAACAGGCTGCTGAGGCTAATGCTGAGCAGCTTTCATCTACAGCAGGTTGCTCAGCATCAGTACTGTGGACCTGTGGGGCTGGGCAATTCTTTGTTGGGGCGCTGTCCTGTGCTTGAAGGATGGTTAGCAGCATCCTCGGCCTCTACCCACTGGATGCCCATAGCCTCCTCCTACCGCCAGCCATGACAGTCAGACATTGCCAGCTGTCCCCTGTTGAGATCTTTGCCTCCCCCCGCCCCCCGCCCCAGAGAACCACTGCCCAAGTGTGAAGGAAGCATCAAAAAGTTGGGGAGAATTATTGGGCTGGTTAGATGGGTGAGCAGCTTCTCCTTAAGATCCTGAGGCATTGATGAAAGTGCCCCAGAGTGGGCATAGAGTGATTTTCAGCCAAAGAATAAACTTTGGACCCCAGTGAAGGAAAACTTGTAAAGGCGGTTTTAGGGCCAAGGAGCCAACTGGATTAAAACGCTGGCTAGGACCAGTTTATACAAAAGGTGACCCAGAGTTCCACTAAAAACTGAATTGGATGTAACTAAATATCTGGGAGTGAACGCAGGCCCACGCTGCGTTCTATTGTGACAGCCACGCTGATAACCGGACTCCAAGTTACTATGCACTGGTACATGGTAGGAACTGTGACAAACGCAGATTCTACCAATGTGTAATCCCACACTGCCCTGCAAGGCAGGAACTGCCCTCATTTGTACTTGAGGAATGGGAGGCTAAGACAGTTTTCCATAACTTGCCCAAGGCTTTGCCACGCTGGTGGTGGAGGTGGCCTAAAACCCATTCTGTCTAATTCCCAAGCCTGTGCTGTTTTCTCTACAATGCATTACACAGGATTAGAATGTGCGGTGTGTGTGTTCCACAAAGACTAAAATGAGATCCTAATTAGCACATATGACCGTGTGTGTTATATGCACACACGACGTATATGTGCATAGGCAGAAACACTCTTAACATAGGAGATCGTGTGGCGGCTCATAAAACTCTGTTATTACGTTTAGAGTGGATAGGCAATGAGGTCCTACTGTGCAGCAGAAGGAATTATATCTTATCTCTTGGGATAGGCCATGATGGAAGATAGTATAAGAAAAAGAATGTGTATGTATGTATGACCGGGTCACTTTGCTGTGCAGCAGAAATTGGCACAACATTGCAAATCAACTCTACTTTAAAAACAGCTCTTATTAAGCACATAAGGCAGCTACCACTTTCTATTGGGACCTCTGATAGCCCCATTTTCTGGGAGTTCAGAGTTCTGAGGCTCCCTGCGGTCTTTGGAATCCAAGGGAAGAGGAAGCCAAGTTACAGAGGCCACCAGCTGCTGTGTAAGGACAGTGTCTGTTGGGAGGGCAGGGCTTAGGAGGGGGTACTGGGAAGGAGCCCCTGGACCAGGCCCCTTGGGGCCTGGGAAGTTTCTCTAGAGCAACCTCTCAAACTTTAATATGCCAAGAAGCCACCTACTATTCTTATTAATATATAGATTTGGATGCAGAACCTGGCGTGGGGGTGGGGGGAGGGGCACAGAACTCTGCATTTCTAACAAGCCTCCATGTGATGCTGATGCTGCTGGACCAGACAACCCTGTGAGTTTTGGGGAGTCTAGCAGCCTCAGAGAAGGAAACCTCATTCTTCTTAACGTTTCTTTTCGCAGCAAGTCAGTTAAGAAAGGACTGGCCCTAAAGAGGCTATGGGACACAAGAGAGTCAAAGAAATCATGCTGAGATGGCGAGTGGGGTGGGGGGAGGCGGGGAGACAAGGACACATAGGAGCTCCCCACTCTGATAAAGAGGTTATCAGAGACAGAGGCCCAGGGTGGCTTGACGCGTTCAAGAACAAGAGTTTCCGAGCAGTTTGGTAAAATTACAACTGCGTACAGCAGGTGGTGAACTGGTGGAGCTCGTTATCCCTCAGCTTTCGTTAAAGATGAAAATACAGTTACAGCAAGGCCATCAATAGCGCAGTAAATTACAGACTTGCCGTGGGTTACTGAGGGCGGGAGGCCGTGCTGGAATCCCTCCTGAGGCTGACACACATGTAAGTCCTGCGCTGTCGTTTCTAAACCGAAAATAGAGACTCATGAGTCACAGAGGATTCCTTTTATCCCCCTTCCTCTGAGTTTAAGACACACTGGAAGATATGGAACGGATGCTTGCACGTGAGCACTTCTAGGACTTTTTGATGGTTTCTGAGAGCAAGGTGTTGAGCACCTGGCGCGGGTACTGTGCTGCAGAACCCAGGCTCTGTGGCATCCTTTCAGGTACCCGTCCTTCCAGAAGTGGTGGGATGTGTGGACGGAAGATTTTGTGAGCTAGCGTGCGGTACTTTGGGACTGAACGGTCTGGACCTCACCTCCCATACACTTGTTTCTTCCATGGCGTCAGCTCCTCTCTGCTGATTTCCTAAGGTGGCCATTAGATGTGTCCCTTAATATTCGGGTCACCCCGTCTACTGACTTCACTCATTTACTCCTCAGTGGTTTGTAAATGACCACATGTCTCACATTGGATAACTAAGCGGGAACGAAGCACTAGCCCCCTCCTCTCTTGAAGCTTGCAACCAAGGGGGGCGGGGGCCGGGCAGCAGAGGTTGTCGTTTTTCATTTGTCTTTTCAATAACTTATTAAAGCAGAATAGTTTCCAATTATCTACACCCGGGGACAGTCTCAGATGGAGTGGTTCTCTTGGGGCTTCTCTAAGGAAATGACTTTCAAGTGGCAATGCTGAGGATGCACAGGAGTTAGCTTGACCAAGACGGAGGAGAGGGAAGCTCTCGGGGTCTGTAAAGACGTGGGTGCAGGAGGGAGCTCACAGGATGCTGTCGGGGGCGTGATAGAGGGACGGGGGCTGACACTGGAGAGGCATTCCCAGGGGGCCCTCTGGGCTGCAGGGAGGTCACCTTTCCTTCCACAAACACTGGAAATCTGTCAAAAAGATTTTGAGCAGGGAGCATCCCCTCCCTTGCCCTCGAGCTCAGGGTCTTCCCACCTCCAACCCCGAGAGGAAGATGTGCTACTGAGGCTGGGGTTCGGCTCTGGCACCTCAGCTGCCCAGTGGGCGGATAGCGATAGCAGGGGCTGCGTGCATCCCCCACCAGAGGGACATTCAAGATTCTGCGTCGCTATCCAACCTGGAAGGCACAGGTTGACGTTGCGACAAAGAAGGGGCAGGGGCGCGAACACGTGTAACACGTGAAAGAAAAAAGCCAAACATCTCTGTCCTTCATCCTTTAACAAGGAGTAGCCATGAGGCCCACATAGGACACTTGGGAGTTTGGCACCAATAGTGTCTTGTGTTTATAAAGCCTCCTTCCAAGAGTAACAACTCGAGTGCTGTCAAGACCTCAGAAAACTAGTTTACGTTCCTGATTCTGTCACCTGCGTGCAGTATTCCCTGAGGTGTGGGGCACCGTTTAGCTTATTCTCTGCTAAAAGTACCAGCCTGGCAGTGGTAGCTGATAGATGAAGCTGGAAAAAAAAAATTTTTAATGGCTTGCCATGATGAATTTAAAAAACTCTTGCTTTGTCTCTTTTTTTTACATCGTCTGATGATAAGTTGAGTCTGAAGGATGTGAATTTACATTCTCCTCATTTGCCTTGGTCTCCCTAGTCTCATCTGCCTGTGCTCCATCTCTTAGCCTATAGCATGGACTGATTTTTTGCTCTTGGTACTACCTCATGAATCAGGCCTTCTTAAGCACTGAAAGGGTCCTATCTCAAACCGAGAAAGAGAAATCTTTCCTGTTTTAGTTTTAGGCTCCTAGATAAATTTTTTCATGTACTGCTTACAGTTTAGGAAATAGAGAAAGATGGTGCTTGAAAGACTACAGGCTGTGCAGTTTTTAGCCAAATAATTCACTTTTCTCATGTCAATTTTTTTCCATTAAATTTTTTTCTTAAAGTTTTATTGATGTATAGTTGGTTTATAATGTGGTGATTCTTATGTCAGTGTTAACATAAAAAGTTTTCAGGAAGAAATTCTTAATACTGTTATGGTGTCCCCTCCACCTCCACACCTCCCCGAAAGATGTCTCAAAATCGGAATCCAGCAAAGAAAAGATGAAATTTGGTATCTGCTCCACAGGAAGGCTTGTATCCAATTAGAGAGACAGAATTACTTAAACTTTCAGATTCTGAAGTCAGAGAAACTGAGGACTTTGTTTTAATTCTACCCAAGAGTTGCCCACATTTACTTGTTTTCTGAGTAGGTCAGTGCAGGTTGGGAAGAAGCCGGGGCCTGCGCTCATTCTGCCTGTTTTGATGTGGGGTTTCCCTCACACCACAGATTCAGAGCATCTCCAGATCCCACCTGCCCTTGGAGATGAAGGTGAAAGTAAATCCTTAAAAGGTTTGCATGGAACATGCTTAGGGCCCGGAGTGCTAAGGCATCGGTCTCCTTGTGAGACCTCTGCTCAGGAATAAAAACATAAATAAATAAACAGGCGCTTGAAAGCTCAAAAGAGAGGTGTCTGTGGGACACAGAAACAATGTTAGAGAATGATCTTCTGCTCCATTCTCAGCGATAACAGTAATTAAAGGGTTTGGGAACCTCAGTGGTCACCACAGCACTATTTAATAGTAATTATTGGGTAATTATGTATTATTATATGAGAGATCTATAATTATATAATTGTTATTATTAAGTATGATGTTGACCACTGCGGTTCCAAGCCCTTCTTCATTTGCGGGGCCTCTTCGGGGATGGTAATTGAGATAATAAGGGATAAAATAAGAAGAAGGAAAGTAACAGGCTGAGGGCATGTTTGCCTGGCTCAGCTGGAAGAAAGGACAGGGAGACGGGAGCTTGGGAGTCAGCGACATGTGTACGGGAGCGGTTTGCCTGGCATCTCTGCCGACCTGTGAGAGGTCGCAGAATTTCTGGCACAGAGTGTTCTGGCTTCATTTTCCTCCCCGACCTTTGGAGTGTGTCTAACCGTGGCATCATATGAGAACATGGCACAAGCGTGCGTGAGGCCTGGCGTTGATCTTCACGCTGTCGGGGTGCCTGGGGCCTGTGCCTGGAGGGTGAGAGGGGATGCGGGCAAGGAGATGGAGACGGGAGGAAGTGGGTTACCAAGGGCGGCTCCGACCTGGGTGGCAAATCCTTGGCACGTTGCCCTGGATCACTTTACAGATCCTCCGAGCAGCCCTTGTGTCCTCATGGCTACAGTGCCTGGATCTGGATCTAGAGCCTGGAAGACTAGGGTCAAAACCAGTGCCAACCTTTTTGGGCCATGTGGCCTCGGGTGGTGACAGTGCCCTGGGTCCTTTTCCTCGTGAATCCACTGGGGATAACACTGTCATCTTGGCAGGGTCGTTGGGTGTGTGGAGAGGAAATGAGCCGAGCACAGAGCTCCAGGCCCACCGTGCGTGTGCGGGGAGTGACAACCGTTGGCGGACGTGGTCATTGACGTCTTCTGCCTTTGCTCATGGGGGCACCAAGCCCCAGAGAGAATCTGATTCAACGCTCTGAGATTCACCCTATGACTAGTAAATGGCTCCAGTTCATGAGATTTAAACCCAGGTCATTTCGTTTGGGTGCTAATCTCATGCTAAAAGACTCCGGCCACATTGCCTGGCCCTGTCCGGCAGCAGTGGCCTTTGGGGCAGCTCTGAGGTGACGGCCGAGTCTGAACTGTTGGTGCAGCCTCGTGCGCTGGTGCACGAAAGGCGAGCCCAGGCCGTCTGGCCCCCGTCCCAGGTGTAGCCCAGGTCACAGGGAGGGCGTTGCCAAGCCGTGAGTGGGAGGCTTTCCAGAGGCGTTAGATTAGTAAGAGAATAGGGCGGGCTTTGTGAAAAGGCAACGCACACCCCGACAGCCCTCTCCCTGGGAAGCTCCCGCTTTGGGGGAGTAGGTGATTCCCATGTGGAAGATACAGTCATTTTCGAAATGTAGAGAACGCCCCACATTGTCCCACAGACAATTCAATTCCTCATTCACAAGTGTCTCTTCCAAGACTCACCAGGAAAACGACCCTAAGATGCACACACTGAGGCAGAGGAGACACAGCAGGAAGAGCAGCACTGGACCCACATGGGGGTTTATTTTAACCACATTCTTTCTGGAAAGAGGTCGAGAGAGATCAGACTGAGTGCAGAAAATAAAGGACAATTAGGCTCATAACGTAAAGCCTTTAAAACTACATACTGAGCTTCTTTGGGTCTTTCTCTCCTGAGAACTCAGAGTATTTTCAAATACTTGTCATTTATTTATTTATTTATTTTAATAGGAAAAAATGTAGACCTTATAGCCAGTCCTTCTAAGTGTAAGCAAAGCTTCATTCCCCCCCCCCAAAAAAAAGTTACATCTTAAAACAAGGATCTTAAAATACAACTTTCATCTCCTCAAATGAGTGCTTCTATTCCTGGACTCTGTGATTAGCAAGAGTTTCTCCCTCTACCTCCCTCTCTCTCTCTCTTTGGTCTAATATGTATACAGTTTTTCACTCCAGAATCAGAACACCAATTTCTGATTTCCAAATTTTACTACAAAATATTATAAAGTTGGTGTGAACAGCAGGTAAATTTAACACCAATATGAATAACTGGCTTGGGATCAGGGGACTCGAAGTGTAGAGTGTTCGTTCTAGGTAGACCATTGTGTCCAGAAGTGATGAGGAGCTGCAGCCGCCACCCTACACCACACCCACAGCCACGTGGGATCCAAGCCACATCTGTGACCTATGCCTCAGCTTGGGGCAATGCCAGATACTTAACCCACTGAATGAGGTCAGGGATCGAACCAGCATCCTCATGGATACTAGTCGGGTTCTTAACCCACTGAGCCACAGCAGGAACTCCAGTGCTGGGTAATTTTAAGTAGGATTTGACATTCGGAACTTTTGGAACAGCTTGGGTGGCCATGGCCACGTTGAGTCAGCAAGTCTGAGTCAGGAGACAGTCACCTTTGAAGCTACATCCGTCAGCAGGAAAAGAGTCTTCGTCCCAGGTGAGTTTCACTTGGTGCATCACTGGCTATAATCCCTAGGGAGCCAGAGCGGGGGAAACTCCAGCTTGTTGGCTGCCTGCCTGCTGTTTCAGTAACCGCGTCAGAGGTGTACCCGCAATAGCCTTGGACCAAAAGGTCGGAAGATTGGGTTCTGACCTTGACCTGTGGTTAGGGTGACAATATACCTTATCATTTAAGCCGGGACACTTTTGGGAATTTAAGAAGGTCCTTTAATAATTGCTAGGGAACAACATTTGGGAACAGGACCGTGCTGCGTGAACTAGCACAACCAGCTCTCCACATCGATCTTGCAGAAGTCACTTACCCGCTTTAAGCTTCAGTTTTATAAATTATAAAACAATAAAAAAAAAAAATACTTGTCCTGTCTCACAGAGTGTGAGGCTCAAATAAGATCATAAATGCAGAAAGTGTTTTGACAGTAAGGAATCACTTTACCAATTTACAGGTTATTTCCAGATGGGAACGGCCGCAAAGTGGGTGAAACAGACAAGAGGGTCAAAAGTTATAAACTTCCAGTTCTAAAGCAAGTTAGGTCTTGGGAATGTCACACACGGCATGGCAAGGATCGTTAATGATACCGTATTGCCTGTTTGAAGGTGGCTAGGAGGGTAGATCTTAAAAGTTCTCATAACAAGAAAAAAACTGTAACCGTGTGAGTGATGGTTGTTACCTAAAGATATTATGGTGATCGTTTCACAGTGTATACCTATATCAAATCATTTAGTTCTACAGCTGAAACTAATACAATGTTATATGTCAATTACATCTTAATAAAACTGGAAAGCATAAAAAACAAAAACATACAGGAGAGCGAAATAAATCTACAAATACTATTTTATTATTATTATTATTATTATTATTAAAGTATAGTTGATTTGCAATTTTTCATCAAGTTCTGTTGTACAGCAAAGGTCCCAATCACATGCATTTCCCTGTGCTGTACAGTAGGATCCCATTGCCCATCCATGCCAGATATATCGATTTGCATCCCCAGAAACCCCCTAAATGCCTGTCCCTCCTACTCCCTCCCTTTCCCCTAACCCTAGAACCCCAAGTCTGCGCTTCTTGGCCATGCTCTGTTTCTGTTTTTTGTTTGTTATTTTTAGATAGGATCATCAGTTCCCTATTTTAGATTCCACAAATAAGTGATAGCATATGGTGTTTGTCCTTTTCTTTCTGGCTTACTTCACTTAGTATGAGAGTCTCTAGCTCCATCCATGTTGGTGTAAATGACATTATTTTGTCTTTTTAATGGCTAAGTAGTATTCCATTGTATATATGTACCACATCTTCTTAGTCTGTTCATCTGTTGATGGACATTTAGGTTGTTTCCATAGCTTGACTGACTATTGTGAATAGGACTGCAGTGAACATAGGGGTGCATGTATCTTTTTCAATGAAAGTTTTTGTCTGGATATATGCCCAGCAGCTCTATATTTAGTCCTGAGGAACCTCCATACAGTTTTCCATAGTGGTTGTACCAATTTATATCAACAGTGGAGGAGAGTACCTTTTTCTCCACACCCTCTCCAGCATTTATTGTTTGCTGTCTTGTTAATGATGGCCATGTTGACTGGTGTGAGGTGCTACCTTATTGTAGTTTTGATTTGCATGCAAATAGTATTATTACTGGCCTGTATCACATTTTACAAATTAAATGAATAATGAGAAGATAGACCAGAGGTTGAGTCACTTCTCAACAGTGCTAAACCCTGAAACACACTCCCCCAGTTCCGTTTTCTTTCTTTCTTTTTTTGGCCACATCTAAGTCCTGTGGAAGTTCCCGGGCCAGGGATCAAACGGGTGCCACAGCAGTGACCCAAGCTGCTGCAGTGACAATGCCGGATCCTTAACCCGCTGTGCCGCAAAGGAACCCCCAGTTCCAATCTTAGATTACAAGTAAACTGCTTCATTGTTATTCTCCTAACCCTGTGCAGCCGGGGGCCAATTCCGTGACTGGATTTATCTTTTGACGCAAAGAAGATGGATGTGTCCCCAGCGGTAGAGGTGACACATCTACGTTTTCTTCACTTGGTCAGAGAGTGCGGAGGAGAAATCGTCTTACTAGTGTTTTGAGGACTCTCCTAACCATGGTCACAAGAATTAGCATCAGAAAGCCAGGGAATGGCATCCAGTTTGAGGTTTTCGTGTGGGTTTCAAAACATTTAGAAAATGACTAGATATCCAAGCTTGTCTGTCTCTGCTTATAACTATTTTGTGGTCTCTAAGTGGCAATAAGTGAAATATTATTGCTTTTGTGCCACATAATTTTCCCATAACACAAAGCCTAAATATATTCCCCTTGGCTCCACTGGAAGAATGTTGCTACAAGTGTGGGCTCTGGACGTTCTGGGTCTCTTACCTCATAGGCTAGGGTGGGGGTGGGGGTCCCCGGGTCTGATTAACTCACTGCTTCAAATGCTGATCTTGACTCAGAGATAGAAGCTGGGGACTTAAGGTCAAACTAAAAAAAGAAGAAAATAATTAGGAAATGTGTTATAATTATAGGGTGGTAGCACAGTGTGCTTGGAGCCAAATGTTGATTAATGTTAATTTTAGGGTAAACAGAGGGAGAGAAAGACAGGAAAAGCCAGTGGACTCTAGAGCTAAAAATATTCTTGAGACCATTCTTGAGACTCAGCATCTGTGGGTATACAACCCCAACATTACTTCTGAATAGTGACTACCTGGGCTTGTGTCATTAACTTTGAGGCTCCTCTGGACGAGAGCGTCTCTCCTGGGGTGTGCCAGTCACTGTGATTCCTGGACCACGGAACTAAATCCAGAAATGCTCACACCCTAAGGAGTTCGATGCACTTTCAGGACAAGTGTCTCTTCTTTTCTTTCTGGAATACAGGAGAGATCAGTTGTTGGAGACTAAATCTGTTGGGCACGTGATAAGACCTTGCAGCGTTGTTGGTATTAGTCATGCAGAGGGCAATGTGATCTGGAAAGGAGATACCGGGAAACTTACAGCTTATTTTAATGAAGGTCCCTCAGAGAACTTTTCCGTCCTGGAGTCCTTCTTCCTGTTTCACTTGGGAAAGCCTAGAAAAGAAAATGTTAAACAGCCCTTCAGCATTCTGGCACTGATTAGCACAAGCTGTATCCAAAATAAAGAGACAGGGAGAGACCCGGGGAGGCAGAAGGATTTTGAAGTCTGTACATGTGGAATGAAATCAAATCTTTTAAACTAGAACTGGGTTGAGATGAAATGGAAGCAAGGGGGTGGGACGAGGGGAGAAGGTCGTTATTCACTTCTCCTTTAGAGATCCTCTAAGACTCGGGGGGACTAGAATCCATCGTAGCTAATTGATTTAATTCATTTCTAGAGCAGATGTCATTGGTTGCTTTCCAACAGCTCTTCTCCCTTTCCTCCTTATCAACAGAACCCTGGTTTTACTTGGATAACCTGATCTCCTTCCCACTGCCATGTGTCTCAGTAAGACAACCATGGTCATGCCAGGGTCCTTCCAGGCATTGGTTTAGGCAAGAGAATGTGGTACTCTTTTGCCCGGTGAGATGTGAAGGAATGCTCTCTGGGGGAATAGGGGTACCCTGGCAAAGAATTTTTGCTTATAAGTTGAGACCACCGGGAAGAGGCATTTATCTTCATCTTCCACTGGATGCTGGTCTTTGCATACGGTGCCCGCGTCCACATCTTGCTTCCGCAAAATGAACGCGTCTGAATACCAGCCAACCCGTGAGGAGGGCAGTGCCGAAAGGCCAGAGGAATTTTGCTCATGAATAATGGTAAGGAGCCCATGAATTAATTTACCTTGGAGCTTTCCTACCTTGGCACTTTGCCCTATGGGAATAAGTCCCCAGTTGTTTATGGACAGTGAGTCAGGGTTCTGTTACTAGCAGTACTATGTCCTAACTGATATTGTATTTTCTTAGGAGAATTATATCTCTTATAACAAAGCCGTTTCTCTGTTGGTACAAGGAGCCTCAGATCCTTAGGAGGGGGCCTTCTGCCCTGGACCATGCCCAAGATTAGGAATAACAACTATAATAAGCGTTTGCATTTGTTTAGGAGACATATTTTCTGACGTACTTTTATATCAATCCTTACCTGCAAGGCATAAAATGATTATTATTATTCCTGTTTTTAAAATAAGAAAATGAACACAAGGAGGTAGAATGATTTATCCGACAGGTCTAGCTGCATGTTGATGACAGAGCTGGGATGAAAAACCTAAGTCTGGCAAGGGGAAATGTTTTGACAGTGAGAAAGAGTAAATGTAGAAAAGGATTCAAAAGTATGGGCTTTGGAAGCTGCCAGAACGGAGTTTAAATTCCCATTCTACTTCTTGTTAGACAAGTGACTTAAATCTCTCTGTTATTTAGCTCTTTCATCTATAGAATGATAATGATAAAGCCCATATGACCAAGACGTTTCAAGAAATTAATGAGAAAAAATCTTTAAAGTACTGAATCCAGTGCTGTGTACATTATGAATTTTCCTCTCTTAGGAACTGTTCATAAACCCTTATTGAAAGATGTTCTTGTCACACCATCCTTACTACTTTTTAAAGGTGAAATGGGCAACCATGAGTCCCAACCAAGGTAAAGACAAGATAGAGCTAATTATTTCTAAAAATCCTTCAAGATGTAAAGAGTCTGGTAAGAAAAAAAAGAAAAACATGAAACAAAGAATTAATATTGAAAGTGTTTCTGGCCTGCTGGTGATGCTGAATGATATAAAACAGGATGCCGCGTAATGGAGATGGGGCTGGGAAATTTATGTAGGAATGAAAATAAGACCATAAAAACAGACCAGGGAGGAGCTGGCCATGTACAAGTATGGAAGAAGAAGAGCCAAGGGCCATAGTGGTACGCCAGCTAAACCTTAAGTCAGTTGAGTTTTGCTCTTATTAAGGAAAAGGCAAACATAGCCTTGGAATTCACAAACAAGCGCCTGGCATGAGGAACTCTGAGCTGATCCTCCCACCCTGACAGCCTCTTAGAGTTCTTCCTGGCCTCACCTCTTGAGTAAGACGAAGTGTTGGAGAGGGGTTTGAGGAAAATCCAGAGAAGGCAAATGAAAATGATGAAATGGCTGAAGGTGGTACTGAAAGGGGCAGCAGTGATATCGCTTGCAGAGATGAGGGCAGGCAGGGAACCCAGTCCTTTCAGTGCCTGAAAGGATGGGTACAGAGGTCAGGATTTGGATCCTTCCTCCCTTCTGTATCCTCTGCACCTGGTCAGGAGTCTGCACACGTGAGATGTCCAGGTAACTGTTTCTTGATATGGGTGATTTTAAGTTTTAAATGCCTTCTGGAAATGTTGGTTGAACATTATAAAAAAAAAAAAAAAATGTGGCACTAAGTGTTACAGAACCTGGAACAGAAATCTTCTCTTAGGGACTTTTTAGTGGATATTGTAGAAAACTGCAAAGCTGATTTTATCCCCTGGTATTTAAGCCCTCAGAGAAATGAGGACAAATAAAAGGAAATCAGTATTAAAAAGCACACAGGTAGCTGACTGGGTCCTGGACTTAAGTCCCACCTCTACCATTTACTGACTGTAAATTTGGGCGAGTTCATTAACCTCTCTGAGTCTCAGTTTCCTCATCTGTAAATTGGGGGCAATAATAGCACTCATCTTACAGGTCATAAGGGTTAAATGCAATAATGCCTCTTGGTATGTAGTGCTTAGAACAAGGGAAGAGATGAAAAAGCATGGATATGGATGCTTAGGAATAAGTCATTCCATGTTAGCTATTGTTATTGATTAGGGAGAGGGTATCGGTTTGCTCATTTAAAGAGATGCTTAGAAATGCCTTAGTCTTGGACTCTTCTGTCCATTGACGAAAGCCCCTGCTTTCAGTTCATGTTAGTCCACTGCCCTGCCACGTCCAAACTCCCTTCCCAGCCTAACTTGGACCCCCTCCCACCTGCCGCCCCACCTGTAGGGGGAGACCGAGTGGCTGCTGCTGTAACATGTGCTCAACTCGGTCCTTATCAGAGTGGAAGAGTGTACCCCTGACCTGGGAGGTGGCCAGAGCTGAGTCACCCCCTCACCCCTTACACTCAGGAAACTTCAGCTAAGAGAGCAGGATGCCTTTGGTGGCGGTCTCCAAAGCTGAAAGGCCGCCGGAGTATGGTGGCTGGGCCCTCTGGTTCAGGACTAGCCGTGTGGGCTCTGGTGGGTGGTCAGTGAGCACAGAAATGAGTTGCAGAGAGGAGCTTATCCATGGGAGGCAAGAGATGATGTGGCCTCGCAGAAGCAGAGTTCCATGCACGACGGCCTCTCAGCTTGCTCGTGGCCTGGCTGCACTTTGCAAGGATTTCCCGGAATCAGCGCCCTGGCCATCTGAGCTGCTTATTAGTTCCTTAAAACCAAATGACCCTGCCCTGGGCCACCGGCCCACTATCTCCTCTGTCCTATGTGAGAAGCCCTTCAGTAAACGTCCATGACAGTGATGACATTGATGATGACAAAGGGGGAACTGCGTGAACGATCTGTTTTAGCCCCTGAGTTCTGAGCTGCAGCGGCGCTCTCTGCACTTTGTACCACTGCCGTGCCCTAGCCCTTGACCGAGGCCAGACACACACAGTGAGCCCCTTGTTTCCTCAGATCATGGCTCCAGCTCCAGTTTCAGGCCACCCCTTGCTCTTATGTCCTATTTGTCTTTGTTTAATATCTGCAGCTCAGACCCTTAAGTACCTGACATTCATTAATCAGCTGAACCCTGAGTCCTTCACTTAAGTCATTTTTGAGTTAATGGTTGTACTAATTAGCATAATTAAACTACCCTTTATATTTAAAAGTGCGTAATTGCATCTTTATGGGAGATGAGGTTCCAAAGATAGCATGTGAAGCAAAGACCGAGTACCCTCCAAATGACTATGGTAAGTCCCTCATGTCGTCCTGTGTGGATGGTGGCATGGGGTTTGCTGAACAGTAATACCCATGCATGCTGGCTATTGTAATACATTTAGCAAGACAGAATGTATGATAAAGGGTTTTACACAAAAATCAATTTTGCGCTTCCTCCCTCCCCGCCTTCATCTCCCTCTCTGCTGAGCACAGGACTCTTGATGCACAGAAGTTCTGTGCCGTCCTGAAGCAGCTGCCTTTCCCACCTCTGGGGCTTCCAGTGTGGGGCGAAGGTGCTTGTCACCTCCAGGCTGTGCAGGGAAGGTGGCAGCAGGCCCCTCCCGCTTCCTACACTCTGCAGCCACTTCTGCAGCCCTGCAGGCAAATATATTCATCTGAGACCTAATCAAGAAACTAAAAGGAAAAATGAGGAGCTGGGCAAGATGCTGAATTCGTCAATTAACCACCTGGGACACCTACTCTTGGCTTCCCTGGTGAAGACAGATTATGATAAGGAGGGGAGAGGGTAAGAATGGGCGAAGTGGGCCTCTCGCTCCTGGGATCGTTTTACCTGCAGCCCCGGAGCTCTGAAGGTCAATGTTAAACAGGCTATTGGAGCCTTGGATTTCTCCATGCTTGACTGGGTTTCGTATTGGAAACAGTCCCTCTGAACACCTCAGCGCCTCTTCCAATATAAGTAATGACATCCCCAGGAACGAGAGCGCTCTGGTTCCCACGGAGAGCAGGACATCTGACGGTCCGCGTGTGCCTGTGAGTTTTGTATTGGGCAGACTGACTTTTAAATAAGAATCAGCTAGTGTGATTTCCCATATGTCTGATGAAATACTGTAAATATGAAATGCAGATCTTTGCCATTCAGTCCTGAACAAATACATATGCTGTCACATCTCAGAGCTGCTTAATTTCTCCTTATTTTCAGCCTACCCAGGGCCACCCATCTAGATCCATATCAAATGCACAGGTAAAAATGGCAAATAATTTCTCAATTATTTGAACATGTAAATTTTATTTGGAACAGGTAGCGTGTTTGGGATAATAAAATAATAAAATATATTTAATAATTTTATAAAATACATTTACTCATACATTAAATACGTATTTAATATATTTCATTTATATATTTACTATATTAATATATTTTATTTAAATAGTAAATAAATTTATAAATTAAATCTATTTAATATATTTTATTTATATATATTAAATATATTTACTTATATATTAAATATATACTAAATATTAAATATATACTAAATATAGGAGTTCCCTTCATGGCTCAGTGGTTAATGAGTTCGACTAAGAACCATGAGGTTGCGGGTTCGATCCCTGGCCTTGCTCAGTGGGTTAAGGATCCGACGTTGCCGTGAGCTGTGGTGAAGGTTGCAGACGCGGCTCGGATCCCGCGTTGCTGTGGCTGTGGCTGTGGCAAAGGCTGGCGGCTACAGCTCCTGTTAGACCCCTAGCCTGGGAACCTCCATATGCTGCTGGTGCGGCTCTACATAAAAGACAAAAAGGCAAAAAAAATATATATATATACATACTAAATATAGTATACTATATTTAGTATACTTTACTACAATAAGCTGTAGTCAAATAGGATGACAAATTACAAATAATAAAGTAAAATAATATAATAAAGATTAATAATACATGATAATAATGTATATGTATGTGTGTATATATATATACACACACACATACACATACAAATTCCACATTTGAATTCTTCCAATTATTGCAATAAAGCGTGTATGTATATACACAAATATATAATATGTGCACAAATATGTATATATAAACATATGTTTATGTGTACATGTACATATATATTTGAGACATTGTACATTATAATACATATTATAATATATATTCATGTGACATTAATTATATGTATTGAGGAATTTGAATACAGTCTTTATATTAGCTGAGTGTGGTATTAATGCCACAATAATTATCATTTGAGGGTGACTATGGTATTGTGATGATGGAGAAGAATGCCCTCGCTACAGGAGACACATACTCCTATTTAGGGATGAAATGTCCCAGCATCCACCACAAATTCTTAAATGGATCAACTAACAGGAATTCCCACTGTGGTGTCTTAGGAGCACTAGGATGAGGGTTCGATCCCCAGTGCGGCCCAGTGGGTTGAGGATTCGGCCTTGCCATGGCTGAGGTCGCAGCTGTGGTTTGGATCTGATCTGTGGCCCAGGAACTCCATAATCTGCAGGGAAGCCAAAAAAGAAAAAAATACATATATTTAAAAAAAAAAAAAACGCATCAGCTACTAAATGAATACACACCTGTGTCCTTATGTGCCCACATGCACGCACACACACCTCGAAAGAAAAAGCAGATGTGACCAAAAAGAGTATTCATTTCACTATTATTGAAACTTTGCTGTAGGCTTGAAATTTTTCCAAATAGAAAAGTTATGGAATAAGGGGTTGCAGGCAGTGTATGGAATGGGAGTCTGTGCAACAACACAATGAATGCGACAGGGGGTTCATTTTGATTTTCCTCTTGTCTCTGTCAGGATGGCCTCTGTCTAGGCTGTAGGAAACTGCCTCTCCTCCACAGGGACCTGCCCCCTGCATCCCCACAGGGCCCACCACCTGGCTCGTAGTACAGAGCCCACCTGCCCACCCAGCTGCATCCCCACCCAGCATTTTAGGGATCTGCAGAAGCCCACTTTCAGGGTTGCCAGATTTAGGAAATAAAAATACCAAACACCCAGTTAAATTAGAATTTAAGGAATGAATAATTGTTTTAGTGTACATATGTCTCAGGTAGTGCATGGGACTTAACTTGGACTAAAAAACAAAAAAATTGTTGTTAATCTGAGATTCAAACAGGAAGTTCTGTATTTTATCTAGCAGCCCTACCTCCTCCCACATCTCTGTCTCACCCCGGAACTGGAGGTCAAGGTCACCCAGGAGACGGAGTCTTAAGAACAGAAGATAGGCTTCTCAGTCCCCAGACAAGGTTTGCAAACTGCCGCAGTGACCTTGGGCCCTCTGTCCCATAACTCAAACAGGCGCATGTGGGGGCAGCTGGCTGAGAGGGGACAGAGCCGTGGGCTGCAGGGAGAGGACAGCTTCCATGTGCTCCTGGGACGTCTGGGCAGGCTCTCACCCCAGCCACACCCGTGCACTCCTGGCACTGGGTGCCTACTCCTCCATCCTCGCAGCTCTTTGCCCTGCTCCTCTAAGCCAGGCAGTCCAAGTGGAGTCACCGCTTACTGGCTAGGTGCATTTGGGCAATAAATGATCTCACCTATCTCAGTTTCCCCATCTGTCAGATACAGGTAATAACAGCTAGCACCTTCCTCACGGTCTGGTTACCAGGATTCACTGAGCTAGTATTTGCAAAGCACTCCCAACCCTGTCTGAGAAGTAGTAAACCCTATAGAAGTGTTTGTTAAATAAAGAATCCACTCGTGGAGGAGGGATGGGGGCTGTGCCCCAGAGTGAGTTTGGTGACAATGCGCTCAATCCTCCAGACTCATTTATCTTTTTTAAAAATGTTATTGAAGCATTGTTGACTTACAATGTCGTATTAGTTTCAGGGGTACAGCAAAGTGAATCAGTTATACATATACAGAGATCCATTCTTTTTTCCCAGATAGGTTATTACAAACTATTGAGTAGATTTCCCTGTGCTATACAGCAGGTCCTTGCCAGTTATCTGTCTATTCTGTACGTAGTAGTACATCCCCCCAATTTATCCCTCCCCCAGCAGCTTTCCCTTTGGTAACAGTAAGTATGATTTCGAAATCTGTGAGTTTGTGTCTGTTGCATAAATCAGTTCTTTCATATTTTTTTTAGATTCCACATGTAGGAGTTCCCTTCATGGCTCAGTGGTTAACAAATCTGACTAAGAACCATGAGGTTACGGGTTCGATCCCTGGCCTTGCTCAGTGGGTTAAGGATCCGGCGTTGCCGTGAGCTGTGGTGAAGTTTGCGGACGTGGCTCGGATCCCGCGTTGCTGTGGCTGTGGCGAAGGCCGGCAGCTACAGCTCCTGTTAGACCCCTAGCCTGGGAACTTCCATATGCCACGGGTGCGGCTCTACATAAAGGCAGAAAGACAAAAAAAAAAAAAAAAGATTCCACATGTAAGTGATATCATATGGTATTTGTCTTTCTCTGCCTGATTTATGTCACATAGTGTGATGATCGTTAGGTCCATCCATGTTGCTGCAAATGGCATCATTTCGTTCTCTTTTATGGCTGACTCTCCATCCATATCTTGCTGGCCACTTGCAGACGTGAAGTCAGGATGTGGAGACAGGGGGGTGGGCAGCTGGAGGAGCGGCTGTGCCTCCCAACCCCACTCATTACCGCCTAGGGACCCAGAACTGGGGAAAATGTACTCAGTTTGGGAAACACACCTCAAGAACCATCCCGTCACCATGGTGCTTTATTCACGGTGTATCCTTTGCCCCTTGAAGCCTTTTTTCTTCCAGGCGGGGCCTCCCTCTCTCTGTTCTCTTTAGTTTTCAGTTTTATCTCATGGCCTCCTCTCCTCCGTTTTGACTCAGGCTCCTTCACCTCATTCTTTGAAAAGGAAAAAAGTCACCCCCATGATGTCCAGAGAGGCCGAGGGCTATGCTTGGGTCAAGTCAGCTAGTCTCCAACCAGCCCTCCAAGGAAGCAGTGGTGGCGGCACCTTGTTTCAGGGTCAGGGGCTGGCCTGAGCCTTGTGTCCCCCAGTGGATGGGACTCTAGGGGCCAAGGGATGGGGGCCCCAGTGACTGTCACCCACAGCCCTCTGGAGGGAATGATGCTTAAAAGGAAAGAGCCCGTTTCTTTAGGAACAGTGAGAAAGGCCTCACCTGCCTCCCACTGACAGCCCATAGGCCTGTCGCCTCACGGGTTCACTCTTATTCTAGCTCTTGTTTGGGGGGCAAAGGCCCATTTACCGTGTCTGGGCCCCTGCCTTTTCTCTTCCTCACTCCTGTTCCACTGCATCGTCATCGTCCTCTCAGCCTCGTGAGGGCCCGACCCACGCAAACACTGAGACTTCTAAGTGAGGTCTGCACTTGGATTAGGAAGTGAAGGACAAGGGTGGCCAACTGGACCCGTCGGGCACAGGTGCCTCTCAGTCAACAGATGTATTTCTATTAATCACCAGAGCGATGACACAGGTTAACATCCCTATTCGTGCTGGGGGAGCGGAAATGGCCCTCCAGTGGGACTTGCCTGAAAGGATAACATTTGATGCAGATGTTGTGATGCATCAAAATGGACTGGGCAAATTTAAAACTCATCTTTCCGGGAGTTCCCTTCGTGGCTCAGTGGTTAACGAATCCAACTAAGCACCATGAGGTTGCAGGTTCTATCACTGGCCTTGCTCAGTGGGTTAAGGATCCGGCGTTGCCGTGAGCTGTGGTGTAGGTTGCAGACGCGGCTCGGATCCCGTGTTGCTGTGGCTGTGGTGTAGGCTGGCAGCCACAGCTCCTGTTAGATCCCTAGCCTGGGAACCTCCATATGCTGTGGGTGCAGCTCTAGATAAAAAGGCAAAAAGACAAAAAAATAAATAAAAAAAATAAAAATCATCTTTCCAAAGTGAGTAATGTACGTCCCCCTCCTCCCCTTCCCGAGCCTCCTCTGTCCCTTGGAGCGGTGCTGGGGTTCTGAATTTCAAGGGTGATGTATGAGATTGTGAGGCTTTTGGAAGGGGTAAGGTTATCTGCTTACCCATTCCCTTGAAAACATCATAGCTGATTTTTTTTAACATGATATCATATTCCTTCATCAAAATAGTTGTATCAAATAGCAGTATCAAAATATCACCCCCCCCACTTTTCAGATTGTAGGCTCAAACTCTACTTGTTATTATGTTGTTAACTTAGTCTGAAATTTAAATTTAATAAGGCTTCCTAAGAGAATGTAAAAATGACAGAATTCTCTTGCTTTATGGACATATATATATATATATATATATATATATATATCGTCTCCTCCCTCCCTCCTTCCTTCCTTTCTTCCTTCCTTCCTCCTTTCTTTCCTCCCCCTTCAATTCTAAATGTTGAGTGTCACTTGATGTTGGCCCGTTAGCCATTTGCAGTGATGTATTACGCACATCCTAATGAATCAGATTCCATTCTACATACATTTTTAAATATTGACAAATTTGATTTAGTGGTGATAATCTAACGTGTTGTTTGTCTGGATTCAGCACAAAGTAGAATATCTTTTTTTGCAGACGTCTCTAGGTGTTGCTGGCCGGTCTACTGCATAGAGAGAAAACATGTTGAGATAAACTGCCATGTGGTACAGGGCACATCAGAACATCAGAGTTCCTCTTTTTGGAACATGTTTTGACTGAAGCTTAATTCACCCTCTAAAGGAATGTAAAAGAGATTCTTTACCTATAGCATATATTTGGCAACACTTTGAATTTTAATGTAAACCTGAGCAACGAGACACAACTACATCTGGCTGCATATTAATGTCACCGATCACACGTTTTATTCATAGAATTTACCCTCTCCCTGCTTCTCAATGAGAATCCCATAGACAGTGATTAAGCCATTATAAAAACACAATAGGACATAACATAATAGAGCCACCCTGCTGTCAAGGCACACAGAGCAGGGAAATCAGGGGAACACAAAGGAACACAATATGTCCAATTTAGCCCTGCTGCAGAAATGTCACAAACCAGTGCCCTCCAAGGGATGAGGAGGGGGGAAAGTGATTTCCACAGACCACTGGGCATTCACTCTTAATTTTCAGAAAATAACAAACAAACCAGCAGCCTAACCAATCAACCAGAAAAACCAACCGATCGAGCAAGGAGCAGTTGTCCACAGCAGGGTGAAGAATAGAAGGCCCCCATCTTTATACTCAAGAGGTTTACAATCCTTTGGGGGGGGTAAAGTCTTAAAATAAAAATACAGTGTGACAGTAGTTCAGGATATATCACAAGAAAGATGAGATTAAGCAAATAATATAGAAAGCACGTTATATACACCCCAAGGAAGAGGTGACCGTGCCCAGAATCACTGGGGAAGTCTTGAGGAAGTAGGACTTGAACTGGACCTAAAACAATGTGGAAAATTTGGATAGCAAGAGAGGAGAAAGGAAATGGTATGAAAAAAGACAAATATGTCTGGGAAGCCAGACCTTCAAGAAAATTTTCATATGCAAATATTGGGGGCAGGGTTCACAAAATAAAATATCAGACAATTAGCTGTGGGTATATCATCTTCCTTTTAAAAAGGAGTCATGACAGGATGATAATATGTAGTAAAATATATAGATACAATATATACATGATCCAATCGCTAAAAGAAATGCATATGTAGCAGAGAAAAAAGACTGGAAGGAAACACATCAAATGTTAATATTGATAAAAATATGGGTGATTTTTATTTTTCCTTTGAACTTTTCTATGTTCCCAATCCTAATCAAAACAATAAAATTGCTACAATAAAAGCAGAGAGAACAAATCTCAAAATATATTTTTAAAAGTCCTCTGTATGGAGTGGCTCAGCTCCCCATCGTGGCTCAGCAGTGAACAAACCCAACTAGCATCCATGAGGACGTGGGTTCAATCCCTGGCCTCGCTCAGTGGGTTAAAGATCTGGTGTTGCCGTGAGCTGTGGTGTAGGTCGCAGACGCGACTCAGATCCTGCGTTGCTGTGGCTCTGGCGAAGGTCGGCAGCTGTAGCTCCGAATGGACCCCTAGCGTGGGAACCTCCATATGCCACAGATGTGGCCCTAAAAAGACAAAAAGACAAAAAAAAATTAAAAATAAAGGCCTCCATATACAAATTTTACATTCTACAAGTCATTTGTCCATAGATTCCAAAGCAGAGTGTGTTACAAGGATTATATGGGATTTCCCTGGTGGCCTCGTGGTTAAGGTTGTCTCTGCTGTGGCTAGGGTTTGATCCCTGGCCAGGGAATTTCCTCGTGCCTTGGACGAGGCCAAAAAAAAAAAGAGAAGACTATATATTTTCACCCAAATGCATATGTTGAAGCCCCAGCTCCCAACATGACTGTCTTTAGAGATGAGGCTTTTGAAGAGGTAATTAAGGTCATAAAGGTGAGGATCCTAACCCAATAGGACCGGTGCCCTTAGAAGAAGAGGAAGAGACATCAGGGATGTGTGTGCACAGAGAAAAGCCATGTGAAGTCACAGCAAGAAGGCAGCTTCTCCAAGCCAAGAAGAGCCTCTGGAGAAACCGAACCTGCCAACACCTTGGTCTTGGACTTCCAGCCTGTGGAACTGTTAGAATAAGCTTCTGTGTTGCACCATTTCATCTGTGGCATTTTGTTATGGCAGCCCTAGCAGACTAATATCCTATCTTTACATAACTTACATTATATGGGTAATATACTTTGTCCACCTATGTTTTTGCTATAACATTAACATAAAGCTCATGAGGTTTATCCATCAGAATGAATGAATGTCATACCAGCTATGTCTCGGGCTCTCAGCAATTTCTTTTGTGGAGTACCACTGAAAACTGGCCATGGGTCAACACCTGAAGAACATACAGTCCGCATAAGATACAGATAGACTCTGCAGTGCTAAGGAACAGGCAGACAATCCAGGACAATCTCTTCCTATGTATATGGCTCCAGGATTGAAGGAACTGTTCCCTCAGCCTCAGGGCATGCTGCTGGCTGAAGGCGCCCACCTTCGGCCCTCTCTGGGAACTCTGTCTTCTGTGAAGATGGCGTCTTTCACTCAAGGACTGCCTCCTTCTGGAGTGCAGCCTCCTCCAACGACAGGCCAATGGAGAACAATACAGGTCTGACCCCCTTGTCCCAACTGGGGACATCTCTGAAAGCCCAGCCTTAGCTCTAGATCCACCCATGCAGTCAGCTGAGTCTTCTGCCCAGTCCACAGTCCTACGTACAGTCAATCCTGATTCCTTTCCTTCCCCCACAGGTATGAGCCAGAGACCATACCCTAATATCTTTCCTGTTTGCTAATCAGGGAACTGAATGCAACATTTCCCAACTTATCTGTTGTATCCCTTCCTGCCCCAAAGCTGGATGGCTTATCCATGTAATCTCAGGGCAATCACTTGTACATCGAGAACTATAGTTGACCTTTTGTGTAGCACTCAGGTGGCATTTCAGGACTTCTGGTGAGCAGGGAGATTTATTTTATCTCTGATTTGAATTCCTAAGGAAACTGCTGTTGAGCCCTGAGTTTAAGTCTGAAGGCTGTACCAGCTCTTTCCGCCTTTCTCACCAGATGGTTTTGTTCTCCTCCAGCCTGGGGAGTTTGAAATGGGGAGTCTAGGTCTCCTTTGGTCCTAAGCAGTTACTCTCTATTAGAATATTAAATGTCAAAGCTGGAAAGCGTGTTAGAAGTTGTCTGACTCTAGGCTGACCAAGAGGTTTTAATGCATACTATGACTTGGATCAATTAGTAATGGCTATTGGAGAGCTGGCTTGAGGATTCTGAGGATGGCCAGGGTTCAGTGGTGTGGTTGGTTATGGATGTGGGCCATGAGTGTGGCAAGGGGACTGGTAGCAGTCACTCCTTTGGTCCTACTCTCTTCTTTTACTGGAGATAAAATTGGCCCAAGGTCAAACCTACCCAAGCTTGTGCAGCAAGTTGCAGGAGTTTGAACCATAGCCAGTATGTCCTAACTAACAGTCCAGATGCTGTAGTTAGCCTCTCTGGCTGACCTCCTCTGTTCCAGTTCCTGATCTACTCGAGCACATGAGTCCTGAGCCAGATCTCAGTCCTCCCTCTTTCTTGGCTGGCTTCTGTTGCCATATGTGAGCCTGATTCTTTGGGCCAAATTCCTATGAGTAGTTTCTATTTCCTCTATGTTTCTCATAGTCAAATCCAACAAAGTTCTACACCTTGGGATGGATAAAACTGCTAACAGATTAATTCTCTGCCTCTGATCTGCCTTCACTTTCATTCATTCACTTATTCATTAAAAAATGTCTTAGGTATCTACCACTGGGAATATTAAAATTCCTACTGGAAAAGTCCACCAACACATTTGAGCAGTGGCTTAAATGTGTAGTAATGCTCATCCTGCCTTGTAGTGGACAGTTTTCTCTTTTCCCCCTGCTGACAGCATCTTGTCCTTCATTAGGGAACTTACGCATCCTTCCTCTTCCACATGGTTCTCTTGGAGCTGTCCATCACACCACTAGCCCATGCCCTGGCTCTACAGGTGGATATGTGACCAAAGCTTGACTGCCATAGCCAATAGCGGGTTCCCCAAAGACGGTAATGCTTGATCCTCAGAATTTGTGAGTATGTTTTACATATTCATTGCCATTTACATGCAAGTGTGCTATTTAATATACATTGCTGTTACAAGGCAAAAGGGTCTTTGCAGATGGAATTTGGGTTGTGGACTTTAGGATGGGGAGATTATCCTGGATTATGTAGGTGGACCCTGTGTAATCACATGAGCTCTTAAAAGTAGAAGAGGAAAATAGAAGAGTCAGATAATATGATAATGGGGGAAGGGAGAGATTTGAAGTCTGAGAAAGGCTTGACCCACCATTGTGTTTTTAGAGTTGGAAAAAGGGGCCATGGGCCAAGGAATATGGGTGGCCTCTTGAAGCTGGAAATGGCCCACAGATGGAGAAGGAAATAGGAAACAGGGGCCTCAGTCTTATAAACACAAAGGATGAATTCTGCCAGCAAATTGAATGAACAAGGAAGGGATCCTCCCCACTAGAGGCTATAGAAAGTAATGCATCCTTCCAAAACCTTAATTTTTGTCTGGTGGGACCTCTTACTAGATCTTTGACCTTCGGAACTGTAAGATGATAAATGTGGCCTATTTTAAGCCATTTGGCTTAGCAATAGAAAATGAAAAGAATGACCAAATCTCTGGCCAAAGTGATTGGCCCAGAGATGGGCATGTGATTCAAACTGAGCCAATCAGAGACGTTTCCCTGAGACTCTAAGAAAGAGAAGACTTTTCTCTTGGTGAGAGCTATAAGGATGGAGGGCCCCAGACCTGCCAGGGGCATAGGCCCTGCCAACTGGAGAAGCTGATAAGAACTGGGCCAACACCTAGGCAAGAGCTGTGATGGAAGCCAGCACAGGTTCTGACAAGGTTCCTCTCCAGCTGTGCTTGAGGCCAACTCCACCCCCGCCCTTCCCTGTCCCGTAGTCCAATTAATTCCTCCTGTTGTTCAAATTCATTTCAGCTGGCTTTCTGCTACTTGTCACTGAAAGCTTGTGACTAATCCATACCCCACCACCACCAAAATACCAATCCCTGGCCTCCCATACTTAAAGATCACTTTTGGCACTCTCTTCGCTTCTCCAGAAGGACGGGCTAAATGTCTCTGTTCCCTGGGAGACTTGGCCTGTTAGCAAAAGTTATTTTATCAGGTACCTCAGCTTCCACTGAGGGATGACAGAGCCATGGGAAATGGTACACATGACTAGAGAGCCGGATCATGGGGGACCCAGACCAGGGAGATATGAGAGGAAGGTGTGATGTTGAGTGAATGAGTGAGTAGAGGTGGGAGCAGGTCACTCAAATCCAAGCAATTGGGAGAAAAGTAGGGGCTAAAGAGGGGACGGGAGATAACCTCTCGCAAATCTGCCTAGTGCCTCTCCACTCACCCAAATGCTTTCAGTTGTCTCCTACTCTCATGACAGTCTTTTTTTTTGTCTTTTTAGGGCCACACCCACCTGCAGCAGATGGAAGTTCTCAGGCTAGGGATCGGCCTGTGCCACAGCCACAGCAATGCCAGCTCTGAGCTGTGTTTGTGACTTACATTGAAGCTTGTGGCAACACCAGATCCTTAACCTACTGAGTGGGGCCAGGGATTGAACCCACAACCTCATGGATACTAGTCTGTTTTTTAACCTGCCGAGCCACAACAGGAACTCCCATGAGAGTCTCGATAATGTGTTCCAATCACAGTGACCCCACAAAGCAGATGGAGCAGCAGAGAACTCATGCTGAGGCGGGGGACGTCCGTTCCACATGCACTCCACGCTGTCAGCGCCCCTTCCACAGCCAGGGCCTCCGCACCGTTTGGGATAACCTTGCCTGGGTGGGTATGAGGGCCTCCGCGTGGCCACTGAAGTCCCGGGCGTGGGCAGTGACAAAGTGCCCTTAGCCAATATCACAGGGTAGAAAAAGAAGAGCTGGCGAAAAGCAACACACAACAATCCCCTCGTGCTTCTGGCTGATTGTCGGAGTTTGAATTTCTGCCAAGGGTTCCTACTTCTTAGTTGTCAGCAGTTTAGTTTGAGACAATAGTGAAAACAGCCCTTTTGGCCTCTACCTAAACTTCAGCGGAGAAAAAACAGAGTCAGAAGTTGAACTGGAACGGTCTCCTTACCTTATTTGCCCCGACCCCGAGGTGCACTGCGCTAGCAAGGAAGGCTGTGTTTATGAGAGGAGCCTGGGGCTTACGCCTCTGAGTCAGAGCCTTTGGAGTCAGTGGCGAATTAGTGGGGACGTGGGAGGGAAGCGCCTTGCCAACTGGAGAGCCCCCTTCTTAGGCTGAGCAGTCTAAGCAAACTTGAAAACTCTGATCTCTCAGCTCTGGGAGTTGATTTTCTCTTGGAATATGTCTGGATCCTTTTTCTCTGTAAGAAGGGAAAGAAAAGGCTGAGTAAAGATGACAGGTTTACTTGGGCATGAAATCACTGTTGGACAACTCCTTTTTTTCTGAGTTAAGTGTCAAAAAATCTGCAATTTGCAGAATGAGTTTCCCTGAAATTACACATGGGGTGGTTAATTGAGAGCAAACTGCCTTGGCTCTTGGGCAGGGACAGCGCAGGCCTTTATGGGAACTTGGGTCTCTCCCAGTGTCAAGTTCCTGCCGCCAGTTATTTCCAGCACCCAGGTCTGACCCGTACCTGCCCAAGCCCCCAACTCCTGACTTTGCCCGAAGACTTCATTTCTGAACAGTCATGAGGTCAGCTTCTCGTTTGTTTGTGAGATCTGCATTTCTTTTTATGGTGTCACTTGGTCATTTTTAAAAATGTGAATCTCGGGAAAACTTGTAAAGAATTTTACAGTCTTTACATCAGGTGTTTTCCTTTCCTGTGTCTGTGGGTTCTGACCCCTGGCTCTCTCACCTCCCTGTCTTCTGGCTGGTCTGTCATAACAGCAAACCATGTTCCTATCTGGAAGCCCAGAAAGGCTATGACATTTCAGGTCACTGTAGAAAATGTCCTCTTTCAAAAAGTCTTTACGTAACTCTCTTCATTAATACACCATGGACAGAGTTTTCTTAACTTATTTATTCCGTGGGTTTTTGTGTGTGTCTGTGTGCATGGGCATTAGGACTTTGCACCATCACAAATGGGCCTTCATAAAGTTACTTGACCATCAGGTAATAGCAAATCTGCCTTAAAAACCTAAGGATGAACTGTAACTAGTTACATAAGGAAAGGAGAGAACATGGAAGGAGGCAGCAACACAGGGAGCGGGACTCCGTAGAGATGTTGGCTTAAGCTTTGCATGCTTCAGACCTCTGGGTACCACTATCTCAAAGTGGGCCATGGCCCCAGGCATCTCCGAGCAGCCCAGAGACACAGGCCAGCCTCGCCGTTCTGATGCCACACGATCCCGTGCTGTAGGAAGCAAGAATTGGGTTCCCCCTGGGGCCCCAGGAAGGGCTAGTTTTCTGCTCCTAGTGTTCACACGTTCCAAAGTGCAGACCAGAGGAAGTTTTTTTCCACCAATATCACACAGGCTGTGAGGAGGCAAAATCTCCCCAGGGAACACCCTTTCCTCTCCGCAGCCTCTCCCCTGACTGAAGTGCAAATGACTTTTGAGAGCAGAACAAGCCCGTCGATGAATTCATTCTTTGAACTCCTCTGACTGGGAAGTGGTGATGAGACTTTGAAAATCTTCAAAGATCTCGGCCCATGGAATCCATAGTTCATTTTTTAAGTTGCCAGACTTCAGGTGAGGAATTCCACTCAGCAAGCCCCGTGCCGAGCACCTTGTCGGAGGGAAACAGCCTCGCAGGCTGGGAAGAGTGCGGGCCATGCCCTAGGGGAGCTGGCTAGGGAAGAGTGGAAGACAGGGCCTATTTGTCTATAGGATGAGTACTGAGAGCCACAGGGACGCAGGGCGGGAATGGGCAGAGGATGGGGAAGGGATAAGGGCTCTTCTCATGCAAGTATTTAAGTAAACCAAAAGTTGGGAGGCAACCGAAATGATCTGAAATTTGTCCCATCCTCGTGCATTTATTTACTGACAATTTTGGGGGTTTTTTTGGCTCGATTTTTAACTTATTAAAGTAGAGTTGATTTACAATGTTGTGTTAACTTCTGTACAGCAAAGTGATTCAGATATATAGATATATATAGATATATATATATATTCTTTTTCATATTCTTTTCCATTATGGTTTATCACCAGATATTGAATATACTTCCTGGTACCATACAGTAGGACCTTGTTTATCCATCCTATATATAATAGTCTGCATCTGCTAATCTCAAACTCCCAGTCCATCCTTCTCCTATTCCCCTCCCCCGTGGTAACCACAAGTCTATTCTCTGTGTCTGTGAGTCTGTTTCTATTTCATAGATAAGTTCATTTGATCATTTTGAAACAAACACCGAGGATGCCTAATAGTTACTGAGCACTCACTGAGTATCAGGTGTTATGTGATGTGTTTACACGAATTATCTCATTTAGTCTTCATCATGGTCTCTCTAAGATTTATACAATTCTCTTAACATTTTTCGGATGAGGAAACTAAACCTTAGAGAGGTCAAGTGACTTGCCTGGGACCTCTCAGCTAGTCAGGGCAAGGACTGGGATATGGATATAAATCCATGGCTACCATTGAACTCCAGCGCCTTCTCCCTAAATCCTCATCTTCATCCTTTCATTTGTTTGGGGTTTTTTTGTTGTTGTCATTTGTTTTATTTTGTGTGTTTGTGGTTGAAAGCTGAAGAAGCATCTTATGGCCCTGGATCATGAAAAGGATCCAAGAGAACTCAGGAAGATTCCTGTGCCTTTCAGGTTCAGAGTCATGATTCCTAGCAGCTGGGGTCTAGGCTTCACAGCATGAACACAGGGGTCAGTTTCTCCACTAGGCCATGGCTGCCCACAGTCTCAGGCCCCCAGCCTGGCCCCACTGCAGGCTCCACAAAGCCTGGGATAGGTTTGCTCCCTCTGACAGGCTTGCTTCCCTCATCCACCTGCCTCCTTGGCTCTTACACCACAAACAGGTAGGTAACAAAGCTGCAACAAAGAGGAAAAAGGTACTTTCAGGAAGAGGAAAGTCATCTTCCTTTAGGCAGTGGGGCTGCGAGATGGTGGTGGATGATTAAGAGGTTTAGGAGAGGCTGTTACCTGGTGATGAGGCGCTACAAAAGCCAGCTCAGACTGTACCCTGTGTGCCTGTGAAGAGCTGACGCCGAGGCCACGCTGGGGCGAGGGTGTCAGAGTCGTCAGCTTCCAGCGGGACGCCAACCAAGCCTGCAGCACCCCGAGGGCAAGCAGTTAAATCAAACACACACTTGATGAAAATTTTCGGCTTAGAGATGTCGCTAAGCTGAAGCCGCAGTTGCTAAGAACAAATACATCACTGCTTGCAACACTGGCCCCCACCAACCTGATGCTCTCTTTCCTCACCCAAGGGTGAGAAGAGATACAGGATAAACCCGCTTCTTGGCAGCCAGTCCTGGGAATATCATTTTACATTTTGAAACTGCTGGACGAGGCCGTCCACAGCTGTGAGTAAACAGGTAGTGGGGGACTTCTTTCCTGGGATCGCGGAGGAAGCCAAGGAGAGCGCACACCCTGAGATGCTGGCTGGCAGGTAGCAGCCCGCAGAAGGTGTGAATTCCCTTTGGCTCAGGCGGGGTGGGTGGGGCCGGGGCCCTGGTCCGCCAGAAAGTTTTGGTTCCTTCTGATTTCAGAAGTCATTTGTTCTTTCGCTCTATGCACTCGAGAGGCCCGTGATCTCTCAGACTTTGGGAACCTGTTCTTCTCAATAGAAACACAGATCCAAAGACAGTAACGGGTTTTGCAGAAAGCACTGACGGGCAGCTACCCAAGCAGGTCTGCCTGCTGTGTAGTATCTGGGCAACACTGCCATGCACCTTTGTGCCTTAACAATACCGTTTTTAGAGAACACAGTCAGAGAAAGTATTTGTCCCTAAACTTGGGAAATTGAAAGAAAGAGAAAAAAAAAATACAGCCATAGCCCTACGCTCCTAATTTGTCGATAGTTGTCACGTTGTCATGCTAAACCCTGGTCTTTTTTCTTAGGCATTTTTTTTGCACCTGGGGTTCAAGTCCACAATCATCTACTGAGCCCCTACTACAGAAGGTTTTGCAGGCTTCTGGAGACGCTTGGGGAATTTCTGGGAATGTTAATTTAACCAAATGTAAGTCATGAAAATGATTTTTTTTAAATGAAAGTAAACAGTGATGTTGTGGAGGAAAATGAAAAATATGCATGAGTCGAAATTTAATACAAGCTCTGACTTCAGAGATGGGTTCCACAGCTTCTGTATGAGGAGTGGATGAAAGGGTTAGGAGCAGGGACCATGGGGGAGCCCCCTGCAGCTGGGGAAGATCCCGTGAGAGATGAAGAAAACTAAGGAGAGAACAGAGGGGGGGAGAAAGAGGTGCTTATAAGGTGGAGTTGAGAGGGCGAGAGGCAGAAGATGGGGTTGATATTTTTGATTACTTTCCTTGGATTATTTCCAGAAATCACATTTGTGTGGCCCTTAAACCACATTGCAGTGCCCCATCTTTTGCAACTGCCAAACAGTAATGCAAATAGCACTGCTACTATCAGTTCACATGGATGGAATTCTCTCTAGGTGCTGGGCATTGTCCTGACCCCTTCACGTGCCTCATCTCAGTTAATTTTCACACCTACCTATAAAGCAGGCTCAACTCTTATACTTCTTTTGCAGGTGAAAAAATTGAGGCTCAGAAAGGTTAGGCCCCTTGCCCAAGATTAAACAGCTTTTCATATGCCAACACCACGTGGCTAAAATGGCAGGAGGGCACCTTCTAAGAGGAGGGACTTTACATATATATAAACAGCTGGAGTTCCTGTCATCCATGAGGATGAAGGTTTGATCTCTGGCCTCACTCAGTGGGTTGAGGATCCGGCATTGCTGTGAGCTGTGGTGTAGGTCACAGACATGGCTCAGATCTGGCATTGCTGTGGGTGTGGCGTATGTAGGCTGGCAGCTACAGCTCCGATTAGACCCCTAGACTGGGAACCTCCATATGCTGTGGGTACAGCCCTAAAAATATAAATAAATAAAAATATAAATAGCGACGCCTCAGTTTTATTAGATTCCCTTGAGTATGAACCCTTCTGCAGAGTCTGGTTGTTTTTGGATATTAGAAACACATCTCCTTTACATGCTTTTTATAAAATGTTAACAACTTGGTAAGAAATCCTTTTAAAAGATATTCCATAAATTCCTGACCTCTCATATAGCTTGTTTGCATATCACTGAACCTTTTAGAGAAGTTTCGTTTGGGCACATCTGTACTGTCATCCCGGAAGGCTCCTGGCTGCTGAGGGGAATAGGGAGCCTTGGCTGTTCTTATTTTCCTGGGAGCCGGCCTCGCTGCGCCTCTTCCCGCAGCCTCCATCCCTGCTGATCCACCACCTCTGCTCCCCGCTTCTAGGTCTGCGGTCTGCCAAACGCTGCCCTATTCTCCACTTTTATCTCTCTGCCCCTTTTTCCTATTTTTTTCTCAGCTTTCGCAGGGAGCTTGTTCTCTTTTAAGATGCAAAGAGCTACCATGTGATTGGATCACTTTACTGTACAACAGAAACTGAAGAAACATTATAAATTAACCACTATTTAATAAGGAAAAAAGAAAAAGAGCTACCATGTGCTGCATGCCTGACACCTGATGTCTCTGCTTGGTCCCCTGGAATTCCCACCACAGTCTGGGGCGTCTTAGTTTCCAGCAGGGAGCCTGGGGGCTCAGCCACCAGGCCGTGCTCACTGCTCTTGAGTGTAGAGCTGGAACTTGAACCCATGTGTGTCTAATTTCAACCCTGGTTCCTTAGCTCCTGGTGGTGTTGCCAGCAATCATTGGGCTCAGGAAGAGCGTCTGCTCCTGGACTTCCACACAGCAAACTGAGACAGAGCTTCTGTCTGCACTGCTTCTGCCTTGGGGCTGGTTTCCACGAGCACAGCACTAAGCCAAGGGCTCTTCTTCAGGTAGCATGAGTCCTGGGCAACACTTGTAAGGAGCCTGGGTTCTAGAGGCAGAGAGGGTTGAGGCCTGGCCTTCACTTCCTGGCTTATGCCTTGGGAATCATACCAGGTCTCAGCTGGTTGTGCTGTAAGGAGTCATGACAATAGTAACAATGACACCGATGGTGCTGCCGCCTTCCAAGGGCTTACTCTGCCTCTCTTCCCCCCTCTCTTCCTCCCCCCTCCCTCGGCCTCACTCTCTCCTCCAGTCCCGGATGGGCCCTCCCAGCGCCGCTTGCTACCTTGCCACCAGTGCCGCCCGCGTATCATAATTGTACATTTTCTCTCCTTGAAGCCAAGTGATGGAGCTAACAGGGTTCATGCTGAGAACAGATGTTCTTACTTCTGCCCAGATGCTGTCCATGGCGAGGCTTCTATGGCTCTTTTGTACTTTCGTTTGAAGTGTTTCTGGTTGAAGTGTTCTTGTGATGGGCAGAAAAATCATGCTGTCCTTCCAGCAAGGAACTGGGCACAGGTCTTGAGGGGGTGTGGAGTAGCCATCTTTGGCATTTTATGATCCATCTGCTTCCCGAGGACACAAGCCTGTTCCCATTTGAAAACTGCCTTTGTTCACATTTTATAATTAAGCATTCAGAGTTTCACTTTTCTGGTTGTTTCAGTCTCCAGCTAATGTGGCAGTTAACAATTCTTCTATTTCCTCCTTTATTTTTTCTTCTCTTCCTACTTGGGATTCATAGAAGGTTTGTTCCCCCCCCCCCATTAAGAATCTTAAATGACCACAATAGTATCATTCATTCATTTCATATGTATTGTCTTCAGTGGGCAAAGCACTGGGATGCAAAACAGACAAGGTTTCCACTTTTATGGGGCTGACGTTCTGATCCAGGAAGACAGGCAATAACCCAATAAATAAATACATGAGATAACTTCAGATTGAAGGGATGCTATAAAGGTATTAAGCCAGAGAATAGGATAGAGAGAGCCTGGGAAGTGAGGGTTAATTTGTATAAGACGATCAAGGGTGGCCTGGGGCAGAGAAACTCAAAGAAGAGTGATGGAGATTCTGAAGCAGTGGGAAGCAGGAAGAAAATTCCTTCCCATTTACAGGAGAACTGGACCCCAGCACTGCCCTGCCCAAGGCTGAGGTGGGCCGTGTGGGATTGGAGAGAACTCCTGGGTGCACGGACTCCTCTGGAAGGTTTGGAGGTGAAGGGCTCCTTTTTTTTTTTTTTTTTTTTTGTCCTTTTATGGCTGCACATGCAGCATATGGAGGTTCCCAGGCCAGGGGTCTAATAGGAGCTACTGTAGCTGCCAGCCTACGCCAGGGCCATAGCAACGCAGGATCCGAGCCGCATCTGTGACCTACACCACAGCCCACGGCAACGCCTGATCGTTAACCCATTGAGCAAGGCCAGGGATCGAACCCACAACCTCATGATTTCTATTCGGATTCATTCCCGCTGTGCCACTACAGCAACTTGGTGAAGGCACTCCTGTGAGTAGTCTTCATTGAGTGGCTCCTGGGTCCCAGGGCCGGGCCGTTCCTTAATGGGCTCTCACCACAACCCTCTTAAGTAAGTAGTACTTCGTCCCCTGTTACCCACTAGAGAATGACAGTAAACTAAGGCACAAAGAGCTCGTATCATTCCGGTGGTCACAGAGCGCACAGTACAGATTCTACCGCTTATCAGCGGGCAGTACAGATTATACCGCCTAACACTAGCAAACTAGATGTTCTTAGATTCATCCGCCCAGTCGCCGAGTCAGCTGACCTTAATAATGGCTGATTCAGCACAGGCGTGTGTGGAGTGGACGCGGAACCGGAACTTAACCACAGACGTCTCAGAATGTCCCGCGAGGACGTCCCTCTAGCGGTAACCATCACAGACCTGAAACTGTTCATACCTGTGTCACACACGTATCACACAGGTACACTTTGCGTGGGACCACCTAGCTCCGTGTGTTTCACAGAGGGGAACTTGACTTGGGGAATTTATGTACTATTTCAGCGCGGAAGGTTTTGCACCTCGCGCGGAAGGTTTTGCACCTCTGGCTTGTGGTTATTTGGCATATTTCCTCGCCCCGCCCCCGGAAGTCTCCTTGGACCTCGTGAAGCTCAGCCAAGCACGGGTTGGGTTCGCGGTTGAGGGTCCCAGACGTGGGCTGGCAGGGCTGGGGCCCCAAGGAGCCAGCTTCCGCGCGTCCTCCCGTTCTGGTCCAGCTCCACAAAACCTAGCGTGGTGTTGCCTCCACTCCGGCAGCGGGTGCCGCCGGAAGGCCTGGCGGGCTGAGAGAAGCCATAGGGCCGGCGGCTGCTTCCGGCCCGGAACTGGAAAACATTGCTTTGCAGTCAAAGGGACGATGAACCCTGAACCAGAGGCAGGAAAGAGGAGCAGCAGACTCGGAAACGCTGGCAGCTTCCACAGACCTGCTGACCGCCCCTGTGAGCCCAGAATGGAAAAGACCATCACATGTTGAGGGCCTGGCCAGGCCCCACGTCAGGCGGTGAGTGTTGTCCATTCTGACCGTGAAGGTCAGTGACTAAGGCGTCAGTCCTGCGGGGGTCTGACTGCTCTGGCTTCTTGCTGTGCCAGCCCGTTGGCAGAGTGTAAACTTGGAGAGGCAGGGCCTGGGTGAGATCCTCCCGGCTGCCTTGCTCTTGAGGACTTTTTTAGGGCACAGGGACCGTGACTGCTCAGGGACAGGACAGGATATGCAAGGCAGTTGTGCCCGGCCCACGTGTCACCAGGTGCGAGTGTGTCCCAGACGTAGGCGGAAGCTAGCTGGGTGGGCCCATCTTAGAGCGGACGTGAGTGGCTTCTGAAGAGTGAGCCAGCATTTGCCGGATAAAAGGTGGGAGAAGGTTGATAGATGCAAACTGTTACACTTAGAATGGATAGGAAGTGGAGTCCTGCTGTACAGCACAGGGAACTGTGTCCAGTCTCCTGTGGTAGAACATGATGAAAGATAATATGGGAAAGAGAGTGTGTATACATGTAAGACCGGGTCACTTTGCTGTACAGCAGAAATTGACAGAATAAGTCAATTCTATTAAAATTTTTTTAAAGTGGGAGAAGGTGTTGCAAGGACTAGGAAACTGCAAAGGTGTGAGAGGAAGGCAGGGTGTGTGTGTGTGTTGGGGGTGGTGTCTAGAGAACACTTTCTTATGGGACAGGAACCCATTACACCGTGTGCTCTTGGGAGATCGTATTTCCTAATCCCCAGTGAATGCCTTTTTGGACATCGCTGTTGTGATGAATGTCTGCTCCCCTCCTTGGACCCGGACTGTTTTTCAGACACTCCCTTCGTGGGGCTGACCTCTCACTCTGACCTCTGCCTGCCGGCTCAGCCCACCTGGATCCTTAGCACCAAGCATCATAGAGAGGGGAGGCCGAAACCAGGGCGCTCTGGTTTAATTCCGGATTCTACTTGGTCTTTTCCTCACGGAGACTTTTGCCCAGTCCCCGCATACTCACACTTAGGTCCAAAGGGTCCTGCCTAGTTTTAAATCTTTCTCCAAAAATTTGCATCCTTTTTTGGAACTCTATCTCAGTGCCTGGGGACCTGCCACATGCTGTAAGACTTCGCTGGAGCAGGCTGCCTCTAAATTGATCCATTATCTGCTTAGAAAAGTGACTTCTTTCGTTATCCTCTGGGGAAAAAAAAATCCTGCTTCTAATTATTTATGGTTCCTGAAATAGGGTTCTCTGTCTGTTGCACTGAGGTTTTCTCTCGTTTACAACTGTGTGTATTCTGTGTATATTCTGTGATTCAAATTGTTAGTTCTGAGCCCAGTCATTTGTGTTCTCTGGATTATGTCAACATGGGGGATAATTCTCATTTGCTAGTTTGTTCATTCATTCAGTAGATATTGAACACCTACTACATGCTAGGCACTAGGGATATAGTGGCAAGCAAGACAAAGTTTCTGTCATCATGAAGCTTAATGAAGTAAGATGGAAAAATACCCAAATAAAGAAGTCAATAGGCTAGACATTTAGAGAGTCTGAAGTGTACCAGCAGAAAAGAAAAAGGTCCATGTGGAAGAAGAAGGGCAGATGAATCAGGACAGGGGATTTGCCATTTAAAAATAGAACCTAAATGATAGAAATAGCTGAGGGAAGCACATTCCAAAAGTAGGAATAGTGTGAAGGAATAGTCGGAAAAAAGCTCAGAGGACCCAAGAGTGTGTGAGGTATGAGGATAGAAAGATGGGAGCAAGAAAGCCGTCTGGGTTTTATTCTGAGAGCATTCTGTGTTGAACCATGTAAGTGGGATTCATGCTGGTTAGGATGGATTACTAAGTGAATGATTATATTGAAAGAGTCTAAGAGTGTGCCACTAGGGTGGTGACTTCAAAGAGGGTGGGAGCTAAATTTAAAGACAGGGGCTCCCCCCCGTGCTTTTGTTGTGTGCAGGGGGCTGCAGAGAGATGGCCATTTTCATATTGAATGTTCACCTCAGTTCAAACCTGTGAAAACATCCCGAGGATACACCTTCAGCCTGACAGCGCTCTGTTCTCTCCTGAGAAGGGGAGGGGGTGGGGGTGGGGGAGCCAGCAACGTGAAGTGTGCACGAGGCTGGATTACTTGTGGGTTTTCGTTTTAAGGCTCACAGGATGCATTGGGTTGGGCACCTTTGAGGTGTCAGCTCTGGCTCAGAAGTCATGAAATTGTGAACCAGGGAAATGTGTCAATAGGTTGACCAAAAAAAAAAAAATCAAAGCTCCTTCCAAACAAAGCTTGTCAGTGTTTTCTCCAGGTCTCTGCTGGGTCTTGAATAAACGATAACCATTTCGTTCAAATTTTATTTAAGAAATACGTTTTTTCCTATTTAAAAGTTACAGTGAACAGTGCTGGCATAAATTTATTTTGTATCGAAAGTTCATTAATGAGAGACAGCACTTATCAATATGTGCTTAAGTTAAAAGAATTTAGGTAAATCTTCTCTCTCCATCTCAGTTAAACTGGACCACCTTCTGAGCCCACAAGGTGACCTTTTTACTTAAAAAGTTGTTCTTTGTAAATACCTATACAGATAGAAATGTTTTTAATCCGGCTCAACAAATTCTGAGGCTGATAGAAGAGAGTAACTGCCCTCCTTCACCTCTAGCTTGAAATATTTAAGTATTAAGCCTTATTCCTTTCATTCATTGACTTTTTACATGTATGTATACTAGAGCTCCAATGACAAATCATTAATGTAGAAAAAACTGGAGAAAAAGTAACCCCAAATGAAAAATCAGAAGGCAGCTGCTACATATTCACATCCCCAAACATATACATATATACACACACACACATATATATATAGAAACACATACATATACATATGTGTTTAACTGTTTATTACGAAAGTATTTAATGAACTGGAGTTCCCATTGTGGCTCAGCAGTAACAAACCCGACCAGTATCTATGAGGATGCAGGTTCGATCCCTGGCCTTGCTCCATGGGTTAAGGATCCAGCATTGCCATCAGCTGTGGTTAGGTCGCAGACCCGGCTCGGATCTGGTGTTGCTATGGCTGTAGCATAGGCTGGCACCTGAAGCTCGGGTTTGACTTGTGGCCTGGGAACTCCCGTATGCCGCACATGCAGCCCTATAAAGCGCAAAAACAGACAGACAAACAAACAAACAAAAAAAAACGGAAAAGAAAAGTATTTCATGAACATTTCACTCATTCAGTCGAATGATAGATATTTGAATCTCTACAAGGCGCCAGGCACTATTCTAGGCAGGAAGAATAGTGTGCAAAACAGACATAGCTTTCCTGTGCACTGGAAACCAAAAAATTTGTGACACATTTTATTGCAACATTCAGTTTATTGCTGTGATGTGGAAGTGAACCCACAATATCTCTGAGATGTGCCTATCTTCAGTATATTGTCAAATGGATTGCTTTTTTTTTGTTCAGTTACGGTACAGCATATAATTCAGCATCACAAATACAGTCCACCTGATTTTGGTAGTTGCATGTCCCATACTTGCTTAGCTTTTCTCCTGTTTTCGGACCTTTCAGTCATTTCTCAAAATTATTTTTAAAAATGTGCTAAACGTTTTTGTATATCTTTGTGTATATAGGGGCGTGTGGGATAGAGTCTTCATCTGAATCTTTCACAAAAGTTAGGGCCTTGAAATGAGTTTCATCATAAATTTTGTGTTTTGATTAATGCCATTTTGCCAAATCCAGAAAATCAGTTTAATAAAAAGGGAAAAATTTCTCTAGGGTTCTTTTCCTATTTCCCTGCTTTTTGCCTTGTGCCAAAAAAAATTTTTTTTAATGATTTTCTTGCCAATAACTGCTTTTGGCTTAGCCAGAAGCCGAACATCACAGTGGGGGCGGAAAGGAGCGTTTTTGCTCCAAATTGCATAATTTGGCAAACTTTCCTACTACGGTAGTCATGTTTTTGTAAGATTCAGTGAACTTTGTAAAGGCCGTCTCTCCATCAGTAACTTATTTCAGCAAAACCATGACAGTGTGGCTGCTTCTCCCACCTCGACTTTTCCTCTTCCCTGGGCTCCTGGGGGGTCGTTGGTTCTGGGATCCCAAGGTCAGGTCCTTGGGAAGTTCTCTTGCCCAGTGTTGTAAGCCTTGCTTCTTCTTTATTCCCTTTTGTATTTAGACCCTTCCTCCTTATAACAAGGGATTCAGATATGATAATAGAAGGCCAGTGAGGAGTTCGCCTCCCAAACTCTTCTGGTTTGAGTGTGTGCAGAGGCCACGAATGTGGGCTTCTGTGGTGACTGATGAATTGCCATTCCATCTCTTACCAATGCAGTGATAATAATCAGTAGCTAGAAATATTCTTCAGCATTGCCTTCATGCTACGTACTGTGCTAAGCCAGCCTTTGTTTTTTTATCCCTTTCTCTTAACAAGCCCACAAAGTAGGAAACGTTGTCCCTGCTTCACAAGTGGGAAAATCAAGAATGAGAAAGTAACTGCTCAAGGTACTAACAGGTGGAAGCTCGGGGATCTGAAGCCAGCTCTGTTTTGGACTCTGGAGTCCTATAGTCTTGATCGCTGTGCACCCTGCCTCATTCCCTGCCTAGGCTACTTCTAGGGGCATTTTTGTGTTGAAGGAACATCTCCTCTGTTCCTGTGGTGCAAGTTCAAGCCACAGCTACAGGCTAACACTGGGTTTCGGAGAGTAACATAGGCCAAACGTGTTTGTGATGCTGCTGGCAATAATTATGACTCTTCTTCCAAGACAGAACTACTATGTGTGTCTGAAGAGACAAACGGATTTAGAAAGAAACCTGAGTTAGAATCCTGACTCCGTCACCAATGAGGCCATGACCTTTTTGGGTTTCCTATCTTGGGAAGGAGTGACTGTAACAACTCTCTTAGAGGTCGCTGTGAATGTGAGACTATATGTATATAGGCGCCCACTCAAGGATACTGTTGTTATTATTTATTATTATTATTACAGGAGAAGCAAAGATGATACAAAGTTCCATAAGAAGCAGCACTATGAGGCAGAGTTCCTAACTGAAAAGATGCAAAGGTTTGGGGAACTGCAACATGTGTGGACCTTTCAAGCATTATGCTAAGTGAAAGAAGCCAATCACAAATGCCACAAATTGGCTGATTCCAGGGTCTGGAATAGGCGAATCAATGCAGATAGAAAGTATTTCACTGGTTGCCTTGTGCTGAGAGGTTCAGGGGGATTTGGAGAGTGACCACTATTGGGTATGGTGTTTCACTTTGGGGTGATAAAAACGTTCTAATACTGATTGTGCTGATGTTTTTGAAACTCTGTGAACACACTAAAAACCATCGAATTGTATACTTGGGTGGGTGAATTATAAGATATACATCAAATTTGATATATCAATATTGATATATATACACACATATATATCAGTATTGATATATATGTATGTATATATATATGCATATATATATATATATATATATATCAATAACAAAGTTTTTGTTAAAAATAAGTTTCTGGGAGTTCCCGTCATGGCTCAGCAGGTTAAGGACCTCACATTGTCTTCCTGAGGATGCAGGTTGGATCCATGGCTTTGCTCAGTGGGTTGGTTAAGGATCTAGTATTGGCACAAGCTGCAGTGTAGGTCACAGATACAGCTTGGATCTGGAGTGGCTGTGGTGTAGGCCAGTAGCTGCAGCTCCAACTCAACACCTAGCCTGGGAATTTCCATACGCTGCAGGTGTGGCCATTAAAAAAAAAAAGTTTCTGTTGTATGTTTAGGTTAAAAGAAATAGAGAAAGGTAGTCATCATGGGTTTATTTATACTATATGTAATATGGCTTATTTATACTAATTTATATCACACATTTATTTTAATGGGTAATCTGGTATAAACTTAATATATACTTACTACATAAATATATATCATATAAACATTGATAGAGTAATAACATTAATATAGTAATAATAAAATGTTTACTATATAAAATATAGTAATAGTATAGTATATTTACATGAAATGCATTTCTCCAAAAAAGCATGTGCTAGCTCTTCCTAAGCCAAGGCACTTAGAGGAAAGTATCAAAAACTAGGCATAAAATCGAAAAAAAAGAAAAAAAGAAAAAAAGAAAAAACCTAAAGGCAAAACAAACCCAGGAAGAGAAGCTAGATGGAAAAAAGTAGAAAGCCAGGAAGGAGACGGCCTCTAAGTCTGCACTCAGCCTGACTCATGCTCAGCTGTGTGTGCATTGGGAGCTGTTTGTTACAGGGCGATGGAGCTGCTCTGATTCATCACCTCTTATAGGGAATCCATGTGACAAAGTGGCCTCTGAGAGAAAGCCACTTGACCTGGCCCCACGGGCCACACAGATGTGCACGTGGCAAGAAGCCAAGGCGAGACGAGGATGGTTGAGAGTTTGCAGAGTCAGACCGTGGTGTCTGACTCCTAATTAACCAACCTCTCTAGGTCCAGCTCCCCGGACTTGGTCAAGCAGGTGTCATACCCGCCAAAAATATGAGAAGATGCAGAAGTAACTTGGTCGTAAATGCGTTGTCTCTGAAAAGAGAAAATATCTATAAAAGTGTCTGGCTCATGTTAGGACCTTAATGGATGTCTGTGAAAAGTATTGTTGTTGGAATGAACCCAGCCACAAAAAGATCTTGTCTCCCTTCCTGACTCCTAGGTAGTTAGTAATTTCAGCAGGAAAAAAAAAAAAAGTTGAACTACTTTTTGGACATCATGATAATTTTTATTTTTGGTGGTGCCTTCTAGTTTATAAGACACTCCTACATCAGTAGCTCTTTTTATTTTTGAACAGCACCATGGAGGCATAGAATGGGACAGAGAAGACTAGGAGATGGCCGGTGGTTTTTAAAGTTACATGGTCAAGACAGGGAACGAGATCCAAGTCTGGGCTTCTTCCCAGACACGTGAACTGAAATTCCTTGGCCTAGTTTGTCAACTTCATTTTTCAACATTTCAAGGGATTATATTGATGCTGTAATATAAGCAGTGAGAGGATTGTTGGTCAAAACATCACATGTGGTGACGGGGGTTGGCCAAGCCACCGCTTCTTGAGACCAAACGAAGGAGTGAACTAAGCTGAAGAGTAGAGAATCCAGTGCCCGTGGGAAAAGGAGCTTCACAAGGTGATGAGCTCAGGGCACGGGTTTGGAACCACATTCTGGCTTCCCCAGTTTCGTTGCCCGTCCATTGGGGGTAATGTTACTATTCTAGGGGATTGTGGCAAGGATGTAGGTGCTACTGCGTGTTCAGTGGCACAGAATAGGTGTTTATTAAAAGTGATTTCCTCTTGCTGGTTTTCCTTCCCTTTTATTTCATCCTCTTGGCCTTGTCCTCGTCACTGTCATTTGCTCAGCAAAGTGCAGGGTCATCTCACAAGAACTGGGAATTTAGACCACTTGTGAGGAGGCGTGGAGATCCCTGTGGAGTTCAGAGTCAGCTGATGTGGGGCAAGGATGATGCATTGCTTTCAGCTTCATATGTGAAAGCAGAGGCTGTTCGGGTTATGCTTGTTCTCTACTTTCTCCAAGTGCAGTCCATCTCTCCATTCCCTTCTTCATATGTTTGTTTCTTTCCTATTGTTTGTCAAGCCCCAGCCATAGTCTAGATTTGAATCCCAGGTGGTTCGACCAGTGCAGACCTGACCCTCTGCTGAGTTGGAATGTTGGTGCGTGGTCACAGGAACTGTGGGTCACAAGTGACCAAAGACTTTGCACTCAGGAGTTTCCATCATGGCTCAGCGGTAATGAACCCGACTAATATCCATGAGGATGCAGCTTCAATCCCTGGCCTCGCTCAGTGGGTTAAGGATCCAGCATTGCTGTGAGCTGTCGTGTAGGTCGCAGACGTGGCTCAGATCCCAAGTTGCTGTGGCTGTGGTGTAGGCCGGCAGCTGCAGCTCCAGTTCAACCCCTAGTCTGGGAACTTCCATATGCCTCGGGTGTGGCCCTAAAAAGACAAAAAAAAAAAAAAAAAAAGTCTTTGCACTGGGAGGCAGGCTTGGGGTGGGTCATCTTGAGAGTGTGTGGTGCCAGTGGGCCAGGGTGAAATATGAGAAATGGGGTTTATATGAATCTCAAAGGCAGAGCTGCCGTCAGAGTCCAAGTTAGCCAGCTGAACCAGAAGGCAGGGCCCCGGTCTGGCCTCCCTGCAGGCTGGATGGGGTTAGAATTCAGGGGTTTCCACTACCACACGAGCAGAGGTAGTGAAGTGGACATCCAGAAGTCAAGTTCTCAGTCAGAGAGGCTGAGACGACAAGTACCTGTCTGGTTTCAATATTGTAGTCTGAGCATCTGGACAGAGGACTTGGATGGCAAGGCCGAGTCATGAGTTCAGAATCGGGGAATCTCTTTGTGTAAGTGGTCCACACAAACTGTCTCCACCAGACACTGGGGGTGACCCAGCTCAGGCCTCCAACCCCTGGACCCCTGGGGCCTGTCCAGACTGGCAGTAGGTGCTTCTCCAGGCAGAACGCTGGCCTTCAGGGAGTGGAGGGTCCTGTAAGGGATCCTGTCAGCTCTCAAATGCCCGGTTTCAGTCATGATCATTCTAAGAAATGAGAGGTAGATGTAAACTAACAAGAGGTTCAAGTTGAAAATCTTTTGATGTCTCAACCACAGCAGGAGTTATTGACCCCTTAATCAACTCTGTCAATCACCAGAGCCCTCTTCAAATCCAGGAACCTCTCACTGTGGCTGCAGGTGACCCCTTCTGCATGGCCCAAACCTCCGTCCTTTTATCTTCTGCTAAATCCTTGGTGTGCACCTGTGGGACAGGGTAAACTACATCCTTTGCTGTCTGTCTGGTTTCAGCCAGTACGTGTTGTAGGTGAATGTTGATTACACATCTGGGCCTTGTATAAAACGTTAATCCTTGGTGTGCTACGGGGGAGAGTAGAAAACGCCATTGGAGAGATGAATTAAGCGTGGAAAATGCGTCTTAGTGGGAAGAGGGCTAAATTCCAGCCTTTGCTCTGCTGTTAACTGGACCATCACCTGGACTGGTCTCAGAATCACTGTTAATAGGATGATGCTTGAGTTCCTTATTGGATCATCACAGTGATCTGGTGAGATAATACAGTTGGAAGGATTTGGGAAAACCCAAAGTGGTGAATTCTTTCATTCAAAAAAATTTGTTAATAAATTTGCCAGTAGAAGCGCCTTGGTCGCCACCCAAATGGAGACCCCTCCAGCATTCCCCTGCCCATCCCTCCTCGTATTAGCCCAGATCAAAAAGACGCCTGAGGGAGTTCCCGTCATGGCTCAGTGGTTAACGAAGCCAACTAGGAAC
>PVHT020004944.1:30991915-31044475 GCA_004024745.2 Catagonus wagneri
GACAAAAGGAAAAAAAAAAAAAAAAAAAGTTAAAGACACAAATTCTGCCATCCTTATTAACCTTGTCCTCTGACCTTTTGTATGTATATTTATATGGTTGTAATGAAAGTTAATACATTCTTTTCATTTGTTCTTTTAACTCCGTGCACTTGGTACATAGGTTTCATTTTTAAGGAGTGGAAAAAATCCATCAAATGAATATATGTACCGTCATGGCAGATTGCAAAACTGCCTCTAATCCTGCACCCCTCTGTTTCTGCCTCCTTTGCAGTGTGATTTTGTGGCTCCTCCCATCGGGGTATTAAGTTGACTCTCCAAGCCCTGGAATAAGGCTGGCCTCGGGGCTTGCTCTGACCACCAGTAGAGCAGCAGAGATGGTGTGCTGATTCCAAGCCAGTGCCTCAAGAGTCTTTGAACTTCTGAGTTCCTCAGAGGCCCTGAGGAACTTCTGCCTGCCTTCTTAGAACCCTGCTCTAGACCACGGTCATAAGAAAAACCTGAGCCAGCCTACCAGACACTCAGACAATGTGTGGGGTGGGGACTGGTCACCCGGCCAGCAGAGCTCACTGTTCATGGACCAGTCAGCATCCAGAGATGTCATCTAAAATCACGGACAGGTAATTTAAGTAATAATAAAAATGTTAATGATAACTGAATTCCTTTTACAGGTGGTCAGGTAATTTGCTTTCTTCCTTCTTTTTAGACTTAATTATCCCTCTGTTTAGAATTCCCATAACAAACGTTTACTGAAGACCCTGAGATAGGTATTTGATTAGATTTATTCATTCATTGATACCTCTGAGCACTACGCAGTGATCCGTATGTTGGGGAACAGTGAACATAAAAAAATCCCTGTTCTTAAAAGGTTTGCATGCTAGTGGTAGGGGACAGAGGATAGACAAATCGATGGCATGTCAGGTGGTATAAGGGCCATGGGAAAAAAGAAAAAAAAAACAGGGAAGAATGATAGTGACAGAAGTAGAGGAGTAAAAGTAAATACTGTTTTATGAAGGAAATCAGATATAAATATAAATTTTTGTTTTGAAATCTGAAATTGTTAAAGTTTTTTTTTTTCTTTAGAATACATTCAGATAATATAAATCTCTTTAGGGCAGCAATTCTGAAATTTGGTCCCCTGACTTGCTAAAAGCCCCTCAGCTCTGCATCTGGACACCTTTAGAGATGGGACCTGGAAAAGGAAAATAGTCTAAAGAAGCAGTAGTGTATGAGCCTGGAGGTCACCTTGTCCCTAACTTGTCAAACACCGTTTGCAGCCAGTCTGACGTCAATCAGCAAGGGCTGACATATGATTCATCTGGGTTCACACCATTGTTGGTTCCTGTTATTGTTTTTCTCCTCACATTGTAGTTAATCATTCGTTGAGTTTGGTTAAACACTCACGTGCCATATTAGGCCTTTTCCTACAATTTCGTCTGGGCCAAACCTTGGGTGAAAATGTAGGCATGCGTTCGGTCTCTAGTCGTGAGGCCAGCGCCCTCTCCTATGCCCGAGGGGGCCGGCAACCTGGGATGAGGGGTTGGAATGAATGAATCCAGTTTGTAAACCAAAATCACAAATCTCTACTGATTGGCAGACGGGATGTGCCATTCTTCATACAAGCAAACTTTAGGGAATCTCGACGGCTGTCTTTCTCCTCTAAAATTACTGGAAAGTTTTCAAATAATTCAGTCAGGAGCCATTGACCTGAATCCATATCAAATAACAAGAGAAGGGAGGGCAATGAGGATTTAAGGATAAATACAGGAAGGACAGAGACCAGACTCCACCAGGAATTCTAAAACCCAGATCTGCTTACAAGGTACATTCTAACCCAAAGTTTCTGGGTTGAAAGCTACCCCCCCCCAGATATGCAGATATAAAGGGGCGAGCTTAGTGAAACTCTCCTTCTTCCTAGCCAGGGTGAGACACAAACAGCAGGAGGCTTTCAGCAAGTTTTGCTTTTTTTTTTTCTTTCTCCCCACCCCCCCACCCCAAAATACCCTCCTTCTTAGCTTGACAGCAAACAGGACAGACACTCTGGCCCTGACTTGCTCTGTCTGGATTGTGGAGCCTTCCTCCTACGCGCTTGTCAGAAGGTGCTTTGTCCTCAAGCACAGAGAGAGGTAGTGCTCACTACCATCAATAGCCTGTTTCTGACCGGGCTCCAGATGAAACTTCAGAGCAGCCCCAGAGTCTTTCAAAGCCAGGCCAAGCCCTCATGGCTTCCTGGTAACCACCCAAGTTCAAGAAGCCTGCAAACTCCTGAAACAGGGCTCTGGGAATGAAAAGTCTTTCCTCTTAGTTCATCTCATCACCATCTGGCTTAGCTATGATCATCCTTCTTGCACTGTGATTGATTTTTTGATGCCATAGATTTCTGCTAATTAATTGTAATTACTGAGAACAGGAAATTTCAGCGTGACCCTATCACGTTTACCCAGGATGGCAAAGTTAGAGAACAATTCTTTAAGAGATGTTGGTTGGGATTGCTGAATTTCAAAAGCCGAGTGGAGCCTCTGACATCAGCTGGTTCAGATAGCTCACTAACAGATGAGGAAACTGGTAAAAGTTAGCCCAGCTAGTTAGCGGCAGGGCAGAGGTGAAAATCCAGCAGCCATATCTCCAGTCCAGTAATGTTTGTAGGAGACTCTGCTGCCTGGAGAACTGGTTCCAACCAGAAGCAGCTACTCCTCTCCGTTTGGGTGGAACCATTCACATCCAGGACGGAATTTGGTCAAAATGTCTCATTGCATCATCACATCGCTATGAAACTCCAAGTTCTTTGGACAGAGAGTTCCTGTCTGTGTGATGTGAACCAATAAATTCTCTGGAAAAAAATCAGTCCAAATACTTGGCTGTTGTCTTGGAGGGAAAAAAAAAATGGGGGTCATTAAATTTTTAAAAATTGGATTAAGCAGCTGTATTTGCATCCTTTGTACACTCTTATTAGGTCTAACCTGAGTTGTTGGGAGCTGGTGTTGGGTCGTGGAATTGCATGGAAATTGTGTGGTGGCTCGGTCATAGGGGCAGGTAACATGTCGGCCCTGTGTTGTTGTCTAGGCTGGCAGGGAAGTTCCAGGTTTAGTCCAGTGGTTATGAAACTGTCAGGCTGCATTTCACTTTTGAAGAGCAGAATTGTTTTTTTTCAAATAAAATAGTTAATGTGTCATCTCTATGCATAAAATAGATAAGGTTAACATTTTATGTTTAAAGTGATACATTGCCCCTCTCTGAAAACAGCCAGTGAGAAAAGTCCAGTCGTCCCATTGAACTAACTTTGACCTTGTGAGTTAGAAGAGCCAGTTGGAGTTTTTGAGCAGTGTCAGCACATCCTTCGTCTCTGTGTGTGGATTTGCTGGCACTGTAACTTATTCATCTGGTATCTCAAGTGCCTGGCACGTGGTCTGGCTCATGGGAGAGATGAATACATGAGTGACTCTGAGCTTGGGAGCTTCAGTAAGGTAGGATGTGTGTGAGGCAAACATGCTCCCACCCCAGGGCCTTTGCACTTGCTGTTTCCTCCACCCAGAATACTCCTCCCCTGCTCTCCTTTGACTGGCACCCTCATGTTCTTCAGGATTTTACCCACCAAGCACCTTCTCACTGACACGTCTCTCTGGTAAAGTTTCCTTTCCCCCTCCCCTACTCTTCTCTGCCTGACTTTTCCCCCTTAACGCAGTTTCTGTATCCCTTTCTCCCTTTTACTTTCTTGCTGTGTATTACTGGTCTCTCTCACCAGAGTGTCACCTACACGAGGATGGGGATTTTTGTCTCTTTTGTTCACTGCTTTGTCTGATAAGGTACTGGTTACACTGATGTGCTCAGGAAATGTTTACTGAACAAATTAATTCAAGAAATTAATTAATTCAAAAATGGAACTATTATGTATTAATTTAAAAAATTAATTTAAAAACGGTGGGAGCTGCCTCTTAATTCACCATTGATCCACCCTTCCCTGAAATGACACCTACTGCCACCCTTCCCTGAAATGACACCAGGTAGGCACCTGATGACTGTTGGCCTAGGCGATAATGAGTTGGAATTTGATGAGGCTGAGTAAGGGTGGTCCATACAAGAGCTCAGAGCAGTGGAGGGCTGGGGCCAGGCCTATGAGTTCAATTCAAACCATGATGCTCTAACTGCAGTGGGGGATGAATTAGAGCCCAGTGTGTCAGCCTGCCTCATACACACTCTTCCTCCCTGAGGCATATTTAATTAACGGCATTCCTTCGACCACGTGGTCATCAGAGTAGCGATAGTTTTCAGCTCCTCCTTAGGCTTAGAGATTGATCTCCTCTGTGGTCTTTTGGCCTCTTCAGATCGGCGCCTTAACTTGGGCCTTTACCATCTTTCACCTGGACCGTGGCAGCAGCGTTCCGATGAACGTGCCCATCTCAGGAATCGACATTTGCCAGTTCATGCGGTGCTTGCTTAGAAAGTTTATTTTCTAAAACCCAGATCTGGTCGATGAACTCACCTGCTTCAAAGCCTTCAATGGCTCCCTAGTGTCTGGAGGTTACATGTCAGACTCCTTTGCAGGACACTCAAGGTCACGCTTTTCCCCTCCGTCGCTGCTGCATCTCTTGTGGGGCAGCTCTTACCTCCTTGGAGGAGACAGTTCTCTTTGGGGTCCCTGCACCTTTGCTTGTGTTATTTTCACCTGCAGTGCCCTCGCACACTCCTTGCCTCTGTGTCCATTGGAAGCAGTGCACAGCACTGCCTGTCAGAGCAGGTAACATCTCTCACCATTCCAGCAAAAAATATAACTCCAATACATATTTGTAGGGTGAATTAAAAAATAAAAGGCTGATTATGGTGATCTGCATTGAATTAGAAATCAAGTATACTTTCATTACTAGGAGATTGGCATGGCTCAGTTCATTTCAGCACCATACATAGTGGGAAACACACAGAGTGATAAGACAGAATCTCTACACTTTTGAGAGTCAGTCAGAAATCATCAGCGCTGGCAAGTAATGTGAAAACTCTCCACAAAACGGAGACGGACTCTAATAGGTAAACTTGAGCAGTGATCTTCTTACTGGATTCCCTGTCTGTGATTTCTGTCCCCTCCAACCTGTACCTGTTTCTCAGCTGCATCCTCTCAAGTGCACTTTTAAATATATCAGCTCTCATCTTAAAAAACAAATGTCTCGAGGTTCTTGTCACCTACAGATAGAAGCCCAAACAACTTATTAAAGCCACTTACTCCTCCCATAGGATCCAGTGTTTGGCTGTTTTGGCATGCCTGGTGGGATTCTGTCCTGCTTTGGGGAGCTGCTTCCTTACCACCAGGCTGGGATGGTTCCTTCTGGGAAGAATGCTAAGAGCAGCGGTAAACCTAGGTCAGCAGTAGTGTTGTGGGAGCCGTCGTTGTCTGTGCTGGTATGTGACCCCTTGCTTGTCTGGTTCCTAGGAGGCAGGTCTTAGTGCACCAGCCCCAGCACTGTTTTCTTTTTCTTTTTGAGTTTTTTCAAATTTATTTTCTATTTAATTGAAGTATGATTGTGCGGATCACCTCCTCATAGCCGACCTCAGAGTGCTTCTGCCTGCAGGAAGCTCAGGAAAGTAACTGAGGTTCTCTCTCCTGGCTTCTCCCCCTACCATCAGGATCGTTTCAGATACTGCCTAGCTCAGGTTCCACATCTGCCCAAGTTCTGCTCCCACCTTCCTCCGCGTCAAAGATGCTAGCATTCAGAGCTGTGAGAATCACCCAGGAACTTAAGCTGCACACTTCTAAGCCTTCCCTTGGAGAACTCTGCATTCTGGCCGACTTTCCTACGGGGTCTACTGCCTACACTTTGAAGTATCATCAGCAATTCTGCTGCTGCTATCTATTCATTCATTCATTCATTCTTCTATGCAGTCACACACAGGCATTTCTTCTCTAGCAAAGCTTTTATAACAAAAATTGCATATTATGGGTCAGTTAATGAAGAAGAATGAGTTACATCTACTGTTATTAGTTATAAACAATTGTCTCCTAAAACCATCCAGTAATCATATGTCCCTTAAAAAAAAAGCTCAAGTCTGCCTGACACAGCTGTTTGGAGACACTGTATGATTTACTTGCCCTTCAGTGGATTCTAAGCACATATGAGAAATTTGCTCTTACGTTGTAAGAGGGAAAGAAATGCCTCACTTAAGCTAGACGGATGCATTTGCTCAATGGTGTCTCATTTTGAAAGCTAGGCTCTTAATGTGTTTCACATTCCAAAAGGAAAAAAATAACTTTGGAATTGCACACCTGAAAACTTAGCTTTAGGCCCTAATATGATCTTTGATAACTAAGTATTCATTAGGACCACAATCCTCAAAGTACAGAGAACAAATGGTCCTGGGTTCATTGAGCCTTCCAAGTTTCAAATACTATGGTAGAGACATAAAGATAGAATTATCAACAGATGTTAAGTTTCCTGGCTTCCAGAGTTTATCAGAGTTCAGGGCGTGGGTGACATATGGTAATCTCATTTTCCCAAATTAAAGATGAGCGGCCGTGGTATCCTATGTGGTCTTACAAACCTGAGATTATTCTTAAAATCCTGGGGTGCATGTTCCTCTTTCCACGTGAGTTCCAGACCTTAGCTAGGCTGATCTCATAGTCCCTAACCTTGCCCCACATCTTCCTGCTGCCTCTCTTGAGCTCATGCAGTTTCCCCTTCTTGGAATGCCCTCCTTTCTGTTGTTCTAACTATTGAAGCCTAACCTTTATCCAAGACCCAGTTAATGTTCTGCTTCTTTGTGAAGTCAACCTAAACCATCTCTGCCCACAATGAACTTTAGAATACCTCTAGCCCTTATTGTTTACACTCTTACTTGGCATTTAACAGATGCCAAGGCAGCATTGCAAACCTACCTACGTACAGATCCCATTTCCCCAGTTAAACTGCTGAGGGGAGTGATCATACCATATGCATCCTTGCATTCCCTAGGTTGGTTATAGGATCAGACCCATGTAGGCACTCCTTAAATTTAAGATGTTATTGGGAATATAGACATTGTCTTTATTCTTTTTTTGGGGGGTGTGTGTGTCAGATTTTCTCTGCCTTTAGCCCATTTCATGATGCAGGCTCTGAATTCCCCTCATGTCTATGACATTGAAAATTTCAGTGATGAGTGCTGTCAAGGTCAAAGTTATCTCTTGGGATAACATTTCTTTAAAACCAGGAGTCTCAAATTCAAATGATTTATGGGGCCAGTCAAGTAACCCAGTAGGACTGTGCCTTCCCAACTCCCATTTTCTTGCCCTGAGGGAATACAGGAACTAAGCCACGCCTGTCCATCAGAGTTGAGTGTATTCAGGCCCCAAGATGTACACCACTAGGGCTCTAACTCCATCCGCAATCCATGGTCTTTGAACTCACTGCTGGGCAGTTTGATCTCTGGTTAGGGCCCTCTTGCCACCCTGACTTAACGCAAATGCCTATCTGGACCCAAATACAAAGACCCCTCTCCAGATCTACCCTGACCAAGGGTGACCTCTTTGCCCAGAGCCCGACTGATTCTCAGTTATCAATAAAGTCTCTCCAAGGTAAGGTTTTTTGTTGACTTCCACCTCTACCCCGAGTTTGGGAGCCAGAGGTGCTCATCAAACCCCAACTCTCTGCTGCCCTCAACAGGCTTTTGACCTCATTGTCTTTGCCATTCAGTCTGGTTAGCCTTAGATGGATCATGTATTTTTGTGTCCAGTACTTTTGTGTGTTTGGTCATCCATTTTTGTTCGGCTTGTGTGTAGATCAGTTCTTTCTTCTTGACTTGCAGTTCTTGTAGGTACATTCTGGTTTTTCTTCCTTCCTTACCCACCATCTTCTTTCCCCTTTTTCTTAAAATGGCAGCACTGTGAAGTAGAAGTCAATTATTTTGGTAAAGACAGTATGGTTTAACTGAAAGCTTGTGATATTTGGAGTAAAACAGATCTGAATTTTAATCTGGACTCTACCAATTACTGGCTCTGTGAACTTGGGTAATATTTTTCTGTTTTGTTCCTCTCTAAAAAGGGCATTATGTAATAATATGCAAGCAAAACTGACTCATAGATAATGCCTAATACTGGGTTTCCCCCCCTTCTTCATGAACCATTTTCACTTTGAGTAAGGTTGCCAGTCTTGCTATAGAAATTAGCAGTCACTGTGTGGGAGACATTTATCATCTGCTTCGCCCACCCTCCCCCTTCTTTGTTGTCTTCAGACTGCGGCCTCTTAGGTTCAGGAGAGAGAATACACATTGGGCAGATGTTTAGTCAGCAAGCCCAGCACTTTCTCCGAGCACCAACTAAAGGATCTTACTTGACCTGCCAGCTCAGGGACTGTCCTTTGACTGTGAGCCTTAACCCTCATGAAATGTTACATGAAAACTAGACAGATTGCTATGTCCTGCTGAACAAAACTGGGTCTGGAGGAGCTAATTGGAGCTAGAGGCTAGTTTTTCAGCATAAGGGCCACACGTGATTCTATTAACAACATCAGTCTAGGGCAAGACCTTATCACCATGACCATCTGTTGAATTTTCACTGCCTCAGAAATTTTATGGACCATATCATTCAATCATCAGAAGAGCCTTGTGTGTTAGGCTCTCATTCCCATTTTACAGATGAGGCAGCTGTGGTTTGGAGAAGTAGAAGTTACTTTCTCAAGGTCATATACCTAGTAAAGGTCAAAGCTGGGATTTGAACCAAGGTATTTTGTTCCACTATGTCTAAAAACCAGGGATTCTGAGATCCAGCCCCGGGGGGGGGCGGGGCAGCCTGCAGGGGTATAGATCTTCACTGGACTCTGCACAGAGTCCAGGTGTTGACACCTCATTGCTGTCTGGGGGCTCTTAAGGGGTAAGTGGAAGGCCGTTTTTAAGTATAATACTGTACAATAATAATGTCACATCATAGCCTTTGTCTGTTGCTGATCCAGTGTTGATTGATAGGTTACATTTTTTAAAATTGCATCAGTAATTCATGCTTTATTACTCCTGAATTAGCGTAATGCTTCAAATCATCTTGTTGTAATTCAGCGTAATTATCTATAATTAAAACTAAATTCCTGTAGGGTGAGAATACGAATTCCTCTCCAAATCTCTTTATCTTGACTGTGCCTATCAGCCATTACCCCGCTCTCACCCAGTGACTCCGGACACTTACTGGGGAACTGACCTTGCTCTGCCTAGTGTGTTCATGCTTTCCATACCGTCGTTTAGTCTTCTCTCACTGTGGAGAGCGTCTGTCCCGGGACTTTGTGTTAGTAAATGTTCTTTAAGTTATTGGCTTTTGGGAATTCCCATCGTGGCTTAGCAGTAAACGAACCTCACTAGGATCCATGAGGATGCGGGTTCCATCCCTGGCCTTGCTCAGTGGGTTAAGGATCCGGCATTGCCATGAGCTGTGGTGTAGATTGCAGATGTGGCTTGGATCCTGAGTTGCTATGGCTATGGTGTAGGTTAGCAGCTGTAGTTCTGATTCGACCTCTAGCCTGGGAACTTCCATATGCTGAAGGTGTGAACCTAAAAAGAAGAAAAAAAAAGTAACTGGCTTTTGTTTGTGGTTTAGTTCCCTTGCAGATTCTGATGGAAGCCAGGAAGCACATTCAGGACTTACACACAGATGGTGCATGGAGTTTCAGGAGAATCAAGGATCCCCTGGGTCCCAGTTTATCCAAGTAGGGTCCCCAGACCAGCAGCAGCAGTATTCCAGGAAACTTGTTAGAGAGACAGATCCTTTAGCCCCAATGAATCAGAAACTCTTGGGGTGAGGACCAGTAACCGGGGTGTTGATGAGCTTTCCAGGTGCTTCTGCTGAGCAGAAGTTAGAGAACGGTGGCATGAGGAGGAGGTCAGAGCCCTGCCCTGGCCGGGCGTCCTTCACACACGGCAGTGACTCTGTGCTCTGAGAGCAGAATGGGCCATGGATCTCTGCAGCCCTGATCTGATTGTTCACTGGGTGTTACAGCTGCTTCACCTTTCAGCCCAAGGATGCGTTTGCTTACCAGCAGCAAGGAGGAGGCTGGTGGCCCCACCACTGGACTTGCCGGGACACCCCAGGGAAATGCTCCAGGTGCCTGTGAACGTTCGAGAAGATTCAGGTGGTGATAGGAATGGGCAGGTCCTCTCGCTGGGTACATTCCCATCTTTAGATTGCTCTCCAACCCCACCTGTCCTGGTCTAGAAGTCCTCCCTGCCCTTGAGGCCAGAGCAGGCAGAGTCCCAGTGTGATTAGGGAGAATACTGCCTGGTGCTTAGTTTCAAAAAGTCCACTTTTGGAGCCAGCCTTCGGTTTTCCATGCAGGAAGTTTTACTTCTCACCCAAGTAACTCAGTCATTAGAACTGATTTTTTTTTTTTAACCATCTTCCATGTTTTAAGTTTTACTGTGAAGTTACTTAGATTCATAAAGAAGTTCTCCCCTAAGGCCTGAATCTTTCTTGAGCAAATGCGTCAATGCACAGGACTTGTTGCTTTAGTCAGCCACGGTGATTTGTCCTCTTAATTCTTATCCCTTCACTGCCTAAACCCACTCACCGTCCTCCCAAACATAGTGCTAGGAATTCAAAAACATGTAAGAAGGATTTATAAAGTGAACTTCCATTAACAGATGTATTATGTCTGGGTTTGTGTTTCCTATTTAAAATGTGAGAAACTTTGAGGGGGGTCATGTGTTTTAAATTTTTAATTTTACTATTTCAGTGCATTAGGATTTACCTTGAGTCTTACAAGGAAGGTACATATAAGAGTATGGAAGTGGCATTATTAATTACGTGGACCACATGGCTTCTCTGTGTTCAGTGGCCAAATCGATTAAAAACTTGCTATTAGTTTCAAGGAAGGACTAGATTGGAGAATGTAAAAAAGAATTAGGGGAAAAGCTAAGATAACTTCAGGAAGGAGAATCAACACACTTTTTACATAAGCTCCTCTGTCCTGACTATTTTCTCTGCCTTTGGGAGACAGTCAACCTTCTGCTCATTCTTTAAGACCCAGATGAAGTATCCTGACCCTTTATACTGACACTGTCTTTGGTTATACTTTCATTGTACACTTACATTGTTCTTCCCTTGTCTTATTGTAGCACTTGTTTTTGTAACGTTTAAAAACCCATTTCTTGGATGCTAGCCTGCCTGTCTTTGTCGGTTGCCCTTTGGTTGGATTTCCCTCTCAGTTTTGGAGAAGAAGGGGGTATTTCAGGAGCTGAGTAAACAGCTCATGCCCACAGTTAAGGATGCCACACACTGTCTCCTTGGTGCTCTCCGCGGTGCCCTTTTCCTTCCCACCCTGGCGGCTTCACTCCTCTGCCTCAAGGTCTCTGTTCCATCATTGCCTTCAGATCTCAGCACAAACCTCTCTGCTCCTGGGAGCCTTTTCCGACCATCTGATCACCTCCATGCTAGGTGAGTTATCTTTGTTTTCATTTTCCTTGCTTTTCCAAGTTTCTAAATGTCTCTTTCTGGTGATATGATTAAAACCTGCCTTCCCTGCCTCCAGGAGGTCAGGGGCCTGGTGTGCTGGTCTACAGTGAGTGCTCAAAAGTTTTTTGGCTAAATAAATTAATTATTTCATTGAATTTTAAAAGTAATGCACAGAACTTTGACCTGACAATTCTTAGGGGGCTCCACCCCTTCTTTCTTCTGCTTTCCTACCTTAACCGTAAGGTGAAAACATCTGTCCTTTTGTTTCACTCTTCACCAAAGGCAGGAGTGCCTGAATTTACCTGGCAAGTTCGAGAAAAGCAACACTTGTCATGTATGTCTGCCTGGACGTGGGCCATGTGCTGCTCCTACCTATTTGTCTGAAAGCTTGTTGGGGTCAGTGGTCCTGGGCGATCCCAGTTGGCTTATTAAGGGGTGGGAAGATCTGCCTATTTCCAGCATAAAGACCATTTGGCACTGGTTTGAGCCACTTCTCCAGTCTGGCTTTATCAGTCGACCTGACACTTTGACTTCCATCTCTCTGACCTTTTAATTTTCTCAATGAGTTGGAACTTAGGATGCTAAAAGTTAGGTGTTAATTTGGTCCTCTAAAAAAACCGGCAGCCTTAGATTTTCCCTTTCCTGTTATAATAATTGATGCCCTTGTTCCCTGAGCTAACCAGGTCTGGATGCTTTTTCTGTTTTATACAAATCATTGTTTAAAACTTACAGCGTTTCTTTTTTCCTGGGAAACTCTATGAAGTTTCAGTAACTCCTGATACCATCCCAGAGTCACTAGCAGGAGGAGTCTGTTGCATCTCAGTTGCCTGTCTCACCCTGACTTCTGGTAAGAAAACCGTGGCAAGCAGATCTGACTCTGAACTTACCAACACTTTCCCCTGCATCAGAAATTGACAGAACATTTTTTTTTGTCTTTTTGCCTTATCTAGGGCCACACCCACGGCATATGGAGGTTCCCAGGCTAGGGATCTAACAGGAGCTATAGCTGCCGGCCTTTGCCACAGCCAGAGCAACACCAGGATCCGAGCCGCATCTGCAACCTACACCAAAGCTCATGGCAACGCCAGATCCTTCCCACTGAGCAAGGCCAGGGATCGAACCTGCAACCTCATGGTTCCTAGTTGGATTCGTTAACCACTGAGCCACGACGGGAACTCCAGAAATTGACAGAATATTATAAATCAATTCTAATAAAAAATGTTTTTAAAAAAAGGGAAGGGAGTTCCTGTTGTGGCTCAGTGGTTACGAACCCAGCTTGTATCCATGAGGATGTATGTTTGACCCCTGGCCTTGCTTAGTGGGTTAAGGATCCAACGTTGCTGTGAGCTATGCTGTAGGTCGAAGACTCTGCTCAGATCCAACATTGCTGTGGCTGTGGCTGTGCCATAAGCTGGTGGCTGCAGCTCCAGTTTGACCCCTAGCCTGGGAACTTCCATAGGCCGCCTGTGTGGTCCTAAAAAGACAACAGACAAAAAATTAAATAAATAAATAAATAAATAAATAGGAGTTCCCGTCATGGCTCAGTGGTTAACGAATCCGACTAGGAACCATGAGGTTTTGGGTTTCATCCCTGGCCTTGCTCAGTGGGTTAAGGATCTGGCATTGCCATGAGCTGCGGTGAAGATTTGCAGACACGGCTCGAATCCTGCGTTGCTGTTGCTGTGGCGAAGGCTGGCAGCCACAGCTCCTGTTAGACCCCTAGCCTGGGAACCTCCACATGCTGCGGGTGCGGCCCCAGATAAAGCAAAAAGACAATAAACAAACAAACAAATAACAGTCTCCCCTGCCCATGGTAACTGAGCCAGCCTGCAGGCAAGGCACACTTTTTTTTTTTAATTTATTTATTTTTTGCATTATAGCAGGTTTACAGATTTCTGTCAGATTTTCCAACTGCACCGCGTGGTGACCCAGTTGCATGTACATATATGGATTCGTCACATGTGATTAGATATAGTTCCCTGTGCTATACAGTTGGATCTCCTTGCTTTTCCATCATTAAAGTACTAGTTATCCCCATTCCCTCCCACCCCCTCCCCCACCCCCTTGAGGCAAGGCACACTTGACCTGAGGGCAGAGGTTTAAATGAGTCAGATTTCTGCCTGGCTTGCAGTGTATGAGATAGCCTGGCATAAAATCAGTGTACAAACCAGGTCAAAAAACATTAACGAGACCAAACAGACTTCTTTTTCTGAATTGGGAAAAGAAGTTGGGAAGGAGACCCCAAGAAAGGAAGTGCATAGCAAAGCCGGCAGGAACTGAGGCTTGGTGAAGGAGGAACACCAGATACAGATCTCCGAGAGCCAGTCGCTGGTGGCTGGACAGATAACTAGCTCCTAGAACTGCCCTGGATTCCAGTGTGCCCAGTGCTGCCCCTCCAGTACTACTGGGAGCTCAGATACCCTTTAACCTTTGCAACCAACAGAGCTTAATGAAGATGCTCACAACTCAGAATTGTCTCTCCAGAGCTCTGTTTGTCTCTCCACAATTCCTTTTCTGTTTTTCCAGCATCAAAGAACCTTCTATTTAGTATTCCTTAGCATACAACAAGCTTGTCTGTCTCCTACCAGGTAACTCTATCTGTGATCTTGGTTTACTCCCAACTTTGTGCATGACCTTGGGAATCGAGCAGGCGGTGTGGGGCAGAGATGGCAAACACACAGCCCACAGGCTGATCCCAGCTTTTCCAGGTGCCCGGTTTGGCTCGCATGTATTTGTAAGAAATGTTTTGAATTGATATCTAACGTTTTTTAAAAAAGGATATTCCCCATAAAGATTTAGATTCCTGGATTCCCTGAAAAATTGCTAACAACACTGGACAGCACTGGGCCTCTGTTCCTCACATATAGTGATCTGCCGGAGCTGAGTAATGGCCATCCCTTTCAGCTGGACACACCCTTAGCTCTAGTACATCCCTGGTCTGCCTCCATCTTTTATGTGCCTGTCTGATCCTTACTGTCATTGGGATCATGGGTAGAGGAAGAATGAGGGAGCACATAGTTGAGGAAAAGAAAGAAGTTATCTCTTAAGGCATGGCAAGAAAGAGAATTAAGGAGGGGATGCAGCCAGGAGAGGACATTAGACATTAGGGAGCAATGCTAAGGATGGGAACCCAGAAGTACCATTGCACTGGATTTGGAGGAGATCGCTGATAGCTTCCATGAGCCCGAAAGTCAGATGGCAGGAGGGTAAAGAAGCTGGTGGTGATGAGGTTGGTTATCGGGAGTCCCAAGGACTGAGTCATGAAATGCAGAAGAGAGATGTGACAGTTTCAGAAATGTTAATGTCAGTGGTAATGTCTTCAGAATTTCAGAGACTTAGGAGAGCTTCAAATAAAGAAGGTTAAACCTATGTATTGAGGGAAAAATAGATATTGTCTAAAAAGGAGATGCTGTATCAGTGGGAAATACATCGATGGAAGGAAATGGACAGTTCTGATGACTTCATGGGGCGGCTGTCTGTCTCCTGTGGGATTTGTAAGTTTGTGGAGCACTTTGTCCTCGTTTTAGTTTTCCCTACAAGATGGAGGGACTCTGAAAGGTTTTGATTCACAATTGATAGCAGCATTTCCTTTAAAAAGAAAATGTCCCACTATAATTTTTTGGGTTGAATGTTATCCTGTGGCTCGTTTCACTTTTCTCAGTGCTCTCAGGAATATCGCCTATGAAGTAAGCACCTCAGATTTACATGAAGAAAGTTGAATTTCAGAAAATACCGTGTAGTAGCTCTTCAACACTCTTTGGTTCATCTGCATATAATCATTGAGATTTATGACATCCGTCTACATATCCACGTTCCTCGACCCACAACTGCTAAGACTTTATGTCGTTCATGACCTTAAAATGGATTTGGTTCGTGTTCTGCTCCCTTACCTTCCCAAGAGTCTTCTTAAATGCACCCACCTCTGTCTTCCTCAAGCTCCAAGACTAGAACCATCTGCTCTTGAGTAAAAATTTAATCATTCACGAGGGCTGGGCCTTCTCATGCATCCAGGACCAGCTCCTGATGGAGGCTAAGAAAATGCTTTCAGATTCAGACTGACATGAAGTACCACTTCTTTTTTCCACTGTGGCCTCAGGCTTCTGACTTCCTGCTTGGCTGAAATCCCTAAGTTCTCAGGTCATTTTTGTTTCTCTGGCTTGATCTCTAGCGGAGACACACCCGGATGTGTGAATTCCCTTCCGGGTTCTGCTGGGTGAGAAACTGTCTCTTTTCCCTGGTGGCCGATCTTTTCACACCCAGCTCTCCTGTCTTCCCAGCTGTTCTGTGTTGGTCAGCAGCTCCTTCTCCCAGCACTGACTCTCTTCCCTAGTCAGATATTCTAACTTCCTAGACAAGACCTTTTCTAGCCTGGCAACTCCCACAATGCATGGCTGGGAGTTTCTCTGTTTATAGTTTGCTGGGAGGCTCATTGTATTTATTTGATGGGGAAGTTTTCAGTTACACCTCAGCTGGTTCATCCTTTTTAATTTACACCCCCACTCTCTGCTCTCTTCACCTATGCTTCTAAATATTAGTCACCTAGGTGGAAGGAAGGATACTGAAAATGTTTTTCTGGGTTGACCTGATTGTATGGATCTACTTATCTGAAGGGAAAGTTAACGTTTGAGGGCAATGAGAAATTGATAGTATCCACAGCACCGCTGTTCTTTGGAGCTGGAAAGATCTTGGAGGAAATTTAATCCAAACACTTTTACTTTCCACATGAGGCTTGGTGAAGAGATGTGAGTTCATCAGGATCATTTTAGCAGCTCATGTCAGATACTCTAACTTCCTAGACAAGACCTTTTCTAGCCCAGGGTATTTCTAGACAACATAGTTAAACCAATGTAGTCATACCTACGTATGACCTGGTCTGTGTGTGTGTGTGTGTGTGTGTGTGTGTGTACACACCTGAAGACTCTTTGCCAAACCTGATGCCTTAAAAGTCTGAGATGCTTTAAAAAAAAGGAACCATAGCATGGGCCCCTATCAGATACGTGGGATAAAATCTCTAAGGCTGGCCCAGGAACCCAAGGTCTGGCCTGGAGAATGCTATTTTATGTAATTCTCTTGCCCTTTTAAAAAAAATTTGTTTTAGGGCCACACCCATGGCATATGGAAGTTAGCAGGCTAGGGTTTAAATCAGAACTGTAGCTGCAGGCCTACACTAGAACCACAGCAACACGGGATCTGAGCCTCATCTGTGACCTACACCACAGCTCATGGCAATGCTGGATCCTCAACCCACCAGTGTGAAAGGGACCCTAGGCCAGCTAACCCGCTACATTGTCACTGTAGGAACCAGCAGCCGGGGGAGAGAGGTGTGCATGGAGGAGCCTACAGCCCTGAGCACCAGGCCCTGTATCTTTAAGCAGAGCTTCAAGCTTAGAGGCTGGCTTTGTTTGCACGTCTATGTGGAGGCAGCCACCAGCCTGTGAGCAGTACGTGGAGCCATGGGCGTTCTCTGAGGAAGCTGCCACATGAGTCAGGCCTGCAGAGGGTTGTGGGGTAGAGTTCTTGACGTGCCTGGAGATAATTCAGGGGCCCAGCTGAGACCCCAGCACTGCAGGCTGTCCGAGGAACCCACTGTCCATGACCCAGAGGTGGCCCCTGTCTGGATGATAGGGCGTCGTCCTGGCTCTGACAACCGCATCCTCACTGCCAGCAGCCAGAAAGATGGGGGTGGGGCCGTGCTCCTGGAAGCCACTGTGGTGTGTGGGCGCAATGAGAGCCGGGGAGTTGTGGGTTCACATGGTCCCCAATGACCAGCTCTCAGTGAATAAGAACGTTTGCTGAGGTGCTAGCTCTAGAAAGACCATAAATGCACGGGTGTACTGACGGGGTTATGTATCAGTATGATACACAGATGGAGGATGTAAATCCCTTCATGTGTTTAGGGATTAGATGTCCCCTCTGTGATCAAGGACCTGGGGCAGTCCTGTGTGAAGGTAGAGAGAATGATTCAGTGATGCTGGAGCTGCCTCCTAGCCCCTCCATGGACTCCATACACATCTGCAGTAGTTCAAGTCCTCTTTATTCTTGATCCTCAGAAGGGGAAATATTGGTCTCCTTTTCCCTACAGATGCCCAGGGTCGGGCAGAGCTCATAAATGTCATCCTCTTCTCATGTCATGGCTCTGATGGCACCCAAAGCTTTGCTGTCTTCTAGGCTTAATAATATAAGGGACCACGTGTCACTCAGATTTTTCTGGCATCATTTTCTCTCAGAATTGGGCTTGTACCTGGTTCACCTGCCACCCCTGAATCATTTCAAACCAGGAGTCACAGAGCAGAGGGCAGATTCATGCTCACAAAAACGCCTCCATGAGCAGATGCAGCCAGAACTAGCACAGGGAGATGCAGGGATGCAGTACACGTTATCTGAAAGCTTTAATTTGTTTTAACCTTGAATCTTTCAGGCATTCTTGTTGGAGAGCAAGTCCCAGGTGGGCAGCTTCTTGACTAAAAGGCTGGTCCATGTTGAGGGCGCAGAGTGAGAATCTTGGGGAAACTACAGCAGCCAATAAGTGACATGGCCCCTTGGCGATATCCCTTTTGGTTTCTCTAGTACCCAGGCACAGGCAGGAGCAATGGATGTGTAACCTTGAGCTACAACGAACCACGCCCCACAAGGGCTGGGTCACGTAGAAAAAGGTTGGGGTTTTAGCAGGAAACAAGGGGGAACGCAGGAGAATTACTCTCCTAAGAAACCACAGTATGATGAGTCCACCCAGAGGTTAGAGCTGGAGGCAGTGTAGCTCTGGGGACCTTGGCACTTGGAGGTGGTGGACTTTGTGCTCTGCCATTGAAGCGCCTTGGCCAACCCTTTGGTTTCTGCAGCTCTTTATCCATATGCTTTTAGCATGTCCTCCCATCACCTTCAACTTCATACAACTCCTTAACGTTGTATGAGTGAACTTCTGTTCACTTGTGGATTCTGTACTCCCTCACAGTTTTGGCTTGCTCTTAACTTCAACTGGCTCAGGGCTACTCATGGTCTTATTACCCAATGAATCTGAGTCCCCGTGGCAAAGAGCCTGAGACTCAGCTTACCTCCCAATTCAGAGACCTGTGAATGAGGATCTGATTGGTCCAGCGGATCCCTGTGTGAGCTCAGGTCTTTACAGTAGGTTGTGAAATTAGCCTGGATAGGCAGCCCTGACCCAGGTATCGACCTCCGTCCAATCAGATGAAGACAGAAGTCATAGGAACATCTCTATGGCTGTCATTTAGCACAGGCTATGGGTAGGAGAGGGTCTCTTAGAAAAGGCCATGGATGCAGTCTCACCATGGCTTTCGACAAGCAGCCATGAGTTTAAAATTCCCAGTGAAAAAGAAAACATTTCTAATCTCAGACAAATGCAGTGTATTTGGATATTTTTACTGTGCCCTTAAAATGCAGAGAAAAGTTTAAAGTGGCCTCGAGAAGCTATACACAAAGATAAAATATAACATTGCTGGAATCAATGCCAAGTACTAAATTTGGAGGTAAAGCAAGTGATACACAGACGCAGAAACGGTGGGGAAGGGGAGGCATGGGGAGAAGAGAGGCTTGGAAATGCAGGCAGGGATAAAACACCAAGATCTGGGGGTCATGGTGAAACTCAGGCACTGCTGAAAATGTACACTGATGGGTTAGAATATCATGAATAAGAGTCAGTAGAATTTCCTTGTATTGTTCTCAGGTTGGCCACATCCTTATTATATTTAGTTTGTTTCTGTATTTTTTTTTTTTAATAAAAGAAGAGGAAAGGAAAAGAAGAAGATGCTGGATAGGACTGGAAGATGAAAGCTGAAAGGGAAGGGATATAAAATAACAGGTGGATTCCTTTAGTTTGGGAATAAAGAAACCAGGCTAGGGATTGACTTTTTCCATTAAGCTTCAAAATCCAGGGCAGCAAATGTGTGGGCTATCCTTTTATTCCAATGCCACAATTAAAATCAGAGAGAAAAACAGGGAGGGAAAACTCTTGGCAAGTTGATTGCCAAGTAGCTTATCGAATTTCAAAGGGCCAAGCCAATCCACTTTTCTTAACAGCAGAAGAATCGGACTGTGTCTGAACTATGAAATTATCTCCTCTTTAAAGACGCCAAATGAATTTGATTATTCAGTAATCAATGCACTGCTCAGCACTAGCATGTTCTGTCAGCCAAAAGAGCTGATTTGATTCCAGTTTGTCAGTTCGGTGGCTGTGGAACCCTGTGAATATACTCTTAAACTTTGTAGGGGTGTGAGCTCCAGAACCAGAACTTTCGTTGCTGCTTTGCCCAGAGAGATGGCCGATGAAGGGCGCTTGGCTTCCTCTTGGAGATAGGAGGTGGCTTGCTCTTAACCTCCCCTGCTGAACTGTAAGAGATTCATCCAGTCATTCAGTAATGTGCTGCCACTCATTACGTTGAGAGCGGATGAGCAGCGGGGTCCTCCTGTACAGCACAGGGAGCCACCTCCAGTGTCTTGGGTTAGAACATGATGGAAAAATGGTATGAAAAAAAGAGAATGCATGAGTATATGTATGACTGGGTCCCTTTGCTGTATAGCAGAAATTGAAGGAAAATTGTAAATCAACTCTAATAAGAAATGTAAAGAAAAAAATGCTGCAGGAGTTCCCTTTGTGGCTCAGCGGGTTGCGAACCTGACTAGTATCCATGAGGATTCGGGTTCGATACCTGGCCTTGCTCAGTGGGTTCAGGAACCTGAGTTGCTGTGGCTGTGGCATAGGCTGGCAGGTGCGGCTCTTATTCGACCTCTAGCCTGGGAACTTCCTATGCCCCAGGTTTGGCCCTAAAAAAGAAAAAAAATCATGCCGCACAGCTGTGACACTGAGCAGCCAGAGCCAGCACAGACCTCACAGGGAAAGCACACTGTCCTCCAAAGACTGCTTTCCTTTCTGACACCAGCCATGTGTCCCAGGGCCCCAGGCCACTACTGAACAACTGTCTACAGATTTGGGGATTCCACAACTCTCTCAGGTTTGATAGTCAGTAGAACAATTCACAGAACTCAGAAAAGCACCCTACTTAAGAGTTTCATTACTGAGGATGCAAATCTGGACCAGCCAAAGGAAAAGACACATACGGTAAAGCCTGGGAGGATCCTAAATACAGAGCTTTCGTGTCCTCTCTACGTCCTCTCCCTGCAGAATCAGGATGTAGCCTGCTGGCACATGGATGTGTTCACCAACCAGGAAGCCCATCTGAGCCTCCGGGCCAGGGTTTTTATTACAGTTTCATTAGTCAATCAGTCATTTCCTCCCTGGTGAAAAGACAGAAGGCTGCTTCCTACAGGCACATGTAGGGCACTTGCCTTGGTGAGTGTAGAGGAGGAAGAGGAGGCATTAGGCATGATTAGTGGACTCATCAGCCACTTGTCTGAACTCAGTCTTCTGCCTTCCTTCTTTCCTTGGACGTCAGGAGGGTGGGTTAATACCGTGTGACTCAAAGCTCCAGCCTGTAGTTACGAGGCTGGTCTTTCTAGCATGGCCAGTCTCCATCCTGAAATGACCTAGTGGCCACCCTGAGTCACCTCACCAGCATGAATTCTGGGGTTGTCTAGGGGCCAGTGTTCTTGTGGGACTGGGGACCCTCAATCTGTTGTGGCTATTGCCACTCCCATGGGGAGAAAAATAAAGTTTAGGTGGTACTTCTGCTTCCAAACCTGCATTCCCGTGGCTTGGCCCTTTTCGACTCCACTCTTCCCTTTCTCCTTCCAGGCTCCCTCCAGCTCTCACCTCAGGCACCCAGAACTCCACAATGGGGAAGTAACTCTTTCCTCCTGTCCTGATCACTTTTCTTGATTCAGGTTATCTATGTCCTAGGATAAATGACATTGGAATATTTATCCCATCAACAGTCCTTAAAAGAAAGTGCTGCCCTCCAGTGTCTCTCCCAAGGTCAGGGCTGGACGGCCTCATCTCTCCTTACCTTCCCTTCTACCTCCTCTTCCTCCTCTACACTCACCAAGGCAAAGGCCCTACATGTGCCTGTAGGAAGCAGCCTTCTGTCTTGTCACCAGAGAGGAAACCAAGCTCCAGAGAGGGGAGTAGAAAACAGAGCAGCAGGTACAGCAGGCATCGTGCCTGGGCCCCACAGCACCGGGTTGGGGAGGAGGTTGGGGAGGAGAGAGCAGGCAGGAAGGACGTGAAACATCAGTCTTCCTGCAAACAGCTGGCGAAGGCAAGCCAGCTGTCAGCCAGAATAGGCCAGAACATGGCCTCCTGGGGACAGGTCTGAGGGGGCAGTCAGAGCCAATTGTTTGAAAACAGAATAATAGAGGAAGTATGGCAGCGAGTGTAATGGCACTGGCCCCAGCCCATTGCCTCCCCAGACAGGAAGAGCATGGAGCCAGGGCAAGGGCTGCTCTGTGGGCAGCTGCCCTAACAAGGCAGGTGGCCGCTCAGGACATGTGCAGAAGTCACTGTGATCACTGGGGTGAACTTGGTCACCATGGAGACAGGGAGACTCCCAGCTCTCCTCTTAGTTTCCAGAGCTGCAGTCTAGCATGGCACTTAGGTGTTGGGTAGACTTGGGCTTGATTCCTGGCACTGCTGATGACTAGCTGTGTGATGTGAGTGTGTGGCCTGGCTTAGGCTAAGCCTTGTTTACCGTGTGTCATACTGTTTTCCTCCCGTTGTGTGATGAGGCTGAATGAGGTGATGTGCATGAAAGCTCTGTGATACCCAGCACTTGTAGACCGTTTCCTCCCTGTCTCTCTCCTCCTCGGGGCCCTGAGGCCACTGTCCTCTGCACAGCATTCTACACCTAAAGATTTGGCAGAAGCTTCTGCTCCTTTTCTTGCTGGACTGGGCTGGGTCAGGATCTTCCACTGTCTACCAGGGTCAGCTCCTGAGGGGGCGCAGTGCTGAAGGGGAGCTTCTCCTGTCCCCATGAGTTCTTCCCACAGATTTTGCTGGAATAAAAAGACATTGGCATTTAAGTGCTGTGATTTTAGGGACTCCAGAAAGGCCTTTCCTTGGCTCCCCTCACTCCCTCATCCCCCCAAAACAAACTCTCTCCTCTATGTTGCCTGCTGAAATTCACCTATTGAGATTTTATTCTTTGGATTAAGTAGTTTAAAGGCAGATTTTCTTACAAGTCACGATATTTAAAGACTGAAATTTGCCTGTCTGTATGAATGATTGAGTTTCAGTCCCTCTTCTGAGGGCCCCGTGTGAGGGAGGGCCTGAGGCCATGGGCCAAGGAGGAAAGGCAGCCCAGACTCTCCCTAAATCTGCTACACAATTTTGCTTTGAGCCCATTTCAAAAGAAGGTGCAAGACGAATTTCTCACCAAATCCTCAAAACTCATATTCTCAGCCTTGAGTTTTTCCTTCCCTCACCCCCACCCCAGCTCCACTTCCTCTCCATCTCTCTGCTCCACTGTGGCAAGAGGAAAGAGGTGATGTTTGTTGAAGGCAGACTCTGGCTGGTTGGGGACATGTCGTCTCGTTTAAACCTCATGTGATCCTAGCAGCAGGGACTAATCATCTGACTCCAAGAAGAAAAGAAACAAATAGCGGAAGAGTCAGTACATTATCCAGAGGTACCAAATCCATGTGCAGATCAGCCAGAATTTGGGCTCAGGTTGGTCTTACTCTGAAAGTTTTCATAAAGGAGTTCCTATAGTTCCTGACTAGTATCCATGAGGACATGGGTTCGATCCCTGGCCTCGCTTGGTGTGTTAAGGATCTGGTGTTGCTGTGAGTTGCTTTCAGCGTAGGCTGGTAGCTGCAGCGCCAGTTCGATCCCTAGCCTAGAAACTTGTATATGCTGTGGGTGGGGCCTAAAAAAGAAGTTTTCATAAAGTGGTGGTAACTACTTCCACTTTCTTCTGGATCATATTCCCCACCTTCTATTTCTAATTGATTAATCTTAATATATGAATTTCAAAATATAAGTTTCTAAAGAGAGAATACCACATTTCCATCACACAATCCCAGGTTTTAAAAGACATTTTATTTTGAAAACACTTGAGCATCCACAAAAGGTAAAGAGTAGGATTGCGAACCCCTTACCGTCATAGCCTGTCCTTGCTGCAACAGCTAAAAGCAGGTTAATTAACAGCCAGGTGACATGAAAAGCATCAGGAGAGGCAGAGCCTTTCAGCAGTTCCTTTTCTACAGACACCTGCGCCAGCCCAGGCTCCATTAGGTTGTTCATAGGTGACAAGGATCACTCATCCTTCCTGAGAGTTTACTACACAGCAGCTGTGCTTTGCACTCTACGAGCAGAACGCTAACTAGGGTCAAGCTCCCAACCTCCCGATGACCACCAGCCCGTTTTCTGAAGTTGAGTGCTGAATCCAGAGCTGGTCCTTTCTTGCCCAAGACCTCCCGGCTGGTGGCCGGTGGTATAGTTGGGATAGAATCCCAGGCCCCCAGGCTCCCCACCTACCCTCCACCTCACCACTCCAGGTTTTAAACAGAATTGAGATTCTCCTTCTTTGTGAAGTCACCGAATCAATTCCAGTTTATTTCCTAAGAACAGAAGGGCAGAGTAAAGAGAGTCCAGAGTCGCAGGAGAAGAACGAGGGTCAGCTGGCCGATGAGAGAAGCGTGGGGAGAGGCACCAGAGTAGGCAAGCTGGCTCGGCCCAGGGGATGAAGGAATTAGGATGTACAAGGACCTAGCACAAAGACTTGGGCCCTGCTGAGTCTCTAACAAAACCATGTCTCAGAGCCGCGTAGTAGTCATGTTGAAGGCAGAACCTGGTCCCCGGAGGCCAGAGCACTACCCCCTGCTGTGTCCCAGGACAGCAGCCTGAGGAAAGGCATTGGGAGGCCCTGTAGCAGAAAAGAGGCCAAGAGAGCCAGAGTGATGAGGGGTGTGGAGCTGGGCTCTGTGCTAATGCTGCAGACCCATCACCTGGCGGCCTGGAAGGAGGTCCTTCACCACCACCCGCGGCTGGCCAGCGGGCCCTACAGTGTGGTGTGGGCTCAGCAGTGTGGTCTCAGGACCAGGGGGCTTGCCTTTCCCTGAGCCCTGCCCTCTCCAGCCCTCTGACCTTGAGCATGTCCTGTAATCTATCTGGTCTCACCCAAGGGACAAAAATAGTCCTTATTTCATAGGGGTGTTGTGAGGTTTAAGAGTTAATACCTACAGGGAGTTCCCGTTGTGGCTCAGCGGGTTAAGAACCTGACTAGGATCCCTGAGAATCAGGGTTCGATCCCTGGCCTCACTGAGTGGGTTAAGGAACTGGCATTGCTTTGAGCTGTGGTGTAGGCCGTAGACACTGCTCAGATCGGGCGTTGCTATCTCTGTGGTTTGGGCTGGCAGCTGCAGCTCTGATTTAACCCCTAGCCTGGGAACATCCATATGCAGCAGGTTTGGCCCTAAAAAGCAGAATGCTTAGGACAGCACTCGGAACCTAGAAAGCCTGATACAAGTAGTCAGGTAGCAGAAAGGAGCCGCACAGGGTTGAAATCAAGTCCCCAGGGCCTAAATTCTGGCCCTGATGCTTATGTGACCTTCTGCTAGAAACTCAAATCCTCTCAGCCTCAGTTTCCTTGTTTGTAAACGGAGGATAACAATAACCACCTAAACTGGGTGGTTGAGAAGGTTAAACACATTAACATTACAAAGCCCCCCAGAGGAGCCCTCAGTGCAATTATTTTACTTCATAGTAGGTTGACCCTGTACAAGGTGGCACCTGTCAAGGATGCAGTGGGGACTGGGGAGACCTGGGATTTTGTCCCATGATGAGATAATACGAAATCTTGGCCAGAGGATGACTATTTTTAGTTGTCACTTGACAGATCAGCTAGAATCCCCCAGTGATTCTTTTCAACAGCTACAGTTTCCGTCCCCAGCTCCTTATCCAGGGCCTTTTCTTAGCTGTCCCTCCCACATGAGCCCCACCCCTACAGACTTCTCCACCTCGGAGACCCACCCAGGGGAGACCATTGTACCCAGCTCACGGGTTCCTGCCTCCTACCCGAGTCTGTGCGTTAGCTGTAATTGCCTCGCAGAGTTATATGGCTCATAAAACAGAACAGTATATTGAATGGAAAATTAAACGACAAATAAGCTGGTTTCATCACATCTTGCAGGGGTGCTTGAACTGTTCCGTATGACTTGATTCCAGCTCAGAAACTGTGGTGGGGCTTTGGTAAAGGCAGCAACGATTTCCATCTCCTGCTATTTGGGAGGGTTTTCTTTTCTTTTTTTTTTTGTCTTTTTGCCTTTTATATAGAGCCGCACCTGCGGCATATGGAGGTTCCCAGGCTAGGGGTCTAACAGGAGCTGTAGCTGCCGGCCTTCGCCACAGCCACAGCAACGCGGGATCCGAGCCGCGTTTGCAACCTTCACCACAGCTCACGGCAACGCAGGATCCTTAACCCACTGAGCAAGGCCAGGGATCGAACCTGCAACCTCATGGTTCTTAGTCGGATTCGTTCTTAGTCGGATTCGTTAACCACTGAGCCACGAAGGGAACTCCTGGGAGGGTTTTCTGATGATCACAGAGTCAAGGGCATTTTATAAATATGTTGTTAGCTCCTCCCCTTGTAGTGTGATGAAAAGTACACGAGGGACGTGAGATTAGGGGATCTGCTTATCCAGTGGCCACAGGGCACAGCACAGGCGACTTTGGAGGACTGGAGCAAAAAGCAGGTGGGGTCTGGATGCTCCTGTTTGAACCTCTGTGTAGCACCAGAGGTTGTAGACGAACTGGTCCAGAACAGCAGAGCTGCAGAGAGAAGCAGATCAGTCAGGTGTCACTGGGAAAGGGTCAGGGGGGTTCGGGGCAGCCTGGATCCAGGATAAGATGAGAAATTAAAAGAAGTTCCCTCTTTGAGCCTGAATAAGAGAAGGTTGCTGTGATGGAAAAGTCAGGAAGGATCAAGAGTTTAAAGAGTAGAAAGTTCTCCTATTTATTGAGCCCTGAGGGAGAAAAGTGTCAAAGATATTCTTTCTTTCAAAGAACCTACATTTTCCTGGGAGAAGAAAGACACAAATATACACAAACCTGAATTATTTGGAGACCAGTGTGCGCCATGAAGAAGGATGTTTCATGACCATAGCACATTAACTTTGGCGCATAAATGGTTATGGTAGAGAATTACTATTGGAAGGTCACTTATGGTCGGTGGGTGGGGGTGGGAACAGAGAAGGCCATAGATAAAAAGTGCCATCTGAGTCGCTTTTGAAACAGTGGCAGGAATTGCAGAGGTGTAGAAGACGGGCAAGAACACGGAGGCCGAGAGGCCAGAGGCAGGGCAAGTTTTGGGAAATGAAGTGCCAAGGGGTGAGTAGCTGGAGGTAAAGCCAGAAACATGGATCAACATGAAGGGCCTGGAAAACAGGCTGAGGAGTTAAATGCAGTACAGAATAACGGACTTCATGTAAAACTGTGCAGGCGTCTTGAGTTCTCCTCACTCAGACTCAGTCTTTCTTTCAAAGAGATTTTTTTTTAATTTTTAAAATTTTTCAACTATACTTTAATAGTTGATTTACAATGTTCTGTTAATTTCTGCTCTACAGCAAAGTGACCCAGTCTTACATGTACACACTCTTTCTCATATTATCTTCCTTCCTGGTCTATCCCAAGAGACTGGATATCCCTGTGCTGTACAGCAGGACCTCATTGTTTATCCATTCTAAATATAATAGTTTGCATCTATTAACCCCAAACTCATAGTCCATCCCACTCCCTCCTACCCCTTAGCAACCACAGGTCGGTTCTTCATGTCTGTGGGACTCAGTCTTTCAATAGTTGCCTGCAGGGCAGGGGCTTAGGCTGGTCAGGGAAGGTGGTGTACCTGTCACGCAGGACCATGAATGGCTCAGCGCAGCCTTGTTTTTTCCAATCCCAGATCTCTGAGATGGATGAACCATCATTTTCCTGCCACAGGAGTATACTGCCTTATTTTTCAGAGTGAGGAGGAGCTAGCTGATGGCCAGGTTCTCACCACGTTTACCTTCTGTGGATGCTGAGCACCTTGTCCATGTCAGAACCTGGGCTGGGCGCTGGGGAGGCAAAGGTGGATAAGACACAATCTGATTGAGAGATAATAACCAAAAAAATGTGTAAGTAAAGGGATTGCTGACTCTGGGTGGGGGAGACACAAACTCAGGCACCTGATCCAGCCCCGGGAATTGGAGAAGGTCACCGAAAGCTGCTGTTGTCTGAGCCAAGTCTTGAGGGCTTAGCAGAGGGAGGGAGAGGGTGTTCCAGGCTCAACGGGGAACATAAGCAAAGTCACAGAATGTGTAATAGCATGAAGAGAGTGGGTTCTGAAGTCCAGCTACCTAGGTTGAAATTTCATCTCTGCCGCTTACTAGCTATATGAGTCTGGATGGGTCACTTATCCTGGTCCTGACTCGGTTTCCTTTATGTATAAATGAGAATAATGATTAGTGCCCACCAGACGGGATTCCCGTGAGGACTGTGTGGCACAAGGTGCACGAAGAGATAAGCACAGGGCCCAGCGTATGGGCAACACTCACTGAATTAATTACAGTGATGACTGTGAGGATAACGGCTGCCAGTGGGTTCAGTGTTCCTCGAAAAGCAGTGGAAAACAAGGCCTGGTTAGCAATGAGGCCAGAGACAAGGGTGATGATTAAGAGCCTCATCACTGCTTTTTATTTTACAGGCCCATGGGGGTTTTTAAAGGATTTTCAACATGGGAATGAGATACCCTGGTTTGTAATTCAGGTAGATTCTCCAGGGCTCTGTGAGTGAGCTGACTGGAAGAGAACAAGACCAGAGGCGGGATGTCTGTTAGTGGCTTTGTGGGTATCCGGGTGGGAGGTGATAGGACCCACAGAAGCTATGGAAATTGCAGTACGATTGAAAAGGAAGGGGCCCATTTGAGAATTTGGGACAGGAGTTGGAAGAGAACTGAGGAGAGTTCTAATCTGGGAGACAGCTCTCCTGTAATGGGGAGCATGTTAGGGAAGCTTGTGTGGGAAAGACAAAGGTACGGTTGTTCAGAGGAACTGGGTATGAGGGATCCGGGGGTGGTCAGGTGGAGCAGTCCCGTAGACCACTGTTTCTATAACAGGGACCTTTATTGGAGGGTCCCAGCGAGAAACAGATTTGCAGGTTGCCAGCATACTGGTGTTTGTGGAACCATGAGAGTGAATGAGATTGCCCAGGGAGACAATGGAGGGTGAGAACAAAAGGATCAAGGGCAGAAGCCTGGGGAAACCACTATTTAAGAAGCACGAGGAGTCCCCGTCGTGGTGGCTCAGCAGAAACGAATCTGACTAGTATCCATGATGATGCGGGTTTGATCCCTGACCTCGCTCGTTAGTTAAGGATCCTGTGTTGCTGTGAGCTGTGGTGTAGGACGCAGATGCGGCTCTGATCTGGTGGTGTAGGCCAGCGGCTATGGCTCCGATTTGACCCCTAGCCTGGGAACCTCCATATGCCGCAAGTGCGGCCCTAAAAAGACCCGAAAAAATAGAAGCACGAGAGGAAAAGCAGCCTTTAAAGCCAAGAAGGACTTACAGTGGAAATTATTACAACCTTATAAATCAACTACACTTCAATAAAACTTAAAAAAAAAAAAAAAAAAAAAAGGCCAAGAAGGACTGCTTGGAGAGGCTGAAGGAGAAGCGAGAGGGAGCTGTGAGATGGAAACTGAAAGATGGGAGAGTGACTAAGAAGAGATATGGCCCATCTCCAGTGCCACGTGGAGGCCCACCAGGCAGGACCGAGGAAGGGCCAATGGGCTTAGAAGTAAAAGGGCAAGGAGGGGAGGGAGGAATGTGAGGGGAGAAAGCAGAAGATAGGTGTTGACTCAGATATTTTGGTGAGAACAGAAGAAAGAGAAGCAGCTAAAGGAAGGAGAAAGAGGATGCTTTTTTTTTTTTCCTCTCGTGGGAAACATTGAAGAAGATTTCTGTGTGCTAGGAAAGAACTTGTGGGGAGAAAGAAGGTGTAAAGGCAAGAAAAAAAGAAGATACTGCCAGATCCAAGTCCAGAAGGTGACAGGTGGACAGGGTACCAAGAGCTCAGGAGGAGAGACGGTCTAGAATGAAATAGGAACAAAACAAAAGAAAAACATCATCTTTGGTGAGACCCTAGGCAAGAAGGTGAGTGGATGAAAGTTTTCATAGCTCGGGACAAGCTTAAAGTTTACACCGAACTGTGTCAGGTTTTTGAAAGTTGTAGATGTGGAGGCCATATGCTATCAGTGTAGGGTCCAGGAGACGGCGAAACCTTTCTGGAGAGTGAAGAAGTGGCATTCTACTGAAAGGGTGCTGAGCAAGGAAGAGAGGAAAATTGACTATGGGTCTGTAACAGCAGACACCTGAATTGTGGGGTAATATTTTTCCCTCCTCATCTAGTGGGTTGGTGGGGTAGGTTGCCATATTCACTCAGGGTTGGGTTGGAGCTTTGCCATGTAGCCCGAAGTCCAGAAATGCAAGGCAGCTGAGAGTGCTGGTGAGATGGTGTCGAAAAACAGGCTCAGGAGGTTAACAATACTGCTTCTGTCTCCTTGTTTATCCCAAGGAAGCTCAAAGGAAAGAAATTACCTCAGAAGAAATTATGCATGTCTTATAATCATTATTATTTAACAGATGAGAGCCCGTTTTTCATTTCGGCTGCAATTCACAATTATGAAAAACAGTCCATTGAACTTCAAATGTCTCCTTGTCCTTGTCTTGGGGTTATGCATAAGCTTAAAGTTTTGGAAACTCCGGGACCACAGGGTGACCTCCCCTCCCCCACTATGAAATAGCAGTCAGGCACTTCCCCAGTGATGGGGTTGGGGAAGGGCAGCGTGGTCTTTTATCAAAGAGAGGAGGGAACATTTACCCAGATCTGCTGAGGGGAGGCCAACCTGGCTCTTGATAGGCACGACAGAAGAAAGGCCAGGAAGTCACTTAAAAAACAAGCATCTGGAACTTGTGGTAGAGAATGAACCTAGTTATCATCACACACCACCCCCCGAAAAACTGTGTAGGGCACGAGAGACAAAGACATTGTTTTTAAAAAGAAACAGGTTGGGCTGTGATCTCATAGAAGCGAGTAGATTGGATGGAAAAATTAGGAAGACAGTGAATGAGGTTGTGGTGCTACCCAATTGAATTGAAAGAATCATCTTTTCCGGTGGTTGTTGATGGTGGCAGGAATAAATATTTTCTCTACCTGCTTTGGGACCCCCCCGCCCCCATCCTGAGGACGATCCATAGAGGAAGAACCCACTCCACCCTGGAGGTATCACTGCCATTTTCTCAGGAGGCCAAGATGCTCTGAGACCAGGCCTTCTCATTCCTTAGGCAAAAAGTTCTAGAAAGGCCTCTCATACTCATTCGCTACAAGATGAAAAGCCCCTTGAAATGGTCTGTCCATTTATTAGCCACAGAGATATGCAGGCAATTTTGGTATCATCCTAACTTTGAACAGAAAAGTGAATCAAAGATCATATAAATATCTTGAGAAAAAAATTTTAAAATGGTATTATACAGTATATTAGGGCTCACAAAGCCTCCTGGTGCCTAATTTGATCTTCTCAAAAACTCTGTAGTTGATTATTATTCTGAGTAAAAATAGCACCTTAGCTTGAAACTTTACTTGGCTTGAAAATATACTTGCTTATCATATGAACTCGATGGAGTTTCTCTTTTGCTTTCCTCAGTATTTCTAAGTCATTTTTTCATGTCACTCCCCTCCTCCTAAAACCTTCAATAGGTTCCTACAATTTAATAAAATCTCTCATTCAATGCCTGCTGTGCTTAGGCTCAAATCCTTCTTCCAAAGTTATCTCCTCACCCCACCTCCTTGGAGGTGTAGTTCTTTGTTCTCTCTTTTCCTTCTGTTCCAATCCCATCCTAGCCTTGCCCTTCTCCTGGCTTCTCTGCTTTCAGCAAGCCTTGGTCTTAAACTTTAATCAGTTCTTCAAGTCTTGGCTTAGACATTGCCTCTTAATAAAATCTTTTTTGCCCACACCCTGCCATTCGGGTGTGACCTCTTCCTTTTCAAAATTTCCAACATATGTGAAGCCTTTGGTTTCAAAAACTATGTGAGAATAGAGTCAAAGATATTGACTAAAGTATCTTATTAGATTATAACATCTTGAAAGCTGTGGCTTTTTTTTTTATAATTCAAAACCTAGATCAACAATTACTTCCACTGTGAATTCTTTTCCACAGGTACTTCATAATTCCCTTCACCCTCTACTACATGCTTTTTAGATACTTTAAGCAAATTTGCGTATCACATTGTATTGAAATGGTTGGTTTTGATGTGTATCTTCTCTCTTAAGCTGTAAGCAGCTTGAAAGAGCACAGCATAGTGGTTAAGCAACCAGACCGCCTGGGTTTAAATCCCAACTCTGCTATTTACCAGCATTGTGACCCTGGACAAATTACATAACCTCTCTGTGCTTCAGTTTTATCTCTGAAATGGAGATAATAGTACCCACCTCAGAGAGTTACAAGGATTAACTGAGTTTCTGTAGCAAAGTGCTAATCAGAGAGGAAGCAGTTATAATTCTGTGTTTTTATTGACTTAAACTAAACAGGCACATGGCAGGTGTTTGTTGAATAAATAAACGAGAGAAAGCGTATATGACAGTTCTTTCTCACAGATTCTAAAGTCATAGAGAGACTGCCCCATAGCCATTAATATGAGGTTTATAATAGGATCAATAAATATTTGTGGAACGTGCTTTATAAATATGAATCCAGTGGCTGCAGATTGAGAAAGGTAAAAGTCCTAAATTATACAATGAATTAGATTCATATCAAATAAATGGTCACACAGTATTTTATATTAAGGTTGTGAAATACATTCCCTTTTGTTTTAAAGCTCCCAGTTGGGAAGATTATTTGACTTGCATGGTTGGTTTTAGCCAGCTTCTAGCTCTCTAATAACCTGGGGGAAATCCACAAGGTAGATATCAGCTGGGATCACGGAGGGAGCCAGGACCATGAAATGGCAGCTGAAGATGAATACTGAGAGTTTGTGGTCCCCACAGGGTGGATGCGGACCCCAGACCTGCCACTGGGGAAGATGTAGGGAGCTTTGCAGCTGATTTGGTTCATCCATCCTCTGTACCCCAGAGGAAGGCTCCTGCCACTCTGAGACTTTAGCTGGAAAGAATGAATCAAATGAAGATTTCAAAAAAGCAGATTAAAAAAAATGCCTTTTTTGGCAGATCAGGTAGGTACGGGGCTATTTCACAGTCCAGCAACCACGCACACGCATGTCAGCGACCATACCGTAAAAAAGCAGGGGACCTGTTTGTTCAGCAAGAAATGCTTACACTGGCTGCTTCCCTTCCCTCCTGGCTTTGTCACTCAACTCTCCTAATTCTGTGCTGGAGAGGTGTTGGTTTTTTTTTTTCTTCCTTTCCTTGGCTTTTTAAAGTAACATCGGTGGAGCAGCTAATGAGGCGGTGGAAACCAAGCTGGTCCATTCTGGGTTGCTAATGACTCCATTCCCGGGAGCCTAATCAAAGATTTGTACATTTAATTGCTGTCAAGTCAGCTCCAACCACCTGCCATTTTTTGCGGCACCTGAGCTTGCAGCGTGGCAGCCCCTGATTCTAAGTGAATCCATCACCATTTCTAAAGCCAGGCTGCTGGGCAACCCTGAATCTGTTTCACTAGGGAGGGCAGAGATCACAGACCTTTCAGAGAGGTGTCACTAACCTAACAGGGTCAGCACTGGTGGAAACTGCTTTTCTAGAATCAGTTTCTCCTACTTTTAGGGGGAGGGAAAGGCCGGGTGTGTTGAGCATGGGGGATGAGGAAAGAGAGAGAGGAGGGAAGGAATGACATCCGATCACGTTCTTTCAGAATCTGTTGATGCTTTTCTCCCTAAGGATGACTTCATTTCCATCCCCAGGGCATGGCCGTGCCATTTGTCAGTATTTACTGGGGATCCTTTTTAGTGAAACAGTAATTTTTTTATTGTCTTTCCCAAAATCCAGGTTGTAGTTGTACTCTGGGCTTTTTTTTGGAGATTTGGAGTAAGAGAAGACAGTTAATCTGAACCCGAGTTTAACCTAATGGTACATAATAGGGATAGAAGTTAGTTAGAAAAGCAAATTATGTTTAGTTTTTGCTCTATTTGCAATAAAAATTCTTTAAACTCATGTCCTACACTGACTTGACTCTTTTCACCTCTGACATGGGGCCATATCTAACAAGTTCCCTGCTGATGTTTATCTCACTGAACTGGGGGAACTATCTTAAAGCCTCTTGGAAAGGCCAATCTCCCTGTCTGCATGTGGATGAGACTGGCTTTGCAAGAACTTCATCAGCTGTGTCTACCTACTGGTAACTTGAGTTGGCCATGGGAAGGAGGTGCTGACCCTGAGAATTTAGGTTCTTCCCATCACAGGCTCCAGCCTGATATGTGGTTAGCCCTTACCCTCTGAGAATTCTTTCAGTTGGAATATGGGTAATTGTGTTTAGGAATTCATTCTCCCTTAGGGTGACCCACCATCTCCTCCTGTCCCAGGCTGAGGGGTTTCCCAGTGCTAAAGCTTAGAGCTCTGAGAAAACCAGGACACTTCATCCTGTGTCCTTTTGGTTTAGCAAAATCTACATCAAAAAAAGATTTCAGTTCATCGAAATCTACATCAAAAGAGATTGTCAATTCAGATTTACAAGTAAAATGAAGGTAAATACTGTCTGGCTATGAGCATTTTTTTCCATACCCTTGCCAAAAAAAAAAGGGGGGGGGGAACTAAGGTATTAAGGTTGATAAATATTCACTCATGAGCCCCAGCTTGCTGTTGGCAAATACTTGCTCTAGGCAGCTTTGGAACTGGACCCATTTCTTATTGTTGACTAACAGTGAAGAAGTTTTTTTTTTTTTCCTTTCTAAAAGAAGTTTGCTAAACTTGGACTGATTTCTTAAAGAATAAATTGGGAGAGTCAAATACTTTCATCATTTCACTGCACCCTATAGCTTCTCCTTGACCTTAACCTGCATTTCTAGCTTAGCCTTTTATGACCAATCCGTTGATCTGATGAAGATACTGTGGTGACTAGCTATGTCCTAAAGCTTTTTGTTAATTGTTGTTTTCTTGTATGTATTTGTCTTCCTCCACAACGCACAGTTGTCACCATGTTCCAGAAACATGCACACTTGTTTTGATTTCTTCCTTACTGTTTTGTCTATTTATATCAGGGAACCCTGGGAAGTGTGCACGATAACCTTACCAGAAAGCTAAATTAATTCTGAAGAGCAAACACCATACGATCTGCCAATCAGATGGGAAAATATTGTTCATTGTTATTCGCTTATTACTCTATATCATTCCCCAGATTGATTTCCCCAGATTGAAATCACAGAGAGGAGGTACGCTTGCTCTTGATTCCTTTGGAATTTAGATCTCAACGCACCCACGACCTGGGACGATAGAACAAAAAATAATCATAATTGCTATCAACCTGGGAAGACAGAACAAAAAATAATCGTAATTGCTACCAATCTGACAAGACCGAGGAGGGCAAGGGTGTGTATAGGCAGGTGTATATATTTTTATGGAAAAGTTAACTTGGCAGCCTTCTTGATGGAAAATTCGATGCCCTTTGGGTTGGAAATCCCACTGGAGCAAAAATGCCCTGAATAGGGGACTCCTGGTTCTGTCACCTTCTGCTCATCTTACAGGCCGTGCTCAAGCTCTGCCCTCCAGGAGTATCCTTCCCTTGCCAGGTCTCCTCCCCACCTCTGGGCTCCTTTCACCCCTCCTTCTCCCATGTGGTAGTTATTTTGCATCCCTGTTTTAGCCCTTACTACATTGCCTTGGGGCCAGTTGGGTGTGTATTTGTCTCCCATTATGGCTTCACATCTGTTGAGGCCAGGATCCAGCACTTATTTATTGTGGGTGCCTTTCTGCCTCCTGCAAGCCTTGGCACCCAGTAGGTACTCAGTTAATGTTTGTTGGGATGACTGGCTGTTACACTTGAAACAGTTGCAGTGATTCTAAGGACAATTCCTGGCTGATCATTTCTACAAAATTTATTGTAGTTATTTTAACAGTATAAATAGAATTGGGGCCAAGTCGAGAGACTCTAATGTTCTGCCCTAATAACATACAGGCTGGGCACAGGCATACTTAGAGGTTAAATCGGCTGCAACTTAAGAGCTGAGATTAAAAACATAGGGTTGAAAAGGCAATTGGTTTGCTTTATTTCATTCATAGTTTGCATGCTTGCTTCTTTCCCACGGGTCCCATAAAACCCAGAGCTACGTCAGATAAAATCATGAGGAGCTCATCCCTCTTGCCGCCCCCTTTTCCGTAAAAGTGGGAAAGCTGCCTTCTGCTTTGCTGTGGGAGAGACAGACAGACTCTGTCCCAGAGAAGCATTTATTATCACCCTGCAAACCTTTCAGGATCACTAGTCAAAATGATCCCCTGTGCACTGGAACGGACAGGTCTCAGCTCAGCCTGAATCACGTTCACTGCCTGCGCATTCAGCTCACCCCAGGATTACAGTTAATGGTGAAAGAAATGGAGTGTTCTCCTTGGGAAACCTGGGCCGTACTGCAGATATTTCTCACTTTGCCCGATAGATCTGGTCCCAGAGAGCATCATGGAAATCCCCCTCTTAGAAACCCAGTCACATTTAAAGTGCATGAAAAACAGAGTTGCCATCGTGCCTCAGCAGGTTAAGAACCTGACTAGTATCCATGAGGATGTGGGGTCATACCTGGCCTCAATCAGTGGGTTAAGAATCCGGCGTTTCCATGAGCTTCAGCGTAGGTCACAGACATGGCTCAGATCTGGTGTTGCTGTGGCTGTGGCACAGCAGCTCCAGTTCAGCCCCTAGCCTGGGAACTTCTATATGCTGCGTGTAGCCATAAGAAAGATAGATAAATAAGTAAACAATTAAAATGCACAAAAAAGCTGGCCACATTGAAGGTATTTATGCATACTTTAAGATTTACATCTCTGCTAAAGAAGTATCAATCCATAAGTTCTCTCCTGTGAAAATCCAGATTTTTTGCAAACTGAACTTGCTCCAAGTGTGATGTGTAAGGACTGTTAGGGGTTGGGTGCAGGTAACACGGAGAGGTATAATTACTAACAATTATTAATGTTTCGGGCCTCCTCTAAAGCACATGGGTTTTTGGGCTTTGGTTTCTCCCCTATTCTGCTGCCTGTCCAGTCTCTCCTCTCCCCGTCCCTAATCTCCTTTGCCTCCTTCCCCAGCTCACCTGGATGAACAAAGAAAAACACAGAAGAGGGAAAGGAGAGACCTTTCTCCACTGTCTCCTGAGGGTGTGGGCCTGTTGACAGGGAGTGAGGAGAAAGTTGAGAGTGAGGAAAGAGAAATGGGGAAAAAAATACAGCTTCTAGAGTGTAGGGAAGCAACAGAGTGGGATTAAGCCCTTTCTGAACCCTTCCGTCTTCCTGGCCTGCCTGAGGAAGGGACTCCCGGATCTGTAGCAGGGAGCATCTGCCCTTGTCCCATCCCATTCCTAGGCTCTCACTCCCTCACCAGCCCTGCATCCCTGGCTCCATTGCCCACACAGGCGCCACGGAACCAGAAGGGCTTCAAGCAGGCGCATGGTGTGAGGGCTCCATCTTTTTCTTGTGACTGTTACAGAACCGCGTGGGAATTTTGTTATTCAGGGAGGTGATGTATCAGAAAGAGAGAAGAAAGTTTTGTCAGATGAACTTATCAGCTGCAGGAATTTTCCCTGCTGCATACTTCCTAACATTCTGACTCTTCCGGTTTGAACATTTCCAAGAGCGTTCCTATGCCCACCCAAAACATGGTGCAATCTGTAACATGATCTGTAGGTCTCATGCAGTGTAGCAGTGGGATCTACATTACCAGGAAGATGTATGGAAGGTATGGTGTGTTTCCCACTATTTTGTGCAGGTGAGTCTAGTGATTTCAGATATAGCAGCACAACTCCCGAGATACTGAAATTCTCATAGAGATACCTCACAGCCATGTGCTGCCACTGGGTCATCCTTGGAGCCTGGTAACACAAAGATTCGTGGACAAAGGAAAGGTCAGACAGTTGATCTCAAAACTGCAAATATCCAACTGTTTTCAATCGTGTAGTCAAAATACCTGAACAGTGCCCTGAACCACACACTTGTCAACTAGATCATGTCTGCATCCATGTTACCCAATCCAGTCCCCCATTCAGGTATCCACTTAATCATTCTCGGGGAAACATATCTACCTAAACACTGAGGTTGGGAGTAGAATAATCTCAGACTTCCCTTGTGGTTGACAACATAACAACAACAAGTTGCTTCTATAGTGGCTGTGGCTCCATCCCTGGCTTGGGAACTTCCCTCTGCCACAGGTGCGGCCACTTGTAAAAAAGAAAAAATAATCTCAGCTACTTTTTTCCTTCTTTGTGCACGTATGCGCACGCACACACAAATGTCATTTAAAATTATTTTTGGTTGAGTTTATTGGGTGTACTTTACATATACAAAAATTCAGTCTTTTTAGTGGCTAGGTCTGTGAGTTTTGGCAAGCACGTTTCTTGTGTGACCACCACCGTGACCAACATGTAGAACAGTTCTTACACCTCCTGAAATGCCTTGTTCACCCTTTTGTAGTCAGCCTCTTCCCCCTTTCCAGCCCTGGCAACCATTGATCAATTTTCTGTCCCTAGTTTGCCTTTTCCAGAGTGTCAGGTAAATGCAATCAGTAAGTATGGAGTTGAGCAGGGTGAGGGGAGGAGGGCTGACCTTTTTCACAGAGCATAACACGTTCGAGATTCATCGTGTTGTTATAAGAGTTTGTTATAGAAGAGTGTCAGTAGTTTGCTCCTTTGTATTGCTTTGCAGTAACCTGTCTAGTACACGGTGTAGTATAGTTTTGTATCCATTTACCAGTTGAAGGACACTGAGATGTTTCCAGTTCTTGGTGGTCATAAATAAGGCTATAAACATTTGTGAAGTACCTTAGACATTTGGTTGTAAGAGTTGTATTTGAGTTGAGCTCCAGAAGAACACCCAGGGACTAGAAGACTTGGGGGAGCCCTGGGGAGAAGAGTGTGTTTGCTTGGCCATTCTGTCAGGCTCAGACCTGTCAGCTAAATATGGGCTAGTTGGAGCTAGAGGCTGTTATTGTTTTCATTGAGGCACTTGTCGATTAGAAATGAGAGTCAGCTCTTCCTCTCAGCTCCTGGGGAAGAATGTAAGTGTATGGTGGCCACCATGAATTGAGTCGGCCCAGGTTGTCTCCACAGTAAAGGAATATGACCTTGGATCTGGCAATTCCCAGGACAGGTCATCTATGTGTCCTGGATGAATTCTTTTTCAAATCATGGAGAACTGCTCTTTAATAGACAAGGGAGAATACAGAAACTGTGGATAGACTGTTTGCTAACCAATTCCTCAGGGTCATTCTGGTCGAATAAACTTTCTTTTGGCTAACTTAGGGAACCTGTGCGTCTCACAGTGATGGCCTCAGAAGTTGGTAAGGATAATCCTAGCTTCCTCTTGTTTGAGAAAGAAACAGATCTGGAGAAAAGGCCTTAGTCTAGCCAGGGGACGGGTAATTAGGGATAATGGTGCCCCCAAACAAAACAGATTTTCCTAATTCTATATGAATTCCATTTTTTCCCCTAATCACAACATAAACTGATTTTCAAGCAAGAAAGGTCTGAACCAACATGAGAGTGACAAGATAAAGCAGTTGGGTGGGACACCACAAAAATGGAGAATGGAAAAGGGGTGGAAGACTGGAAATGAGAAAAAGTCCTGGTTTTTAAATTCTGACCCTCTGGGCCTCAGCTGGGGTGGAGGAGGGAGGGTCCTGCGGCAGTGGGGATGGTGGCGGTGAAGGCGATCGAGAAGGAGGTGTGTGTGTGTGTAGAATTGGGACAGCAGCATGGAATCAATTCATGAGGGGAAAAAAAAGAAAGGTCATGAGTGGAGTAGAGCTGCAGCAGGCAGCAAATAACTTAACCGCAGAAGGATTTTAGTTACAGCCAAACACACGGTTTCCTCATCGGTCAGAACACATGTGGAAGAGTTTGTTCGGCTCTAGAACTCATGTGGGGAGGGACAGCTCTTCTGCTGTTGATGTCTGTAGGGAGTAACTTAGGAAAAAGTAGTATTTTAGGGTAGTTTTCAAAATTAAGAGTAGGGTTGGCTCGCTATGAATTTTAGTGGTGGTTGTTTGAGAAGGGAGCTTATTCTCCTCTTTCCTTCCTTCCCTCTTCGTCCCTCCCTCCCTTTTCTTCCTCTCTCTTCCTCCCTTCCTTCCCCCTCCCTCCCTCACTCTTTTTCCCCTTTTCTCCCTCCCTCCCTACCTTCCTGCAGCAAACCTGCAGGAACTCCCTGAGCTGTGCTCTGGGCATTTAGGGAGCTCCTGCTTTCCGCAGAGCTCCACCATGGATGACTTCATGGGAGTCACACGCTAGTAAAAGGGGTCACATTTACATTCATGTCGTTCAAAGCAACAGTTATTGTGACTGAGATGGACAGATGGTTCCGTGGAGGCACGAAGAGGGCAGGGATCTGCTTGGCCTGAGGTCAGGAAGGCTGGCAGGGTGAATCCTGAAGGACCCGTGGACCTTCACTGAGTAGACAATGGGGGAGCCATGCTTCTGGCAGAGGAACGTAATTCACAGAAGCACAGTAGTATGAATTACTGTGCATGTTCAGGGAACTCACCAGAAGTGGTTCTTAGGGCTGGGCCTTAACAGTGGGAAGGGCGTCAGGGACAGCACGGAGTTGCACCCCTGGGGCTCAGAGCCCAAGCCTCATCGCAAATGAGAGAGGAGCGGCATCCTCTGGCGTCATAGGGCTTCGAAGTTTGAGTCCATTTGGGTGGTGAACCATGCAGGCTGAGATGAGAGGCAGAGTGATCACTTATTGGTTATTGCAATAATTCAAGAAAGAGGTGATACAATTTGGAAGACAGAGAGAAGGCACCAGACCCAAGAGGCTGTTTTAACAAGACAAACTCCCCTGGGTTTGGTACCAACTGGGGAAAAGAGAGATGCGTGGGGCCTGATTTCTAAGGGGCTGATGCAGTTCTGTTAGAGTGGGAGACATAAAAGAAGGAGCTAGTTTGAAGAGGAAGAAAGACAAGTTTGATTTTCGATCTACCATGGAAATGACTAGGAACCTATAGAAGGAAGATCTTCCTGACATTTAGATCTGTACGGAAGTGAGCTCTCCATCACTAGGAGTGTTCAAGCACAGTCCCGCAGAACCATCTGTCAAGGTTGTAAAAGAGGGTGATTCCTGTATTAGGATGGACGCCAGAGTAAACAGCCTTTCAGATCTCTTCCAACATTAATAAGATTCTATGGAACAATAGGAGTAGAAAAAGAAAAGCTATTTGTTTCATCTATATTGATGTTTCTCGACAGATTTTAAATCCCACTGTGGGAGTTCCTGTCGTGGCTCAGTGGTTAACAAATCCGACTAGGAACCATGAGGTTGCGGGTTCGATCCCTGGCATTGCTCAGTGGGTTAAGGATCCGGCGTTGCCGTGAGCTGTGATGTAGGTTGCAGATGCGGCTTGGATCCTGCGTTGCTGTGGCTGTGGCGTAGGCCGGCGACTATAGCTCCAATTAGACCCTTCGCCTGGGAACCTCCATATGCTGTGAGTGCGGCCCTAGAAAAGGCAAAAAGACCAAAAAAAAAAAAATCCTACTGTGACATATACCATGAAATAAAAACAAGCAGAGAAAGAGAGTGACAAGTTGAGTGCACACTTTTTATGTGTGCATCGATAGCTGAACATTTACTTTATGTCCATTTTTATAAGAGGCTGTTTATATCCAGAACTTTAGTTGCTGTTTAACAAATCAACATTCAGTAGTTGACATACTCGTCAATGTCAGGGGCTGTGACATAGGCAGCTCTACGTGCGTATGCGTAAATATGCAGTTATGTGTGTGTAAATAAAAAGAAAGGGATCATGATTTGTAACTAAACGATGACTGTTTTCCATTTAGTGCAATATCTATTCTATTACCGCAAAGCAGTCATTTACAAATCTTTTGCAAGGCCCTGATTCGGAGGAGGGTTAAATATCAATCTAAGTATAACATCAGTATGTAAACAGATTGATGAATTGCTAGATTGCTGGGATATAAACCATATGGAACTCCCTAACGCTTGGAGGAGCTGAGGATAATTTTAGCATTGCATAAAAACCAAGGACGAGACGGAGCTACATGACGACCAGTTGATTAAACTTCCCCACACTATTCTGGTTTCACTCTCAAGGCTACATGGGACAATTAGCATTTTGAACAGTAAAATATAACTTGCTAGATTGTTTCCCGCCGGATGCAGGATTAATGGCCCCTGAGGGTTTTGGTGCTGGAAAAGACTGTGAGGAGAGATGGTGCAGGCTGTTACCTGTTTCCTCAGATTTGGGGCGGATGTGATTAAGGTTTGGAAGCATCTAGCGGGTCTTCAAAGGGGTCCACGATGCAAAACAGAAAGGTTAAGGATCCCTTGCTTTTCACATAGTAGGAGTGAGGCTAGAATCCAGGATTCTTCTCTCTCCATTCTGAGCCCTTTTTATGAAATTACACCAGCCTCACACAGCAAATCCAGCAACGGTATCATGTATTTTACTCCTCGCTGTGGTGAGTTTAGAGGCTCTCTCTTTCTTGGGTCCTATAAGTAGAACCTTCTTCCTTTCTCGTTGTGGATGTAACTGAGCTATGCACGCTGCAGGTGGATGGAGTTCACTTAGGGGGGTCCTGCGTGTGCTTTGGTGACTTTAAGGAATTTCGGGCTATATCCACACAGTCCGCGTAGAGCCAAGAATTAAGCAATTGGGGGCTGAATCTAAGTACAAAAGGCAGCCAGTGTGGAAAATGACTTCAGCCCTCATTGAATTTGGATCCTGCAAATTTGAACTGGAGTTAGCAAAGAAAAGGAAGATTTGTGTGGAGTGCTCAGAGGTGAGCCGTGAGAATAGAGAGGAAGGCTCCCAGGAAAGGCTCCCAGAAAGCCTTTGGCTCCTGGGCCAGGAAGGCTGAGGGTGAAGAAGATAGTGGCTGCTGGGCTTATACAACCTTTCCCCCAAGGAGTCATGTAACACGGCTTCTGAGCACACAGGGCTTCAGCCCTTCACCTTGACCCCTGGGGAGCTGCTGGCAAGAGGGTGATGTGACAGCCAGAAGAGCAAGTCAGGGACAGTGCTGGGCAAGGCTGGGCCTGCCACTTCCTGGGGGCAGGAGGGGGTCCCTGGAGACCTGGCTGGGCTCAGGAGGAGCTGGGCCTGGAGCAGCCCCAGTACATCTGACTCCAGACTGGCCTCCTTTCTCCCAGGAGTGCCTCTAGGAGGAAGCCTGGAAAGTAACCAGAGCAAAAAAACATTGTTTTGCTGCCTTTGCTAGTCCATTCGGCAGGAGTGTGCATTCTTTCTACGAGATTTTAAAAAAATAATAAATGAGAGTGTTCTTATAGTTTTCCTTTAGGGACAGTAACAAATGCCTCTCTCAATGGATATTAGATATGATCATTTTCTAACTTCTTTAGGTAGTGATTCCATATACGTCTCTGGAAACTTCCCTCACTGCAATTCCAGTAGGCTTTACTACCTGGAGCTGAGGGAGGGGCCCTCCTTGTCAGTATCTGGAACAGGACCTGAGGGGTACAGCATTTCCAAGAATGAGTATGTGGAACAAGGGTAGAAAAACGTATGCACGTCACCCTGAGTGATACCTGGTCAGACCTGCCGTGAGAGCTATCTTATGAGGGTTTATTAACTAAATAAAACATGATGAACATGTATGCTAGAGTAGGCTCTGTGTTCAATGGACTGACTTCAGTGAACAGATTCTTATTCTCTGAGAGGATGGGTAAGGAGGAGGAGGAAGATGAATAAAGCAGGTGGAGGAGGGGAGGGCGGGAAGGAGAGGGGAGAAATTGCAGCAACATAGGACGCTGTCCTGAATTTTGAGGCACTAAAACCTGCTGCACTTCCCAAAGGAAGTTTCTCGGTGTCTCTGCTTCCCGGTCCCTGGTATATTTCACGTGCCAGAGTTAGAAGCCATCCTGGTTTTGTCAGCTGCCCCACTAGGCATGTGACCTTTGGCAGAAATAGCGTGTGTTTGCTCCCACCTGACTCCCAGCAGCAAGTCCACTTAGATAAAGCTCTCCTCTCAAGGCCGTCTCTCCGCAGATGACCTCTGGGGTGCTCACGCTCAGTTTTCCTGCTTTTGAGACCTTCCTAGTCCAGTCTGCCTTATCACTGGGAAAACTTGACCTCCAGCACACAAAGCGTGCCAGGGCACATAGAGCACGGAGGGGGATGGAACTTTCTGACTTGAAAGTCGGTCTGTCTTTGCTTAGCTTTGAAATGGGCCTTTTGTGTTTGGAAACTGTGCGAAGTTCTGTGCATGCTGACCTGCAAACACAGATACCAAGAAATTCTGGGGCCAGAGTGTGCATGTCCCTGGGATAAGGGCGATTTGAGTTGCATAATAATAAAAGCTGGCACTGCCTGCTTAGGCTTTTGGACTCTCCAAAGGCAGTCCTTTCTGGTCTTGGGGCTTTGGTCCAGGGGAAAAGAGCACAGACTTTTGAAATAAAGTGTGTCTGAGTCTTCATCTGGCTGTTCGCCAACCATGCGAACTTGGGTGTGCTGCTTTGCTCAGGAAGCCCAGCTCCAGTTTTATCAGATATAATAAGGAACAATGTCTCCTTCACAGGATTTTTGAGAGGATGAAACAAGGTAATAAATGCTTTCTAAGAGCTTCCCCAGTGTTTTATTTCTTCCCGCATTTTATAGATAAAGATACTGAGGTCCAGAAAGGTTAAGTGACTTGTCCAAGCTGGGAGGTTTTATATTCTGGAGCTTAGGTCAAAAGAGGTGGTCAAGAAATGCTTGTTAAAGTCAGATTAACATTGTATTTCTATGACTTTAGCTCCTTCAGAAATTTGCCTTTTGGGCTAAAGGAACCATGGTGTTCTTTAATGTTTTCTCACTAATTGTTTTAGGTTCGATTTTCTTCTAGAAGACATTCTGAGAGATAAAAGGGACAATGAACTCCTGTTGCATCTCTTCTGTGATCTTCGTAATATAGAAATTTTTAACAGAGTTAACCCACAGCTATAGATAGAAAATGAGGAAAGCACGAACAAACACAGACCTTGGTATAGTGTTTTGCAAACAGTATGTGTCCAATAAGTATACGCTGATGGGGTGTTTAGAAAGATCAGTTCTCTGATATTCTGGTAGAAGGCCAACAAGGCCTGGAAAAGAAAACAGACATTTCATGTTGCTGTAAGCATCCACCTTTGGAGGAAAATAAACAGAGAGTTATGACAACAGGGCTGGGGTCAATGTGACACTCTAAGAACTACAAAATCAAATGGGTTATTTTGGCAAAGGGAGTTCTAGACACTTGCGGCAGCACCAGATGATGTTTATTTCAACAAGATTATTATAATGTATCTCTTGGATTAAGTTTTTCCTATTACAAGGACATTGTGTCAGATTCAGCTAAAATAAACTAATGCTGACTCTGCCTTCCAGATATAGTTTCTTTTCAACTTTCAAAAGCCCACTTAAACATCTTTACCCTTATTGCCTTTCTGACTTGATCCCAAGAACAATCCTGTGAAGTAAAGGAAGAAAGTATTTTTATGTGATCTTTACAGAGTAGTGATTAGGAGGCAGTGTATCTTAGGTCCTTCTAGCAAAGTGGCTGGTGTATAATGGGTCCTTAATAAACAAATGTTCACTGTCACTTGAGTGTTTGTGGTGAGTGTGGGAGACTGCTACTCCCTCGCTGAGTGACCTTGGGCAAGTTATTCAAGCACTTCAGCCTCAGTTTCATGATCTGGGATATGGGAGTAACAACTAGGCTAACCTTATGAGGGTTATTGTGAAGATCACCTGAGTTGATACATTCAGAGTAGGGCTGGCTTATCCGAATGCTCGATGCATTACTGACTAGTATTTGTACCTATCCCAGAGTCACCTTTCAAGTCATTGGTGGAACCATGATTTGAACTCAGGTTGCCTGGCTTGAGAGCCTGGGTCACTAATCCTTATTTGTTTTGAATGAGTAACCTCCCAAATAAATGAAGAAATAACCTGGAATCACACGGCAAGGTAGTGGCCTGAATCCACGCCTCCAGTCACTCAGGCCACTGGCCCTGCGCCCGATGGGGGCTGGGCTACGAGAATGCACAGATGTGTTTCTGGGAGGGTGATCGGAGTGGGTGCTGCTGCCTCCACGTGCTCCAGGCTCCTCCTCTGTCCTCATACACCTCCCTCTTGGTTGCTGAGCTCGAAGGGGGTTGGCATTCCCGCTGTCAGTCCTCTGCATTTTGGAGGTAAAGTACTAGTTTACAGAGGGAAAAAGGAACTTGAGTGAGCTCAATGCTAGTAAGTGGTTATTAAATAGCACAGTTTTCTAAGCACTTTCACATCCAGCCATCCTCTCAGCGGGTCGTTGGAACAGTGATGTAGATTTTTATCTCCGTTTGTGAAGCAGTCCGGGCACAGAGACCTCACATGGATTGTCCCCGTGGCAGGATGGGCAAAGCCCGAAGCCCAGCCTTCCTCTGGGCTCGCCCAGTTCCAGACCACCTGTTCCTTTCTGGACAAAGTGTTTGACCCTTTATCCTGAAGGATCTTTGTCCCTGGCCTCAAAAAAAAAAAAAAAATCATTTCATGACCTTTCCAGTGTTGATTTTGATCTTCTTGGGAAAGTTTGGGTTCGAACCCTCCTGAAGGCAGAGGAATGGGACAAGCTGAGCTCCCAGATCACATCTTCAGCCACGGGGTCTGTGATTCTTTTCCAGGATTTTATGAAGGAAATGAAAGTGTTCACTTGGAATGCTTGGTGTAGACACTATTGCAGCAGCTGGAAAGAACCATTTATTTGGGACCGACTAACCTTGTGCTGTGATTTAAAAAAATGTATGGGAGAAGGAGGGGGGCATTAGGAAAATGATTTCATCTTTCCTTGTGCTGTGATTTTAAAAAATATATGGGAGAAGGAAAGCGGGCATTAGGAAGATTATTTCATTCACTTCATATGCTGTCTTATTCTGATGCTATTTTATTTCAGAGCTTTAGTCCATAGCCCTCTTCCACATAAAGCAGTGCTCTCTGTGTTCTTCCCGCTTCATCATGTGTCTTTCCCTCCCATCTCTAGAGATTGTTTTTCATTTTGAACCCAATTGCTTCTTTGATTCTGTGGCAAATCGCCCTCCTGAGCGTGTGGCATAATTACTCCCATGGCAATGGGCTGAAGTTAGAGCCGGGCCATTACGCGAGGCTGCAGGCTGAGCTGAGAGATCAGAGCTAAGAGTTCCTTTTAAAACAGCCATCCTTAATAATAGCAAGAAATTACTGGCATGATAAATTGCTCTTTTGATAAAGGTTTTGTCCCCGTCTTTTAAAAAGCTGTGTGCTACACTGAGAAAAATTTTCCACATTTTTAATTGTGGATCATTTTATCTAAGAAAAACTTCCCAGTGAAAATGGTCTAATGAAATGTACTGAGTTTGGCTTTGGCAAAGCTCCACGTCATCCAAAAGGAGTGCATAAAAGCACACATGAACAATATTTGCTGATACCTTAAAGTTTAAGTGATAATTTGTATCAGAAGCAATGTGGGAGATTGAGAAGTGGAGATGGGCCCCTGAGTAGAGCACCTCCTCCTCACACACTCACATGAATGAGTAGGGAGAAAGGAAGTGTGGTGTGCTGCCACCAAGCGGTGAGTCAGGTAAGACCGGTGACTACCAGGGCCTCACTTATCCGGAAGCCAGCCTTGTCCATCCGGAAGACAGACAAGAAAGGCAAGATGCCCTCGGTGCTGTCCAGGAGAAGGAAAAGACATTCTGAAGCTTATGTGTTCTACTCATAGAATGCAAAATAGGAACCTTGTTTGTGCTTATCTTAGTCATGATTCTAATAAGCTTGGATTCTAACCCAACAAATGGTAGCAGTTGTTTTTGTTTGTTTTTTTTTAATGGCCATAGGAATGGCATGTGGAGGTTCCCAGGTTAGGGGTCCAATTGGAGCTACAGCTGCTGGCCTGCGCCACAGCCACAGCAACATGGATGCGAATCCAAGCCGTGTCTGCGTCCTACACCACAGCTCACGGCAACACCGGATCCTTAACCTACTGAGCGAGGCCAGGGCTGGAACTTGTGTCCTCACAGATACTAGTCAGGTTCATTACTGCTGAGCCACAACAGGAACTCCCAGATTTTTAAAAATTACCTCTGTTATTATCACTGTAAGTCTGAGTGAAAAATCCCAGCAGTATCTGGATACAAAATTACGTGTGAGCCTTGACAGCTGACACCATGTTTTATTCATTTCCCTGTGCCCAGCGCGCACCTCGGGCCTCCCACTTAGTATGTTCTCCGTGGATATTTATTGAAAGAACTGAAGCTGAGGAGAAGGGGTTGACCTAAACATCTGGATCTGGGTCTTTCCAAATGTGTATATGGGAACTGAAGCCCTCCCCAACTGAGCAGCTCCTGTGGGGAGCGTGTGTCGAGTGAGGAAAGAAGGCCACCAACAGCACCTGTGGAGCATCATCGTGAAAAAGGGACAGGCGGGTGGGCGGGGGCGGGGAAGCAGGGAGGGAGACCAGAGGCACCAAGATGGCGCTGAGTTTCCCAGTGGGCTCTGGAGCCCTGATCCCCCTGTGCTCCTTTGCATCATGAGACTTCTCGGGCCATGTGATATATATACCTACTCGACTTGGCACTATACTGAATCTGTCATTCATTGAATTTAACAGCCTATAATAGGATTGGTGATGAGCCTTTTTAAGAATTCAAGTATGAATTCTACACAGCCACATGGGGAAGGTATTTAGGCCAGGGTGCCTTTGGTCTGCTCTTCTGGTCTTCCTGCTCATGTAGGTTTTGATCATAGACTTTAAGCTGGTTCCAGATGGTGCAGCAAGGCGGTCACAGTGACTCACCCGGTCTCTGGGGAAGATTCTCACTGAGGAGGTGGTGGTTGGTTGCAGAGGATTAGTGGGTTGCGAACCAAGTTGGCACCTATTGAAGGCTCTGGGCTCTCTTACTGGGTTGAATCACATGCCCCAGTGGAAACTTTCCCCATCCTGGGAGTCATTAATGTGTCATAACCCATCATTTTCAAATGATAGGGTGTTTGGGACTTCCCTTCTCGCTCAGCCCACAGATCCTTATCCTCACAGACACACTGAACCTTCAAAATGAAAGACTCCTCCAGCTCACTTATTTGGTTCACTAAGGGCTACCCAGCAAGGGCGATCACCACAATGAAGTGATAGAGGCCGTGTGTCTGAGGATGGGATTCAGTCTTGCCAGTGTTTACAAGCAAGGCTGAATTTCCAGGTGCCCTTCATATTTCCATGTTTATAAGGGATTCTGAAATGGAAGTTGAAAGAGATGGAGTCAAGCATTTGCATAGGTTACTCAGTCTCACGTCTGAATGATAAACAGTGATGCCAGGACCAAATGGACAGTGAGGACAAGAAGGATGACAGAAAAAGAGGCTCTTAAAGGCATAACCTGCCCCCTCCACCCGCCCCTGGGACTTCCTCTCCTCTCCCTTCCTGATGACCCTGCTGATAAATTTAGATGGTGATGTCTATGTTGAGTTTTGTCTGCAGAAAGAAGGGAAAATAGAGCTAGTTAGACATTTAAAGGCAGTCACCTGGGTTTCTTACTTACTTTTAGATAAGCGGTATACACACATAGTGTACTCTTGGTAAAGACTCCTGGGGCTGCCTGTTTGCCCAAGATGTGTGACTCCTAAACTGTGGACGGGTTGAGATGCTATCAGAGCAAAACTCTTAATTCCTGCTCACAGATCCCCCTCCACCACACACAAGCACATGCATGCAGTATTTTTTGAGCCCGTTTTTGGCGATATCACCCATTGCCTGTGCTGCCATCCGTCCCTCTTTCAACATCTGCACGTCCATATGTTGTGTCTTCAGTCAGACTGGGCTCCTGCAGGCTCAGCTGTATTCTTCACAGGCCCAGGGACTCTTCTAGTTCCCTCCCAGGCCCACCAAACCTCCAGAATTTTCCACATGGAAACAAGAACATGACGGCCAGGCCCGCAGGACAAGGACATCTGTCTGGCTGCCCTGCTCATTGCTGCCCAGGACCTCAATTGGAGCAGGCAATTAGCCTGGTCAGGATCCAGTGCTGCCTGATTTAATTCAATTACTCTTCACCACAAGAGCGAAGATGGTTATTATAGTGACAGGACCTGGGTGAGGAATACAGGCTCCAGGCCAGCGACCTGCCAACACGTTGTCAAGCTGTGAGGAGCAGGAAGAGCTCCCGAAGAGGACGATGTGAGGGGACAGGGAGGGGCGGGGCCCCCTCTGGATTGAATGTCCCACCCCGACTGCCCTTTCTGACAGACACCCACGGACACTGTGGGCAGCACTGTTGCTAAGGAGAAGCCAGGCCTAGCTGTTACACGATAACTGTAAATTATTCTCCACATCCTGGGGAGGAAGGGGTGAAGTAGGATAAAGGACAGCAGCTGGGAGAGAGAAAGGAACGGTTTTCCAAAGTTCCTGTATTAAGGGAAATTTCTCGTTTATGGTTCCATGTCTCCGTGACAAATTTGATAACTAAGAAGACAATGTGAACCTTACATTAAAAAAAAAAGTTTATCTTGTCCTATTTAGCATTTAGCTCTCAATGTTTAGTGGAAATTCACAACACCATTTATGCCACACTAGCTGCTAGCCAGCCACTGTTCAGAGTTCTTGTGGGCAGACTCTTTTTAACTCCCCCATAGGTCCCTCATCACCCCCATTTTATAGCCGGGAAAAATGAGGCTTAGAGAGGCCGAGTAATCTGCCCAAGGTCACCTAGCTGGCACGTGACAGAGGGGAGTCCACACCTATTGATCACCAAGCCCTTGTTCTTGACTGTTGTTCCAAACGTCCCCTTGGTTTGACGCACCCGCGTCTTCCTTGCCTCTTGCATGTCCCCAGGGAAGTGAAGATAGGTCTACCCACGAGTCCGGGGGCTTCACCAGACCCTGTAGTGGTGAGACATTCTGGGCTCCAGGTTCAAACCCCAGCTCTGCCACTTCCTAGCTGTGTGAGCCAGGAGTTCCTAGTGTGTGGGTTTCCTTGAGTATAAATGGGGTACATATTTCCTCATAAGGTTGTAGGGGGAGCCAACAGAGTCAACTCACTCAAAACGGTGCCTGGGAAAAGTGCTGGCTATTGTTATCACTTCCCTTCTGACAGCAAGTAATGCAAAAATTGGAAGCAAAGGATATTTTCCTCAGGGCGCATGGGGTTGCAGTGCACACAATAAATAGTTGGGCTGCTGCTGGGCACCATAGTCATAAATACTCATACAGGCATTTGAGCCCCACCTTGCTGGGGTGGGGGGTGGCGCTGTATAAGTCCCGGTCAACTCAGAGTTACATTGTTATTCCTTTTGGGGTCGGGCAAGTTATTTTGTTCTTCCTTTGGTCTTTGGACTTTTTTTTTTTTAGAGTGGAAATAGATGTTATGGTTGTTTTTATCTCTGAGATGAAACAATTTTTACGTCTTTCTAAAAAATTGGATCTTTGTTCTTATGAATTGTTTGTTGACATTCTTTACTTTCCTTTTAAAAATCTTATTCAAGTGTGGTGGACTTAACAGTGTTTTGTTAGTTCCAGGTGTACGGCAAAGTGAATTGGTTATACATATATCCATTCCTTTTCAGATTCCTTTCCCATACAGGTCACCACAGAGTATTGGGTAGCTTTCCCTGGGCCATACAGTAGGTCCTTGTTACACGTCTATTCCGTATAGAGTAGTTGGTATAAAAAGGACTTATTCACAAAATAGCAACAGACTCCAAGATTTCTAAACCAAACTTGGGCTTGTGTTTCCAAACGTTGGGGGTGGTGGGGGCGGATAATTTGGGAGGCTGGGGTCAGACGTGCTACCGTTGTATTAGGAGGTCCTGTTAACTTGGGAGGTTGAGATCGACACATGGACGCTATTCTTTTAACTTGATCTCCTATCTTACGCACTACCCCCTTTGACTCAGGACTCTAGCAAACAGGACAGACTGGAGGACTCGCGCAGGGGGAGGGGCAGTGGGCCGCCCTCTCCATCTCCAGGCCACACCTTGGAACAGGGGCTGGCTCCGCCCATTCCCATGGCCTCTGGGAGGAGGAGGAATGCCCAGGGCTGAGCAACCATCATGGTAAACATCCCTCCCACATTATCTCAGCATTTGCCCACCTGCTTCCCTCAGATGAAGCACCATCTAGCAGCTTTGCAGGGAGTTTTGAAAACTCTAGAAACTCACAGGAATTTCCCAAGGCCTTACCACACATTCCAGGTTCATGGGGATGAAGCCAGGGTGCAGGTGTCTCCAGCCTGAAGAAATGCAATGTTGAGTGTTTTGAGTCATACTTGTTAATGATGATCCTTAATCACCGCATGAATTTCTTTCAGGGCCGGGGTCACTTTGGGTAGATAGCATAAATCTAAGCTAGTATGCTTATCAGCGCATATCAAATAACATAGGCCCTGAAGGAATCCAGCTCTGTTGTGATTTTGGCTAGAGCTCTGCTGACCTGGGTGATAAGAATTACGTGCCTCCGCATTACTCTTGAGCAGTGGGGTGAGATGGGGTTTCCGTGCTACTGTGGTCACTTACGATATATGAGCCTGTCCCCTCTGCTTTCAGATCCACCGTGGAGGGGCCAGAGCATACTTACAGAAGTCAGATCTGTCTATCCTTCCACCCTTCCTTCCTTCCTTCCTTCCTTTCTTTCTTTCTTTCTTTCTCTCTTTCCTTCCTTCCTTCCTTTCTTCTTTTTTCTCTTTCTTTCTTTCTTCTTTCCTTCCTTCTTTTCTTTCCTTCCTCCCTCCCTTTCTTTCTCTTTCTTTCTTTCTCTTTCCTTCCTTCCTTTCTTCTTTTTTCTTTCTTTCTTTCTTTCTTTCCTTCCTTCCTTCCTTTTCTTTCCTTCCTCCCTCCCTCCTTCCTTTCTCTCTCTTTCTTTCTTTCCTTCCTTCCTTCCTTCTTTTCTTCTTTCTTTTCTTTCCTTCCTCCCTCCCTCCTTCCTTTCTCTCTTTCTTTCCTTCCTTCCTTCTTTTCTTTCCTTCCTCCCTCCCTCCTTCCTTTCTCTCTCTCTTTCTTTCTTTCCTTCCTTCCTTCCTTCTTTTCTTCTTTCTTTTCTTTCCTTCCTCCCTCCCTCCTTCCTTTCTCTCTCTCTTTTTCTTTCTTTCTTTCTTTCTTTCTTTCTTTCTTTCTTTCTTTCTTTCTCCTTCCTTCTTTCCTTCCTTCCTTCCTTCT
>PVHT020004944.1:31045475-31194414 GCA_004024745.2 Catagonus wagneri
CCTTCCTTCTTTTCTTCTTTCTTTTCTTTCCTTCCTCCCTCCCTCCTTCCTTTCTCTCTTTCTTTCCTTCCTTCCTTCTTTTCTTTCCTTCCTCCCTCCCTCCTTCCTTTCTCTCTCTCTTTCTTTCTTTCCTTCCTTCCTTCCTTCTTTTCTTCTTTCTTTTCTTTCCTTCCTCCCTCCCTCCTTCCTTTCTCTCTCTTTTTCTTTCTTTCTTTCTTTCTTTCTTTCTCCTTCCTTCTTTCCTTCCTTCCTTCCTTCTGATTTTTATTTTTTCTATTATAGATGGTTTACAGCATTCTGTCAGTTTACTCTGGTTTGTTTCAATTGAACGTTTTGGAGTTAGTATTCGAAGACTGATGCTTTCCTAAAGGAGAGCCTGCTTTACAAACGTCCTGACTAGAGCCACCAACTTCTTTAGTGGACTGTAGCTCAAACCAGTGGAGTGAAAATGAACAGACAAGCGGGGACCTGACTCCTCTTCCTCTTTGACACTTTCCAGCAGATTGTCTTGCCTCTCAGCCTCAGTTTCTCCATTGCTGTGGAAACTGAAATCAACCGTTCCAGCAGCCTCACCCTTGTCTCCTGCAGATGAACGAGCTGAATTAGCCTTCCATGCTCTGAGCCCTCCAAAGGCCTGCACTGTATGTTTCATTCTAACTGCTGGTATTATTCAGGCAGTTCTGGACAAGCAGGGCTCCCAGCCACAGCTGGATGTGAGAGGAACAAGGCTGACGGACCACGCACAGGGCCAGCTCTTGGGTCTTTGAAAGAGAACCTGGGGCGGTGAGGGGGATGGCGACCCCAGTCAGGTAACTGTTTCAGCGTTACCCAAAGAGATGTTGCCTTGATTTCCACACCAGCTGAGCTCTGGGATAATTATATTTTAAGCAACACGGAGCATAAAACAGATTCCCTTAGCATCTGGAGAGCCAGTTGCACCCAGGCCTGCCCAGACTGGCCTTTCTCCTTGCAGGGTGTGGGAGAGCAGGGCTTTGCTGGTCCCTGGGGGCCTGCTCGGCCCAGAGCTGTTGCTCAGCTGTGGGAGGCATGCCAGTTCTCAGGTCTGTGATGAGTGGTGTGGTGTCTGGCAAGGCCCCGGCCTGCGACTGAGTGTGACTAATCATGAATCCTTTCAATAACGCTGACGGTTCATCCTCTTGTCTCTCCTTCGCCTGCTTTCCGGGCTGGAGCCGGCTGATATAGGAGCAAATTAGCCTCATTCTGGAAAAGGCAGGGCATGACCAAGGACTCTGAAAGGTTCTCCACGCTCCAGCCTGGATGTTTTGCAGTCAGGGAAATTACTTGACTTGGGTGGGCTGACAGGTATTTTCTGTGGTTGTGCTCCCTGCTCAGTAGCAGACAGCCTCTGAAGACAGTGCCCTGTCACCATGGGCTATTTGACGAATGGAGATTTGACATCAGCCAAGGCAGTGTCATTATTATTGCTCTAGCCAAACTGACAACCCTCCCATTTCCTCTTCAAAGACTACCTTTCATCAAGTAATATTTCCATCCACTCAAGGAGGACCTTAATGCCCTGGACTCCTTAATTGGGGGTGGGAGGCGAAGAAGGGGTGCCCACTTTGTTTCTTGTTAAGTTTGGTGTGCTTTTAACACCAGAGCCGAACTGTGTATTCACTCATGAGGAGTGTGTGTGTGTGTGTGTGTGTGTGTGTGTGTGTACACTTGTACGTGTACGTGTGTTTCTCAGGAATGTTGATAATACCATCTGTTGGTTGGTGGGTTGGAAGAATTTCAGGCTAGTAGGCAGGTTCTGCTGATGTGGGAGTGAAATTTTAGAAAGGGGTAGAAATTGTCTAAGGGCTGTGGTGCCCTCCTCATGGACTAGACTTCTGAGAATGACTCAAATACAGTTTCTTAAAAAGAGGGACAAAGGGTTTAATGTTGAGAGACAAGAGCAAGTGAAAGAAGAGACTTGCATCAGGAGCTGGAAAACATTAAGGCAGGTTTCTAATGTTTTTTATTCCCTAAAATAAACATATTGCCTAACTCAACCTTTTCAGCTTTCCTATTTAAGCCGGTTCCTTTTCTCTTTCTCAGTTTTGTGGGACTACTACTAGCTTTTGGGGAGATCCAAGATGCTAACTAGAGTTACCAAAGCTGTATCTTCCAAATTAAAACTTGAGACATGTGTTCTAACACGTGTCAGTATATTTGCAGGAATGATAAGTGAGAGTATTTAAAATTAGAGTTTTCTTTGAACATTCTGGCCACTGAACTTCCCTTTCAGTCTCTGAGCTCCTTGCATGCATAAGGGTCATGGATTGTGGTTTCATGTACGAGCTATGACTGGTGACAGGAGATAAGATCTGGCCTTCAACCCTGTTTTACATGATACATGCATTATTTCAAAATCCAGGAAATTTCTCATAAATATCTCCAGTGTATCTACCTTCTCATTAAAAATCCTAAAATCTGACACTGTTGACTTCGCAAGCCAGCATGGTAATGCTTTATTGGAACTGAGTGGCTGCTGCCTTTTTATAGAATACTTTGCCACACTCCTCGCAGCTCCCTATTGCTTGCTGCTGAGCCTCCTTTTCTTATTTTCATGTTCTTCTGGTCTCTCCAGGCATTGGAATTTGTGCTTGCTGGTCCATTCATACAACCCACTGGTGGTCAAGGTCAGAGAAGGTTAGAACTCCTTGACCCTTGTCAATTCAGGTTGCACCTCAGAGGGCTAGTCCTCAGCATGCTTTTAGACAAAATGTGACATTCAGTACCTGAGGTGTTGGGAACCTTAGTGCCTTTGCTTCTTTGTTCAGAAAGGTCCCCAAAGAGGGATTCGTCCTGGATGATTGGGTTCATTCTCTGATAATATGAAATGTGAGACACAAACACATCATATTTTTTGTTAATCACACTTGAAGCTAATGTTGTAATCACAATAATCATTTTTAGAAGAATAGATGACTGGGTCAGGATGGGAAATAGGATAATTATTTGGCTTCCATACAATCCATTGATTAATTGTGACGTAATAAATAGATTGGGGCTTCTAACAATGTTTTGAGCTGGTTCAATAGAGGAGAAACAGGAGTTGCCATTGTGGTGCAGTGGGTTGAGGACCTGATGTTTTCTCTTTGAGGATGTGGATTTAACCCCTGGCCTTACTCTGTGGGTTCAGGATTTGGTGTTGACATAAGCTGTGGCATAGGTCACAGATGTGGCTCAGATCCGGCACCGGCATTGCCATGGCTGTGGCTAGGCCTACAGTTGCAGGTCCAATTCAACTCCTAGCCTGGGAACTTCCATATGCTGCAGGTGTAGCTTTAAGAAAAAATGATGCGTACGTACATGTTCAGGATTCAGAATGGGATAAGTCCATTCTAAAGTGTGAGTGTGAATATGTGTGTGTGTGTGTGTGTGATTGTCTTAGATGATTCTTAGATCCATTTGCCTGAAAACAGTATTATGGACTGTATCATTTCACTGTAAAAACATAACTCACAGCCATAATTTAGATTTTCAACAAAGTTTACTGCAAAATCAAAATAGAAATAATGTGTACCCAGGAAGATACATTGGTGTTTGTGAAAGCCATGACATCATTTAAGAGACTTATAAATAAGTAGTATGTCAGTGGGAGCAAAAGTTTGTTCATTCATTTATTACTTTATCGGCAGATATTATTAAGTACCCACTTTAGGCTGAACCACATGAAACTGCCAACATTGTAGTTTTTAATCTATCAAGACAGAAATCTGATGTGGTTCAGCATGGAAGTTGCTAGATGCTATCTTAGATACTGGGAATACAAGAGTAAAATGACAACAGACATGCAAATAGCAGTGCAATGGAGGATTTTTTTTTTGTCTTTTTGCATTATCTAGGACCGCACCCGCGGCATATGGAAGTTCCCAGGCTAGGGGTCTAACAGGAGCTGTAGCTGCTGGCCTTCGCCACAGCAACACGGGATCCGAGCCATGTCTGCAATCTACACCACAGCTCATGGTAACGCCGGATCCTTAACCCACTGAGCAAGGCCAGGGATTGAACCTGCAATCCCATGGTTCCAAGTCGGATTCGTTAACCACTGAACCACGACAGGAACTTGAAGGATTTTAAGTGCAGTGATAGGACTTGTAGAAGGACTAGGGAAGAGGGAAGTCAGTGTAGGGGTAGGATTGGTGAAAGCCTTCAAAGTGAAGGCGATGCTTAAAATGAATCCTGAAAGAAATCCCAATGATATGGAAACATTTTTGCATGTGATGGAGTGTCTGTGTGGGTGCAGGTTGAGCTGGGTGTCTGCGTTCAGCCCCAAGGGGTGAGTGAGCTGGCACACAGGCTGTGAGATTCGTGGGTTGTTGGCAGTTTGGGCATGGAGCCAAGGTGGGCACTACCACTGCTGGGAAGGCGGCGGGCCTGGGGCTTTGCAGACCAGGTCTTGAACTTCTCAGGGTTGTCTTAGGGAGGAAGAGCCCTGGGGCTTTTCCAGCTGGGCTGGGGCACGATCTGACTAGTCTCTCAGGAAGGCCTTCACTCTTCCCAGCCTGTGGCAGGGGCCAGGGTATGGACCAGGACCCCTGCAGGGACCGTCGATTGACTTGGACAAGAACCTGGTGAAGTAGGTGAGTGAACATCACCCTTATTTTATGGCACAGGAAGCTGCAGGAGAGATTTGTAGACTCTTCAACAGGGAAGGGACTTGAGAGGTCTTTGGTGATTAACACAGTAACCTCTGTAGACAATGCAGTCTTCTTTTTCTACTTAGTGCATATAAATTGAGCATTGCTATTTCAGCACTGTGCTGAGGATCTTAGATTCATCTCATGTTACCCTCGTACATCCCTACAAAGCAGCTATCATCATATTACAGGTATTGTTACAATTCCCATATTTCAGAAGAGGAACCTGTGAACAACAGAGACTTAAGTCATCTGCCATAAGTTACCCATCAAGTAAGCGTCGGAGCTGGAATCCATCCCAAGGCAGTGTAGATGCAGCATTGTGCTAGTTGTGAAATAACAGTGACAAGAACGAGGACTCTGACTCTCCATGTCAAATCCTCCTAGAGACCCACAACCAACTCGTTTCAGTCCCCAAATACAGTTGTCCCATGTGAGTCTAGGCCAGCCAACAGGACCCCATTCATACTCGCTCACGCACACATTTACATGTGCGGTCACGTCCACACTTTGAAAGGAACCTGCCCCCATTCTGACTCCTGAACTTGTACACACTCACGAATACAGCAAAAAGGCAATAAAATGTGGTGCTGTTTCTCAAGCAAGTTGCCTGTTCATAAAATGGAACTTGAATGTTGCCATGACCTAAATTCCAGGAATATTACATAAAGAAGCCAGATACCATTTTGTACAGTGATTGATTCTCCTTGGAAGAATAATTACCATTGGCATAGCCTCAAGGAACATCAGGGGAATTTTTAAAAAGTAAAGAAAATTGACAGCTAGACCCCTTACTGCCCTTTGTCAATTACTACCTTACCACCGGGACCGTGGGAGTTGGTTTCCGGGTGTTCTCAGGGCTGCTCCTGTGGCAAGTGCCTGGCTCTGTCCCTTCCAGAAAGAATCCAGAAGACACTCCTGCAGCGTGGCCTCCCTCCTGACCTCAGTAGAGCACTGACAGCCAGGCCCTGGAGTGTGATTCTGGTCACTCTGGGGTAGAAAAGGGGGGAGCAAAGGGGACATGCAGATGCTGAAGGAGAGCTGCCCTCAGGGGACCAACCACGTCCCTCATCTCTTCCCCCTCCCTCTTCCTGTGCTTCCCAACTCAGCCCTTGGCAGCAACAGCTTCTCTAAAAACAAAACCCAGACTCGATCCCTGATGGATTGACAGGTGATCCGGCAGAGATGTTATAGGGAAAATGTCAGAAAGAAAATATGAAGAACAAAGAAATGGCCAGACCACAATAAACAGGCAAGTCTCCGCACGTCACTGGTTTAACGCCGAGTTTATTTTCTTTAAAGATCAGTTGGAGGTGAATCCTTTGCAAACAGTGTTCCACACAGCGTTTTAGGGACCCAGACTCTTTCTGTATTTCGGTTTCCCCAGTCCCTGGTACCTCAGCTGTTCACTTCGAGCCAGAGAGTGGAGAGAGCGCTTGGGAGGTCACAGGCAAGTTTCCCTGGGCCAGGCCTGGGTGACCCACGTCTGTCTTTCCACTGACGTGCTTATACCCAGAACTGAGCCAGCATGGACCACCTAAATGCAAGGGCAGCCACTTCTTGACCCCAAACCCTGCTGTGCAGAGCAAAGCCTGACTCTTAGGCTGGTAGCTGGTGTCTTTGCTACACCTGCCCACATGTTACCGTATTGCCAATGAGCTTGAAAAGTTGTGTTGGAGGGTCCCCGCCTGCCAGCAACCCAGCCATTTCAGGTGATCATCAATCAACATGCCACACAATTTACAGCAGACCTCTAGTTTATCCCACACATCAAACAACTGAGAAGGAAAGTTGTGATTTTGCCATTAATTGTGAGATTGTTGTATTTATGGTAAACCCCACTCTGTATGCTGCTGTGATTTTGAAACATTTTCTGTTAGATTCCAGGTCCCTCGAAGTAGCACTGTGGTAACTACGTTCCGGATTAGCATCACGGGCACTTTCTTTGGTTTACGTGTATTTTAGAAACATTACAAAAATACTGATGGTCGTGTCGGTGTCTATGTGGTGTCTGTGTTTTTAAGGCATTTGGAGTTAAAGGATTTGCCTGTTGTGAACCTTCCAGTGATTTCCTGCATGTGTTAAGAGGTCACCTCAGTAACTTGTCCAGTGGTATTTGTTAGGAAGGATATGAGTTCTTGAGACACAGAACAGAGGGAACCATCTTCTGTCAGCCTGGCATGCTTATAGGTGATAATGAGGAGCCGCTTTATGAAGACAGTGGGAGCAGAGCATCAACAGTTCTTTATAGCTCCAAAGAGCGAGGGACGTTCCTTCATCCCCTCCTGTCTGAGCCTTTCACTTCTGAACACACAAGCAGCCGAATCTCCAAGCGTAAAGGGAAGGAAAGTGATAATGTCCAATCCAGTGGAACAGACCTATCTTGATCCTAGATTAAAATCTACCTATAGCATCTCTGCATGTGGATGTCTGTGTACCTGATCTAGAACTTGTATATGTTATCTTATTAGTCCTACCAAGTGAGTCTTAATCCTCATCATATGTTTCTTCATGTCAGGGAATGTTTCTTCTATTATTTTTATAGCCCTATCTCTCCCCACAAAGCACAAGCATGTGTGTGCACGTGCACGCGCGCACACAGACACACACATGACACTTAGTAAAGCCCATGACTTTAAGTTGTTCTTGGTGCCTTCTCATTGAAGAAACAAGACTTAGAGGCAAAAAGAAAAGCCTCCCCACAATTCAAAATAATACGTAAGAATGAAGCAGTACAGCAAGCAAGTGGTCTGAGAGCTCCAACATGTTAGCTAGCAAACTGAAGCAAGGTGGGGGCGGCGAACGGGCTCCAGGTTGACTTGGCTTAGATGAAAGGGCTGTTCTGGAAGTCACACGCAGTAGTCCAACGTCCAGCCTACTTGTCAGAATCGAGTTACAGGTCTTTACCTCCTGAGGGGAACCTGGGGAGCATAAATTTAATGGACTGTTTTGTGACTGGGACAAAAACTGGAGTATTCTCAGTAAGAAAGAAGGGGAGAATGGACTTTAGCCAGGGCAACTCACAGTCTCCAACTAAACAAAGTTACACTTTGGGTCCATCATTGGAAATGAAGTCCTAGAACAAAATCAATTCTTTTTTTAAAAAGTGCTGAAGTATGTTTTCCCAGTCAGAGTTGTTTGATGAAAATTTCAACTCTGCTATGGGTTTTTGCTACAACTGAGGCTCCATGCTGTCGCGGGGATGGTGGTCAGTTGGAAAATATGCCATCAGCAAGCCAAGGGAAGGGGCAAAGTGTCCAGTGAAGCTGGAAGCCCGGGACAGCTTTCTGTATCTCAGAACATGCAGGAGCTTTGCCACAGTGTGACCAGGGGGTAATGCAGGGCAGCAGAAATGTCCACAGCAGCATCCAGGGCTCATGAGCACCACCAGACATTCTAGTGCTTGGAAGGGCACTGGGAAATTACACACAGGGGTGGGAACCACTCGAGGGGCCAAAAAACTCACCCTTCTCCATCGCACTCTGCCAGATGATGTTCCTCTGCATATAGTTGGGGAAGAGGAGGAGTCGGGTCAAGTTAAACTCAGTCGTGGGGCAGTGGAGACTAAGGAGATGCTTTGAATTGTCCATGGAATGTGATCAAAATCCCTAAATGTGTTAGGCTGATTTCCTAATGTGGCCCGACACAGGAAAGACTTGGCATCTCCCCTCTCTTCCCATTTTTCTCCTTCCTCACCATCTCCACTCGACCAGCTGTGTGGAGTAAGCGAGTTCATTTCTTTAGCAGAATTAGGTCAGACCAGAGCTGAATATCAAGCTTTGGGAGGGGAGTTTAGTGCCAACGTTGATTAAATGAGAAGTGAAAAAGAAAGTTTCACTCTGAATCCAAATATGGAATTTCTAAGGGAAAAGGCTAATATTAGACTGCTTTAAACTTTAGTCTGGGAAGAATTAATAATTCACTTGTTATCAGAGAATCAAGGAGTTTCCATCCGTGTCAATACCTGACTGAAAAAAAGTCACACTTGTGTGTTAATAGATGTTTAAAGTACTCAAGCTGTAGCAGTTACGGTAAAAATTCTTAATTTGCTACATGGAAATCTTGAAGAACTGTACATATTGCTGCTCTTTAGACACATATGTTGACATACATTACTCCTGCAGGGCTGTTTCTTAAGAGTTTTGTCACTACCACTGTCCCACCCCAGAGCTGAAAGAGTAGTCTCTTGTCATTAAAGGGGACAGCTTCTGACAGTTCGATTCCACATAGAAGTGACAATCTCATTAATGATGCTAAGTTTATATTGTAAATATATTATCACCACGCTCACGCCAACTGCTTATGTTAAAAAATAATTGCTACTTAGTTTGAGCATTATAAAAAGGTGGCTAATTTTAGCTCCTTTCCTCCTCCCTGTTTTATAAAAAAAAAAAAAAAATCGAGTGATTCAGAGAAAGCAATCTGTTACCTGGAGGAATTTAGAATATTTTTAATGATCTTTGATCACAGTGTTTAGGCATCTCATGAAAATGGTGATTCAGGTAACAGCAAGACGTGAGTTGCAATCTCTAGCTTTTATTTTTCTCCTTGAAGTTTAAGAATACAAAAGAAATCTCTTTAATGGACCTTACCTTTGTTTCTTTCTTCTTTCCTTTTTTTTGGGGGGGGTGGTTCTTTTTAGTGCTGTACCCATGGCAAATGAAGTTCCCAGGCTAGGGGTCTTACTGGAGCTGCGGCTGTAAGCCTATACCACAGCCACAGCAACGTGGGATCTGAGCCACATCTGCAACCTACGCTGCAGTTGATGGCAACACTGGATTCTTAACCCACTGTGCAAGGCCAGGGGTTGAACCCACATCCTCGTGGATATTTAGGTTCGTTACCGATAAGCCACAACAGGAACTCCCTTACCTTAACTTCTAATTTACCTCTAGGATGCCTGAGAAGATGTCTGGACACTTGTTCTGTGCTCTGGCAGCACGTGCAACCCTTCTCGTTCTCTTCCTCTTTTCCTCCCTGGATACCTGCGCTTCAGCCTCACGCAGTCCTCTGGTCCCTGTAGCTCTCCCTGCTCTCTTTAGATACATCCTCCCCTGACTTTGCAGCCTCTCTGTTCAGCCCAGACCCCAAGACGGTAACCTCTTCCCCGGGCCCCAGTCTCTCTTGTGCATCCTGTCTTCTGCCACGTTCCAGCGGAAGGCAAACTCAAAATACATCAACCATTGTCTTTTACCTACTTTTAACCAGGACAGCCAGGGACCACTGGAGTATAGCGTACACCTTTGTATATTGATTCCGTTACAAATTGCTGGTTTCTAACATCGGTTGTTTCCTTAATACTGCTCAGAAATCCTATCTGGTCCCAAAGAGCTTTTAGTCGTTATGTGGGGTTAAACTTTACATTCACCACGCCCAGCTGAAGTCTAGCTCTGCCCCTGGAATTGCAGGCACAGTTCTCGCCAAGCTCAACAGTATCTTCTCTTTGCTGAGTTGTATTCGGTGGCTACAGGGGAGGATTCTGGGCTTGACAACTGGGGTTCTTATCCTGACTCCAGTATTTATTTGCCATGTCATTTTGGCAAGTTTCTTCACTCTCTGAAGTCTCCATTTTTTCACCCATAAAGTGAATATTTAAAGGAAAGAGGTTTAAGAATTTAGTGAATAATGTGACTGTCATTTTAAAACCAGTCTAACAATCTTTATCTTTTACTTGGATTAGTTCATTTACTAAATGCTTAATGTAATTGCTGGTAGATTGAGTTTAAATTTTCATCTTAGGGAGTTCTAGTTGTGGATTCAGGTTCGATCCCTGGCCTTGCTCAGTGCGTTAAGGACCTGGTATTGCCGTGAGCTGCAGTGTAGGTCGAAGACACAGCTCAGATCCGGCTTTGCTGTGGCTGTGGTGTAGGCCGGCAGCTGCAGCTCTAATTCAGCCCCTAGTCCAGGAACTTCCATATGCCTCAGATGTGGCCTGAAAAAAAAAAAATCCATCTTAATATTTGTTTCTATTTGTCCCCTGTTTCCTTTTTGGTTTTTTTGGCTCCGTTCTTGTCCTCTTTTAGATTAATCACAAAATTTTTATTATTATATTTTTGCCTATCATGATTAAATTAGTTTTGTTTGGGTCAGGATACCATCATAAAGTATAGGATTAAAGATTTGTGTCAGGGAAATTGACAAGGATGAAATTCCTGATCTGGGCAACATAGTATCATTCTTTATTTATTGAGCACCTACAGTTATACCACATTCTGTTCAAGTGCTGGGAGTTGAACAGGGAATAAAAACAGATAAATACTCTGCTCTTCTGCAGTTTATTGTCTAAAAGAAAAAGAGTATGAACTCTGAGTTTAGACCGTCCTGGGTTTGGAAACTAGTGTTTTCACTAACTAGTTTTGTGACTTTAGATGGTTATCTTCACACACAGTGCATTCAAATGTAAACATTGGAATGGTTTCTTGGGGGGTTATTTTGAAGACAAGAGACAATGTGTAGAAAGCTCCGGCACAGCTAGAGTGGGCACATACATGGTACTCGATGGTGCTATTATTAATGAGTTATTCTTATTATGTTCACCAAGCTCTAACCATCTGACTGTTCTGCCACAAACTAGTCTTACTAAATAGATGCCAAATAGAGACCATTTTACTTGTCCTTTCTCTGCCTACACAGTAAAAACTGTTGTATATGTGTCTTCATGTTTGTTTTGTTCTGCACTTTGATTTTCAATTTTGTGAACATGATTTAACTTGTGGTCCATGCGTTTGTAGTAATAATAGGATGTGGAATAATAATAACCATATGTAGCATATGGTGACATTTGCTATCTTCCTTGGGAAGACAGATGTTTAAAGTTAGTGTCATATTACTTCTGGTGATGATTATTAACTACTAAGTCTAATGCTCATGTAAAAAGGATATGTGAGGCAATCAGGATCTTGACTCTAAAATAGTCCTATCTCCAAACAGATCGCATAATTAATGAGCATGAAATGGCTTTTCAAATACTCTGGCTCCTGATTACAATGTTTCTCACTTGAACTAGTCAAACCCTTTATAATTATGATCATGTCAAAATTATTACTGGCCCTTTTATGTATTTATCAGTTATCTGATCTCACCTAGACACCGGGGGCGGAGTGCCTCATGCTGTTCAATAATAGATACTTTTGATTATACCTCCCAGGAAAGGGCAACTTAACTATAAAATTGTTGACTGATTCTACTGCCAGAGAAGGTTATTAGCTGTGGTTCTGGAACTCTACTTTGCATAAGAGCCACTGGGAGGGAGCAGGATGGAGTGACGGTGTGTTTGGGGCGATGATTGGGAATTGTTCAAATTCAGATTCCAGGGTTCCATTCCCTGAGCCGCGGATTGGTACATGGGCCATGCATAATCTCTTAATCTAAAGGGGAACACTCAGCGGAGATCTTTCACTTCCTGTGTCAGTGCCCAGGAAGCAAAACTGCAGAGAGAGTGTTTGCTGACTTGTTATCCTTTAAAGCTCTTCTCATGGTATTTACTGTGGTTATTTGGCTCTATCTAAGTTTACAACTTGACCTTGACCCCACTTAATTTTTTATAATTTTTTATTTTTTTCCTTACAAATAAATTAAATGATTGAGATTTCTTGAACCAAAAACAGCTGTACCAATGGGCGATTTTAATTGTAATTTACTGGAAAAATCTGAAATTAGAGATAACACATCCATTATTAGCAAAATTAGAGTTCAGATCCATTCAATTACTAAAGTATTTGTTGGAGACTTATGGAGGGCCAGCCAACTCACTAGACCTGGGGGAGAGATGTGCACAGAAGTCCAGGAGCTCAGCATCCATCAGACAAGATAAACATATACACAAAAAATAATAACATAATAATGTATGCGTTAGGGCATGGAGAAAGATACCATGCAAACAACGATGAAGAAACATTTAATTTCATCTGGCTGCTCAAGGACATTTAGGTGGCCTTCGAAAAATGGGTAGAAATCCATTGAGCAAAGAGAGGAGAAGGGGTCTTTCAGCAGAGGGAGAAACTGGAGCTAGGATGTGGCTAGAGTAGAAACACAGCAAATAAGTTGAGCCAGTTATGAAGGGCATTGCATGTCTGCCCAGGAGTTGTGTTATTTCTCTGTAGGGAACAGGGAACGTTAGAGGCTTTTAATAGAAGAATGACATGATCAGATCTGTGTTTTAGAATTACAGCTCTTGCAGTGACATTAAACCAAGGTGGGTCATGAATTCTATTGACCCTGGACTCCTTGATCCCTGGGCTGGTATGTCCTTTTCCTGCCATTGGCCATGGTTTGTACCCCCTCACCTGTTTTATGCCTTGTCCTAAAGCATCTGGCAGAGTCTTCAGGTCTACTTAATGCCTCCTTGTCTCCAGGTCTCAGCTTTAGATATTAGCTGTTCCAGGAAATCTTTCCAGATAATCCCATCCCTCCCCACTTCCATATGTGGGTCAAGTGCACTTACCACATGCTCCCCAAATGCCCTGTGATTAGCCCTATCAGGGCAGACAGTTTCAAAACCTTGTCAGTTGGCTTCAAAATACCCTATTTTTCTCAATAGACTGAAAACTTCTTCCAGCCAGGGGATGTTTCGTGTTCATTTTTCCTTTTTTTTTTGTCTTTTTGCCTTTTATGTAGAGCCGCACCCGCAGCATATGGAGGTTCCCAGGCTAGGGGTCTAACAGGAGCTGTAGCCACTGGCCTTCACCACAGCCACAGGAACGCAGGATCCAAGCCACGTCTGCAACCTACACCACAGCTCACGGCAACGCCAGATCCTTAACCCACTGAGCAAGGCCAGGGATCGAACCCGCAACCTCATGGTTCTTAGTCGGATTCGTTAACCACTGAGCCACGAAGGGAACTCCAGTTTTGTTTTTTTTTTTCGTGTTCATTTTTTTATTGAGAGTGCCAGCCACTTTCTTTGTCTAGCTCATAATGGACACTTGGTGTCTTCTTTGAATTGATTCATTTTAAATGAGAAAGTAATGAGGTTTTTGTTTTTGATTTTTTGTTTGGTGTGTGTTGCATGTAGATGCATAATACACAGTTCAAACTTGAGTCAGACTCTGGGCTCTAAGCCTGTCCTGCTCTTCACCACTGGGTAATTTGGGGGGAAATTTATCTTCTCAGTGCCTCTTGTTTTCTTTTTTCTCATATGGGGTTAATGATTGTACCTAATTCATGTGGTGCTTGTGAACAGTCTGTGAAATAAGATGGGGAATGGGTTCAAGAAATGCCTGCAGGACTCAAGTGGAGAGAGGATTGACAGGCTGATGAAAAAAGAGGCTGGTATCAGATCCAGTGATATACAACATCTAAGGATCAGGTCTGAGGATACATTTTATTTTTAAAATACCTCTATCCTTATTTTTTCTTTCAAAAGTTATACGTGCTTACTTTATAATATCTAAATGATACAGACATATATAAAATATGCAAATAAAAACTCTATATCTCTTAACTCCATCATTCAATCCTACCTGGAGATTAAAAAAAAAAAAAAGTTTTTACAGTGTACACACCCTTTCCAGGTGTAGAAATAGATGAAGTAGATATAGATTCAGCTGGATGGATGGATGGATGAATAGATGGACAGACAAGTGATAAAGCAAATTTAGTAAAATGATGGTAGAATCTGGGTGATGGGTATACAAGTGTTGTATACAGTTGTTTTAACTTTGTTTTTCAGCTGAAACTTTTCTTAATATACTGAAAACATAACATGGCATCCACAGGTAGAGACTTTATAATATATATTAAGTGGGGAAGATGAGGTTATAGACTGTCATGTATGTTGTGACACTAGTTTGTTAAATAGATATTTATATGTATAAATTATAATAAAATAATAATATGAATGTAGACATAGATAAGTTTGTACATTTATATCTATCTTTATATATTTACATTAACCCATACCTATATCTCTATGAATATCCATGTCTGGGACACAAGATACAACATTTACATAGGAACTTAGAAAAGCTAAAAGTAAAGAGATGAAAAAGGTACATATTTATATCTTACAAATGTTGACCAAAAGATGACTGGTATAGTTACATCAAAAATGTAGACTTTGAGGAAAAAATGTATTACTAGAGAAGAAAAACATTTCATAAAGTAAGGTAGTCAATTCATTAAGAGTATAATAATTCTAGCTTTATATGTTTCTAATAAGATTGCGCCAAAATATATGAGGAAAAAAAATCAACAAAATTAAAAGGAGAAATAAAGCCACAAGAAGAAATGGAGTTTTTAACAAATAGTCACTAAAACAGAGTAGATCTGTCCATCATGATTAACAGACTTGACTTAATGTCTAAAGAAAATATCGACCAAAATAAACAGTATGCTGAGCCATAAAGCTCTCTTGAAAAACTTTGAGTGATTGAAATCAATCAGAGCCTTCATGTTCTTCGACTACACTGAAATTATTGTAGAAATACGGGTTCCCGTTGTGGTGCAGCAGAAACTAATCTGACTGGGAACCATCAAGATGTGGGTTCCATCCCTGGCCTCGCTCAGTGGGTTAAGGATCCGGCGTTGCCATGAGCTGTGGTGTAGGTCATAGACGTGGCTTGGATCTGGTGTTGCTGTGGCTGTGGCGTAGGCTGGTGGTTGCAGCTCCGATTAGACTCCTAGCCTGGGAACATCCATATGCCACGGGTGCGGCCCCAGATAAGGCAAAAAGACATTGTCTCTGGCTGACTATATCAGTAATAAAAATACCATTTAAAGTTTCATCTGCCTTACCCTAACAGTTTTTTTCCAACCTGGGAAAAGAAGAAAACAGTATTACTTATTAATCTTATAAATTTCTGTCTAATAAGTGGCTTAAACTCTCATTTATAAAATGAGGTAATAACAGTATTAATTGAATTAATATGCATAAAGTGATTAGAACCATTTTTGGCAAATAACAAGGACTTAATAAATGTTAGTTACTACTTTCTTTGGAGTAATTAAATTCTTACTTGGTTCCAGAATGGGGCTAAATGCTTTACATTGCATTATTTCATGTAATATTTAGAAGAAATCTATTACAGATGAAGCTGACATTTGGGAATGTTAAGTACCTTTGTCCAAGGTCATACACCTTGTAAAGTCTCACTTCAAAATACCTAGCTCCCTCTTGCAAATACGAGCCTTTGGTGATTAAGTGGGTCAGACAAGAGGTAGCAAAGGATTCACATGCATTTGTCACCAATCCCAGAGAGGAAATTTAGGGTGCAGTTCCTACTGATGGTCAACTAGTAGCATCAAGTTTGGAGAAAATGACAGTGTTTGTTATGATGTCTAAAAAGACCCAGTTTAACAGGAGCAATATTCAAAATGGTACTGTATATTCATGGAACTCTGAGTATGTCCAAGAATCTTTAGCAACAATGTAAATATCACACAATGTAAATATTAAATGTGAAAAGAGTTGGATCTTTTCAAGTATCACTAACCTTTGGACCTCCAACTCCAGTTCTCTTTGAAGTTTTACCTCCTTCCTGAGAAGGTCTGATGGAACCCAATCAAGATCAGATTAAGTTAGATTTGTCCACCCTTGCAAATGGTTCCAAAACCGCTTTGCCCTTCCATCATCCCTCCCACTAAGCTGGGCTAGCCAAAACTTTCTTTCCTTTTAAGCATGAACATGAGCTCCACGGTCAGGCTCACCACGCAATCTTTTCGTAATCATTCCTTAAAAAGAAGAAAGAAAGACCTTTTTTGGAAAGAATATATGATATCTGAAGCAGATCTTGGATCAGTGCTTGGTGTAAAAACACGATTTTTTTTAGACAAAAACCTATAGTCCCTTTAAGCAGGTTTGGATCTTGCTGATATTCATGCAGGTGTTTGGAAATGTTTACAACCTGAAACTGGGCCAGGAATTAGAGAAAAAGATACACTTCTTACACTTTAGTGGAAGGGTATGTGAGATGGGGGGGTATTTTCAAGACTACATTCATTCCTGGAGCCAAAATTGTATAAGGCTAAAAAGGGGGCTATGTTTTAAATTACAAAGTGCTATTCAAATAAAGTCAAGCTATCCAAGTATCTGGAGTTAAGGAATTAACAAACATTCAGAACACGTGAACACAGTGAGAAACGCTTTCGAGGTTTTTTTTTTTTAATGATTGTATTTGTGTGAAGTCTTTTTTTATTGAATACATTTGACATCACATTTTGAAAGTTTAAGGTGTACAGGTGTGTTACTTTGATACACTTGTATCTTATGATTGCCGATACAATGATGTTTATCCCATTACATAATATAGCACAATATTATGGTCTGTATTCACTGTGCTATGTATTAGATATCTAGGGCTTATTCCTTACTTCTTACAAATTTTTATCCTCAATTACCATAGCCTTCATCTCTCCCACCCATCCCCTGTTAACCACCATTTTAATCTCTTTTTTACATGTTTAACTTTTTAGATTCCACATAAAAATGATATCACACAGTCCTTGTCTTTGTCTGACTTAGAAGTCTTGTGTTTAATGACTGATCTGCTGTGTCTTTGGGCAAGCTGAAATCTATTCTGAGGGACCTCAGTTTCCCTAACTGCAATTAGGACTCCATAAAGCACGCTGGCATGTAAAGAGGATTTTTATATAATGCCTATATTTCACTTTGACTTTCTTGCAGATGGCAGCTATAAAACTGCAGATATCCGAGCCAGATTTCCCTTATGTTTGAACTTCACACCCAAAGAGTAAGTAAAACGCTTTTCAAAAGTACCATTAGCTCAGCTACTTCTTCATATTATATGGTACCCAGGTGGCTTTTAAGTGTTAACACAACTTCCCCAAAACTGCCTCCCTGGGTCCCAGGGATTAACTCAGGCCCTTGGAACCTAAGATCTGCTCATTATTTTAACATTCAATTCTATAGTTTCTTTACAGGGCATATTCAATTGGGCCACCCCAAAGTTTCCACTTTATAAGAATGTCCCTTCCCAACAAGAAAGAATATTTATGAAGCTTATTCTGACAACTCCAAAATTAAAGTAATAATTTTTTAAAATTGCCAATCTGAAATTAATGTTCCCTTTCCAATAAGAACGAATAGTTTTTATGATGCTTATTCTGACACTGAATATTAACACACTTTTAAGCCTGCCCTTCCGAAATGAAGGGAAAGTTGTGAAAATCTCTTTGGGCTTCTGGGAACGACATCTCTGTGTGAGGTCTTAGAGAAACATAGTCCACTGGCCCTTTCACTGGTTTCATTTTTAATATTTTTTTTCTAGTTAGATTTCATTTTTATAAAATGCAGACTCAAACAGTCTATTCATATAGGGCATGTGTAATGTGCTTAAGCAATAAGGAAAACAAATGAGAATGAAGAGGATAAACATCTTCAGATTTAAAATAGTTGTTACATTGAGGGGGCAAAGTAGGGAATGGGAAGACCTGAAACAATGGCATGGCCAGTGTTCGAGTTTCAATTGAGTGGGCTCAGGGGAGCTTTATTTGTATGCTCTGTAACTAACTTACAGTTGCCTCACACATATTCTCTTATATATGCAAATATATTACTAAAACGATATTTTATTGTATATGATATATGATTTTACATATTTGTGTGTGCGTGCATGCATGTCCCTTTATCTTTGTGTTCACTTCTTATCCATTCTTTTGTCTGTTTTCTCTAGGGAACAGGTTTCTTTTAGACTTAGTTTTACTGGAGTATAGTTGGCTTACAATGTTGTATTAGTTTCAGGTATACAGCAAAGTAAATCAGTCATACATATAAATATATCCATTCTTTTTTCTCATATAGGTTATTACAAGCTATTGAGTAGATTTTCTATGCTGTATTGTTCTCTTCTTTTTGTAGAAATGGTACCCAAAGTTCTGGGCTTGTGCCCTTTTCCTCTTTCTCCCCAAACTCTCTTTATGTACATTCACAGAAGGATTTTCATAGAGCAAGAGTCACTGAGAATCATAGCAGTTTGCAGTCCTGAATGACCCCCAATACTAAGCAAAAACCTCTATGTTCCACTGGCAAACACCATCAGCCAAGGGGGAAAAGAAAAAGGAAGTTTACATGGGAGGTATGGAAGAATAAAAGACAAATAAAAGGGGTAAATTTTAAAAGTAAGAGAAAGTGTGAGAGCTGTAGTCCCCTGTTTCTAGAGGAACCATCAGGCAGCTAGAGTTGTTCTGCCTACTTGGGAATCATTCATCAGAGATGCAAGTAAGATCTCCATCGAAAACCAGAGGAGAAGTGTTCATGGCAAAACTGCGAAAAACATTTTGCTCAGGTTTTTAAGAACAGGAGTTCCCGTCGTGGTGCAGCAGAAACGAATCTGACTAAGAACCATGAGGTTGCAGGTTTGATCCCTGGCGCATCGCTCAGTGGGTTAAGGATCCCATGTTGCCGTGAGCTGTGGTGTAGGTCGCAGACACCACTCCGATCCCGCATTGCTCTGGCTGTGGTGTTGGCCGGTGGCTATAGCTCCTATTAGACCCCAAGCCTGGGAAGCTCCACATGCAGTGGGTGCAGCCCTAGAAAAGACAGAAAGAAAAAAAAAAGTTTGTAAGAGCAAATATACACAAATTCTATAAAGACCTTTTCCAACTACATTTATATAAATTATATTCCATGTTGCTGATCAACACAACTTTTAAATCAAATTTATTTTCAGAGTGATAACCTGAACAAAACTGTTATACTTGTATGTGCATAGGTGGGTTAGTGCGACCAATGACCATAAATGATAAACAGTAGATAATAATCGTGTGGGAGGTTAAAAAAAAAAAGTCTACCTTTTAATGTCCTATTTGTAACCATTAAATTCCAGACTTGAGAAGGAGAAAACAATTTGTTAAATTATAAGTTCAGTAACAAAAACGACGGTATCTGAACAACCTTGCCTAAATGAAACCTGTGTGTTAGGGGTTTTGATGGATGATGCAACAGCTTAAATTTTACTCTTGAGGCTTTACTCTGTCTCCAGGGAACACAGTCGAAATTATAGTTTTGAGCTGTTCAGAACCGTACCCTTGATTCCGTAGGTAAAATATGCTTTAAGCATTTGCTCAATTTATAGTGCCTTTACATGATATTGGATCCCAGAGTGTTTGGGCCTCAAAATAGAGGGGGAAAAAATGTTTCTGATTTTTAAAAATAGAATTCCTTGTTATTAAAACATGTACATGCACTACAGAAAAGGTAGGAGATGCGTATAAGCCAAAAGAAGCAGAAAATCATGCATAATTCTAGCATTTAGAAATCAAGACCATTGTACCATCTCATTGTATATTCTTTTCCCCATTGTTTACAGTGGTCACGTGTTAGAACACCGCATGGGCGTACCATAGCTGATTTAACCAGTTCCTCAATGTTAGAAATTTAGAGTTGTTTTCCATTTTGGGCCATAATTCATAAAGTGGCAATGAATATCTCTGAAACATAAATAAATCTTTGTGCAGATTCATTTGTTTTTCTGCAATTAACTTTGGGCAGAAATAGAACTTGCATGAAGAGAAAATTAAAAAATGGAGGTGGCAAAGGAGGCTTGCTTTCTATAAGGTCTCCTCTGGCTTCCACGGGCCACCCAGGCTAGTGTCAGACTCCTGCTGATCCTGTGGGTTTGGGAGGCAGCCTCCATATGACCCAGAAATCCCTCTCCTGGGTATGTATCTGGGTAAAATTACAATTCAGAAAGATACATGCACCCCTATGATCATAGCAGCACTATTCACAATAGCCAAGACATGGAAACAACCTAAATGTCCATCGAGAGATGAATGGATTAAGAATATGTGGTACATATATACACAATGGAATACTACTCAGCCATAAAAAGAATGAGATAATGCCATTTACAGCAACATGGTTGCAACTAGAGATTATCATACTAAGTGAAGGAAGTCAGAAAGAGAAAGACAGATATTATATGACATCACTTATACGTGGAATCTAAAATATGGTACCAATGAACCTATCTACAAAACATAAACAGACTCACAGACATAGAGAACAGATTTGTGGTTGCCAAGGGGGAGGAAGGAAGGAGTGGGATGGACAAGGAGTTGGGGGTTAGTAGATACAAATTATTACATTTGGAACGGATAAGCAATGAGGTCATACTATATAACAGGGAACTATGTCCAGTCTCTTGGGACAGAAAATGATGGAAGAGACTGTGAGAAAAAGAATGTGTATATATGTATGATTGGGTCACTGTGCTGTACAGGAGAAATCAGCACAACACTGTAAGTCAGCTATACTTTAATTTAAAAAGAGAGAACCTAAAAAATTTTTAAAACATAAAGCAAACGAAAACAAAGATGATTTGTTCTGCACATGTTCACTGTGAGAGGTCAGTGAGCCTCCTGGAAGGCTCTAGATATGAGTCATCTTCCAGTTTCAGAAGGAGAAACAGCTCTGGGGTTAATAATTGTATCTAGGCTGGAGAAGCCTACACACTGGGAGGTAGAGGAGTGAGGGCATGGATGGGGACTAGTAGAAAGAGTTTTCTCGGCATCTATTCTACCAATATACCCTATTGACTTGAGAAACACCCACATAGTCCTGCCAGGACAACCCCACCCCAGGCGCCTCGAACCCTTAGGTGAGGGCAGAGAGTAGGAACAGGCTGTGTCCTTGACTTTCATCTGGTGGGGCCAGGGCCCATTCTGTGTTCTTCTATTGCAAAATCTCCATGAGCCCTCAGTGCCCACATAGTGAGGTGTAACTCTTCATCCTGGAGGGGCAGTGACCTTGCCCTCGCCCTCTCGCTCTCTACTGCAGCCTCACTGACCATTGCACCAAAGCAAAAACTGTACATACCCTCAGCTCCCTCAGCAGGAATGCCTATCCTCACCTCCAAAGACTATTCCACGAACAATCATGGCATTGGGTTGGTGGTGCACAAACATCCCCACCCCCACCACCAGCAGTCTGCGAACCTCTTCCTGATGAGGACTGTGGCTCTGAGGGTCTCTTGGTGCTGAGAGCAAAGGCTAATGCGCAGAAAGCACAGCTTTTCAGTTCTTTTTTATTTTCAAATGTACAGGTTTAAATGTTTGAAACCACTAACTCTCAGGGATTTGCCAATAAATATTTTAAAATTATTAAAAAATAGGAGTTCCCATCGTGGTACAGCGGAAATGAATCTGACTAGGAACCATGAGGTTGCAGGTTCGATCCCTGGCCTTGCTCAGTGGGTTAACGATCTGGCGTTGCCGTGAACTGTGGTGTAGATTGCAGTCGTGGCTTGGATCCCGTGTTGCTGTGGTTGTGGCATAGGCCAGCAGCTGTAACTCCGATTACAACCCTAGCCTGGGAACCTCCATATGCTGCGGTTGCAACCCTAAAATGACAAAAAGACAAAAATAAAATAAAATAATTAGCCAGGAGTTCCTTGGCAGTTGACAGTCCTGCATTGTCACTGTCGTGGCTTGGGTTCGATCCCTGGCCGGGGAGCTTCTGCATGCTGGGGGTACTGCCAATAATTAATGAAGTAGCCAGTTTCCACCCTTACAGTGGAATCATTTATGCAATCCATCTGACCTGGCTATTCATGTTTGGGGGATCACAACACAATTTGGTTACAAAGCATGTTTTGGGGAGAGAGGAGGAATGGAAGGTATTTTATAAAAACTGAAATATAGTGGACCTACCACATTACCTTGATTTCAGGTAAGTGATCTGACACTGGCATATATTACGAAACAGCGCCCTACGTCTAGTAACCATCTGTCCCCAGGCAAAGTTATCACAGGATTAGGAACCATATGCTGTGTGGTACAGCCCTGTGACTTTCTGTCCTGTAACTGGTTGTTTGTACCTCTTCATCCCCTGCACCAGTTTCCCCACCTCCACTCTCTCCCTTGCCTTCTGGCAACTGTTTATTCTCTGTGGCTATGAATCTGTTCTTGTGTTTTGTTTGTTTTGTTTTTCAATTCCCACATGCAAGTGAGATCATGCTATATATGTCTCTCTGATGTATTTTACTTAGCACAGTACTCTCTAGATGCATCCATGTTGTTGCAAATGGCAAGATTTCATTCTTTTTTATGGCTGAGTAATATTCCTCTGTGTGTGTATGTGTGTGTGTGTGTTCACACGTATGGGTGTGTGTATCACATCTTCCTTACCTATTCATCTGTTGAAGCACACTTAGGCTGCTTCTACATCTTGCCTGTTAACATTTCCAGATCTTGAAGAAATGGTATGGTACTATGTAGGAGATGTCCTCTGGAGCCTAGCACACTGCCTTCTGGTCACCAGAACTGTGTGCTCTAGAGGTGCTCCTATGTGGGTGGAGTGAGCCCTTCTGTTGTGCTGAGGCCAACTACTCTGGGTGGTCTGGGTGTCCTGGTAGGTGGGGCTGGCCTCAGCCTGACTGGCTGCTAGACCCTGCCTCATGCGATGGGTGCTGATCCACTACTGAGTGAGGCTGGGTCCTTGCGTGGCTGGTGGTGTCACAAAACAATTTTTGAAAAATCTGTTGCTTTTTACTATATCTTGTTTGTAAAGGGAATGTAAAAGTAGTAAAACAACAGAAAAGTTGTAGCATCGTGCTATACTGTTTTAGAAGTGTGGTTCTCTCATTGCCGTGGTCCACTCAGTGTTTCACAGGGAACTTCAGGGAATCTCAGATTGTATGTTAAATCAAGAACTGGGTCCCAACATGTCTCATTTCTAGAAGGCTTAGTGTAGTAGAACCTCAGTGCCTGAAAAACAACCAGGAGAGCAACATAAAGATGGAAGTTCTGGAGTTCCTGTTGTGGCTCAGTGGTACCGAACCTAACTAGTATTCAGAAGGATGCAGATATAGTCCCTGGCCTCTTTCAGTGGGTTGAGAGTCCACTGTCGGCGTGAGCTGTGGTGTAGGTCACAGATGCGGTGTGGATCTGACGTGGCTGTGGCTGTGGCACAGGCCAGAAGCTGCAACTCCAATTTGACCCCAAACCTGGGAGCTTCCATATGCAAAAAATATGGCCCTAAGAAGCAAAAAAAAAAAAAAAAAAAAAAAAAATAGAGATGGAAATTCTTGTCAGATGGTTACAAATCAATAATGGAAATATATACTAATTGTTTTAAAAATAAATATAAACTAATACATCATACCGGTCTTTAATTTGTTTCTCACTTAGCTTTGTCCTCAAAATTCATGGTGTGTGAAAGACCAAACCTTTTTATTGTGTTGGGGTTATTATAAAGAAATGACAGTAACCATTTTAAAACTACCCTCCAAATATTTGAACTTTATTTCGATGGTCAGTATTTGGTATAAGGAGAGTTAATCTTGCATGCCACCGTAAGAAGTAAGATTAATTTAATGCTGCAAGGTCTTGGTGCGTTTTATCTGCAAAAGGCTAGAATCCAAAGAACAGAGTCATAGGGACCTGCAAATAAAGCAGGGTTTTCCTATCCATTTTGCTGCATCCCCCTGTAAGTGTAAATACTCTGAGGTCAAGGAATGTATATGCACAGTGTATGAAGGACAGTGAGGTCGCTAGACAGAGGCAATGAGGGAACCACCATTTCTGAACAGTTCTCCAAAGGAAATGTCATCCAGGTGGGTTACATAAAACGTCCTAAAGCAGAAGCAACCTGTACTTTACCTACAGTATTTCCATGCTTATGTATTATTTAAATGCAGAGGTTATTGGCGTTTTGGAGCTCTCTTGAAAGCCGTTTAAATAATAGCGTAGATAATGGAATATCCAGGAGCACACACGAGAGGCGCCCAGGATGCTTTGCTTCTGGGGAGGATCCTAGGAAATTGGACATTAATGGAGTAGAGGAGTTCATGCTAAAGAAATTCACAGTTCTTGAAAAGGAGAAACATCGCGTATAAAATATGACCAGCTCTAGAGGCAATAAATTCTGCAGCTGTTAACAGCCTGTGAATCTAGGTAATGGAGGTGGAAGGAGACTTAAACTTTTTATTTGGGTCTCTGCCGTCTGGGTCTTTTAAAAAAACTATAATGGATATACGCTTTCAAAATAAATAGCTTAGACTTCAGGTCCTCAGGCTGTGACTCAACATGTTTAATCTTCTAAGGAAGCTGCCTTCATAGACTGTGTAGCACCCAACTGCTCCTGTTGTTTCAACTGAACATCTATTAATGATAACAGAATGGGCTATAAAATAAAAATTAGGAATGTCTTCAAAATCTAAACATTAATGGAAAATAGAGAAAGCAACGTGAGCCTAAAACAGAGGCTCCTATCTTTTCCCCATAAATCACCTTGTTTTTATTTATTCCTAAATCCACCCAATGCCATGAAGCCAAATATTTTTGACTTAAATTTAGTATAAAAATGGCACAGAATAATAATACCAAATAAGAGCACTACTAAAGCAATGGCTCTTAAAAATCACTGGTGTTTGAATTCTATTTTATGAAAATAGAATTCTTCTTCATTCTCTAGCCCAGGTGAAATGAGATTGAGTCTTGACAAAGTATCGTGTTTATTGTTCCTTGTTTATTAATAGGGGACCAAGAAGACCTTTTAAATGAAATGTAATTCAGTAGAATTAGTTTGAAAATAAATAGAGCACACGTAGTTAACTCCGATTTTGAAATTAACCTACCGGGCGCCGATCTCTGTAATTAAAGAATCCTAATTCACAGTTCTCTGAATCACTGCATTTGGCAGGCAAATGCCAGTAATTTTCGTTTCACAACACAGTGCCTCAGACAGTAATAAGCCAGAACGAAACACATGCAGGTTTAATCAGGTAACAAAGCATGTCAAATACTTACCCTGAAACAAGGGAGTCTGGCACATGAAGTGTGAACCTCCGAGAAGTCCCTTAGGGGATGTTATATTCTCCGAGCTGTACCTTTTCACAGCTTCTCATGAACCTTTTAAGAGGGAAAAAAAGTCTTACCCAGAACAGGCGTCAAAACAAATCACTCTCAGTGGGACTTCTGGGAGCCGAAGATACAAACACAGACACACACACAAACAGAAATATATATTGAGATAAATGTGGAAGCAGATATATTAAATGAAGATACTTAAAGAATGGTCTTTGTTTATCAAGTAATTTTGGTCCAAATGCCATCACAAGAAAAAAATGTCATATTTAACTCTTAGGAGAGTGTTTAAAAGTTTGACTTTGGTCTGTGGGGCTCCCAACTCACTGTTTCAGAGGCCGGGAGTAAGCCAGTAAGGTTCTGCTCTTAGATGGAAAACCAAGGGGCAGGAGGATTTTCTAAGGGTCTCCTTAGGACAATTCCAGGGATCTTGAGTAAAGGACCTGATGTCTAAAATCCATGCTCTATGGAGCAGCCAAGGAGCTAGTGAGGAGAAAATTTTGCAAAATGCATTTTGTGTAGCCCACATTTCCAAGCCAAGTCCCATCCACAGGTGGGCAAAGTTGACTGCAGTGTTTCTCCCGAAGATTCCAACAGCCAGTTCGGCCAGCTGGGCACCCTGCTTTGGCTTTTCCTCTCCTCAGGGGGTGAAGAGGCCACAGGGCCAAGGGGAAGTGCCCATCTGAAGCTTTGTCACCAAGACCCTAGTAGGTGGTACACAGCACAAGCCCATTTCCAAGGTCCCTGAGGGCTTGAGGTCTCTTTCAAGGCCCATCCTTCTGAGGGCAGCATTGGTTGCTGGGGTACACACTCTAGGCCAAAGGGGGTGACCAAGAGCTGGCTGACTGAGGGCCTCTGGCTTGGACCCGTGGACTAGGCTACCCGTGGGGATGTGCTCCATGCCTTTGGTGCAGTGGAGAGGTTCGAAGCAGGAAACTGAGAGTGAGTCCTGGCTGGAGGCGAGTGGATCTGGATATCTCCTGTCCCCAGCCCCATTATTAGGAAAGGGCCAGGTCTCCTTTCTGGAGAGAAAATGGATCTCGGTTAATTTGAGAGCTTAGGATCTCAACAGGTTGATTTGCTTAATTTCTTTCCATTTTACTTTCTGGTCATCAGGATCAAAAACCTCTCCTTAGTGGTTTTTCATGATTATTTGATATCTAATGAAAAACTTACTTTCAACCGTAATCACAAAATGAAATATAGAAATGCCTAGTAAAGAAACACAGTGAAGGAGTTCCTATTGTGGCTCAGTGGGTTAAAAAACCAATTAGTATTCATGAGGATGCAGGTTTGACACCTGGCCTCACTCAGTGGGTTAAGGATCCGGCATTGCCACAAGCTGCAGTGTAGGTCACAGATGCAGATCAGATCTGGCATTACTGTGATTGTGGCATAGACCAGCAGCTGCAGCTCTGATTCAACCCTAGCCAGGGAAATTCCATATGCTGCAGGTGCAGCCTTAAAAAGTAAAAGAAGAAGAAGAAAGAAACACAATGAAGAGTCTTTGCTTGGCCATTGTGTATATAATCAAGCCATTCAAAAGATAAAACTTTACCAGAAAGTATGCAATTGCAAGGAATGGATTAAAACTTTTTAATTAAATTAAGGTACTTTTTGGAAAATAGGAGCATCATATCTATACATTTATTGCAACAATGAGCAATACATTTCCGTCTAATAACAAGTAAAGCACAGTTATATAAGTAATCATTTCTTTTAAAATTTTAATATGAAAGGTATTATTCCAAAGAAGTAAAATATTTCAGGCATGAGCTAAAATTTGCATTTAGCAAACAAAAATATGATGCCTGGCAATTTGTGATCTGTTTTTCTATTTAAAATTTTAAAGCACAAATAGAAGTACTGCATGGTCACAGGGAATGACAGAATTGAAGTGACTGACGTTCTGCTTTTTGTACTTTATATTCAGTATCTGTTGCGTATTGAATTGTTTTCCCCCTCACCTTCATATGTTGAAACCTAATCCTCAGTGTGACTTTATTGTAGATTGGGTCTTTAAGAAGGAAACTCAGAGTAAATAAGTTCATTAGGGTAGGGCCCTGATCTTATGGGATTGCTGTTCTTCTAAGACGAGGAAGAGACACCAGAAATGTCCCTCTTCCTGTGTACATGTGAAGAAGGTGGTTGTCTGCAGGTCAAGGAGGGAGGCCTCTTTAGTAACCAACCCTGCTGACACTTTGCACTTGTACTTCTAGCCTCTAGAACTGTGAGAAAATTAATTCTGTGTTTAAGGCACTTTGTCTGTGCTATTGTGTTATGGTAACCCAAGCTGACTAATCCACTACCACTGTTTGATTGCTGTTTGTTTTGAACCTACTGTTTAATCACAGGAATGCGTAGTGCCATAGGGAATGAACACATGTGCTGTCACGGAGGCAAGTGTGATCAGTTCCAAACCTCTGGCCTCAAACTCTCGAAAGAAACGTGAGCTGCTCAGTCAGCGTGGTGGGAGCCAGCTGGGAAAATGGGTTCTTTGTGTCTACTTCCATGTAAAATACCATGTTTATTAAAGAATACATAAGGCATGCTAATTTGAAGGGTACCGAGATATTTTTATACAGAAATCAGCAATAACTTCAGTAATTATTCTATATGGAGAATAGATGGGAACAGATTCTTTTTTTTTTTCAAGAGAACATGCTTTATCACTGGCATTGTTTAGAATTCCCAGCCCAAGGAGATAATGAAGAGCAGACCCACTTTCAGTGGATTTTATCATTGCTTTTAAAGTCTCTGCAAACCACATACACACTTATGACTTGCACTTGGGGAACTGCTTCCACTGCCCCTCCTTCAGTCTGGGTGCCCTGAGAAGTAGCCCATTCGTCTCAAGGGACAGTGGCCACAGGCCTCACAATGGGCTCCATCATCACATGGTAATTTAGGTATCATGACACCAAAGGAAGGGCACTGACCATCTGCCACTGTCACCTCCAGGTTGAAGTATGAACAGAACCTCCTAACACATTGAAGAAGGATTTCCTTCAGGCTGCAGAGGTCCTAGTTCATGCGGGAGGAGATGGCAAGAGTGGTGAGCCTCTTTCCAGCTAAGAAGCATTTCTTAAACTTAAAATTCTTCAGTGTCAGCAAGCGATACAGAAGTCTTTTTGGTGTCTGTTTTCAGAGGGTCTTTGAAGGGTGCTATGACAGCAAGCAGTGCTGACAGAGGACCTGAGTTCTAGTCTTGGCTCATACAAATGTTCCATGTGGTTTAATGCGTCTCTAAGTTTTGGCATCTCCAATGTTACTTAAACTGGAGAGGATCATTTATATCATGTTTAGTTACCGGCGAGCTGTGGTGCAGAAAGGAGCTTGGGTTGGTTTTAGGAGCCAGGAAGGAGAAGTCTGGATGCTAACGTTAAAAGGAAGATAAGAAATTCTAGGCGTTCCCATTGTGACTCCGCAGGTTAAGGGCCCGACTAGTATCCATGAAGATGCAGGTTTGATCCCTGGCCTTGTTCAGTGGGTTAAGGATCTGGCATTGCCGTGAGCTGCAGCATGGGTCACAGATTCAGCTTGGGTCTGGTGTTGCTGTGGCTGTAGTGTAGGCTGGCAGCTGCAGATCTGATTCAACCCCTAGGCTGGGAACTTCCATATACCACAGGTGTGGCCCTAAAAAGAAAAGAAAAAAGAAAGAAATTCTAGCTCTCCTTTCCCAAGGTGCTTCAAACAGTTCTGTGGCTGAAAACCCTGCCATTCATCTCTGCCTTAGTAATTACATTTTCTGAGCGCTCCTCTGGTCTGCCATATCATTTTTCAGTTGAGTACCAATTATCTCCTCGATGTAGGACAGAACTCCACTCCTCCATCTCTTGGAGCAGAAAATGTAAGAAGAATTGTGACTAGGGGAAGCAGGAGAGCCACCCGAAAACACCACTAAAGTGATGTTTAAAAAGAAAAAATGATCTGTCAATTTCAGAGCTGTTTCAAAATATGTATTTCAGAGCAATCACGGGATTAGGAAAAAAACTATCACCTTGACCTCTAAGAGGGAACAATGCCTGGTGCAGAGTGAGAGTTTAGTAATGACTGTTGAACAAAAGAATCTCAGCTCCAGGGTCAGCAGAGGTGCTGGCCATGATGTTTGGGCAGCGCAAGGGCTTGCAGACCATTTGTGTTTTTTTCCACCTCATCTTGAGCTCTTCTTGCAAAATGAACAAATAAACCTTCCTAGAATCGTGAGCCCTAAAGACGGAAGGTGTGTCTCTGTATTCTGACCAGTGATCTGACGAGATGACCACATAATGCCTAAGGTCAGGAAAGTCACACTCAAGATCAAAACATGTAGATCTGTAAGAGGTGACAGGGTCATCCCGAGAACATAGCATCCTTCTGAGGACAGTGACAGCCACACTGAGTGTATTGTCTTATTTGCTGTCTGTTTTAACTAGGTGCCAGGTAACAGCTTGGCCAAAATATTACAGGGTGATTTCAGCTGCCGATAACTGGGTAGAATAGAAACGCTTGAAAGTCTTGTCTTAGGCTGAGGTTCTGTCATGCGACTGCCTTGCGTTCTCGCTTAACCTTCCACGCCCATCAGTTGGATGATGTTCAAGACACACATGGAGGGAAGAACCATCCATTCACTCCCCTTGCCAGTCTGTCTCCCTTTCTGGTGGAAAAACATTCAAAGTAAGGGTTCAATTCAATGTCACTTACCCGTGTTTTGCTTCTGCTGAGATGTGCTCCACTGAAGTGTTATTCAGAGCTAAGCAGACGATGCTCCCTGAACCTCTTCTCCAGAGACAGGATATTCTCAAGCCATCATTTTGCATCCAGCTTTCAAGACACCAGATTCTTTCCCAGTCCAGTGACCTTGAGCAGAGGATAAAACCGGGGTCATCATCATCATGGGACCTGCTCTGCCCCCTAAGAGTGAAGAAACAAGAGAATCTATTATGCAGACTCTTCTCAATATGAAGCTCCTTAAATGGTGTGTCAAGGTTTTTCTCTTAGCAAGATTTTACAAAAGCAAAACAACTTTTGATCTGGTTCATAAAACAGCATTTTAAAACCTGAAGTGAAGACTCAGAGCCTGATCACAGCCAGCACACTCTGTCAAAATAAACCTGGGGTTACAGGGCATGGAGAGAAATAACAGGAAAAAAAAAAACAAAACATGAAGATGGACAAAAATGACGAACTGCACCAAAATGGAATGTTCCATTCAGGGAAAGAAACCTTCATGGATGTTATTTTGGGTTTACTCTTTTGGGCTTTGATAAATGGTGATGGCAACATGTTCTAGAATACGTGGACTTAGCTCAAATAGACCGTGCCATTGCATCTTTTTTTAAAAAAAGAATTATAGTTGATTTATAGGGTTCCTTCAGTTTTTGCTGTACGGCAAAGTGACCCAGCGTGTGCTCGCGCTCTCTCTCTCTCCCTCTCTCTCTCTCTCTCTCTCTCTCTCTCTCTCTCTCTCTATATATATATATATATACACACACACACACACATATATGTTTATCTCCATTCTTTTTTTTATACTATCAATCTTCCATTGTGTTCTAACCCAAGACACTGGACACACTTCCCAATGCTGTACAGTGGAACTCCATTCCCTATCCATTCTAAATGTAATGGTTTGCACATTGCATCTTGACGGAGAGTTCCTCCAGATAAGACTCTCTGAATTACTCTGGATAGGAGTTCTCCTATTGCATCTCAATTTATAAATATTTGAGAGAAAACTCCAGTTGACCAAGAAGGCACTTTTGCTCCGATGGTGTTCTTTCTGTATAATGCGCTGCTTTTAATGGGGATTTAACATCTCCCTTCTGCCTACTAACTGCTTATTGGAGAAAAAAATTGACCTCAGATAAAAAGGAAAGCTACAAACTCAGTTGGTTTTTATTTATCTTGTTTTGGCCTATTAGACTTTATACTTCATTTTTGTATATCTGTATATACGAAAGTGTGTGTGTGTGTGTATACATTGCATTATGTAACATGGTTCTGTGATGCAAAATTTACTTAGGTAATCATTCTTTATTCTGCATCTCATATGTACCAGTTGCTAAGTAGCAGTAATTCAAGCCTGAAGAAAGGAGGGATGGTCCTTTATTTTAAGGGATCCATGGTCTGTTGAAGGAGGTGTACGTCAAGCCAGTGATGACCATGCAGAGTTATAACCGACGCAGTAAAAGGGTTTACAGCAGTGGGAGATAGTGAGACTATTTTCTATGGGGAAGAGAGATATCAGGCATTGCCACGAAAATGGTACTTTTTCTGTAAAAATCCCTGTGGTGAAAATTAGAAAAGATCCAAAAATGTTTCTTTAGTTCAGTTACAGGCTTTAAACATTGATAACACATTCATTCATTTACTGCCACTGGGTTTAATTTATTTTCTTTCTTCTTAAAATAAATGGAAGAAGAATGAGAAATATCAGTGTTCATACAAAGTTGCTTCAGTTCAGAATAACACACAGAGATTCACAGAATGAGCAGGCATTGAGTAGCCCATACCAATCCCTGGCGTTTATGTCATATTTGGCCACTTTATACACTCATTTTCCAGAGTGCTCTCTCGTTAGATTTCAGACAGTGGGTTTCTTATCTTAAAATCTTAAAAAGTTGCATGGATCTTCCAAAACAGATGCAAATGTTTTTGCGTCCAACAAGAAGTCCTATCCCTGATGCACCATTGATAACAACTCAGCCTCACTGCAAAGGTCAGCAAGGGGCTTGCAAGCACGGAGCAAGCAAGTAGCACACACACCAGCCTGTAGGATGGAAAGTCCTGGAAGTTAAGGGGATACCTCCTTGTTGTTTCATGGCAGAGTCTCGGTGACATTTCTAGAGGAGGCACTTTTGCTAACACTCCTGACCCACCCACAAGGCAGGAGTCAGCCCAAGCACAGATCGGGAGGCCAGGGAGTGAACTGTCTTCTCTGGGGCTGCTTTGTGGTGGGACTGTGCCTGGAGGACAGGATAGTCTCAGCTGGACCCGGGGTTGGGGGTGGGGGGGGATAGGCAAGGTGAATCCCCGGGTTGACCTGTAAATTCTGCTGAGAAGAGATTGAAATACAGTATTATTTTTCTATGAAACCTACTTATGTGAAGAAATATGAGTAGCGGGCAGCATCTGCAGGAAGCAGAGCTCGTAGATATCAGCTTGGAAGCCTCATTGCTCTTGAGAAGTTGCAGGATGAAACACCCTTTTTGATAGTAATCTCTTGTGATGAAGTCACTTGACAGAAAGCGGGGGGAGGGGGGCTTTATCATTGGGCTCGTGGGTAGTTTAAGGACTGAAGTTTGTGACACCTAAGAGTATGCAGTTTATTTTTAAAATTTTTAAAAATATTTTATTTTTTTTCTTTTTAGGGCTACAACTACAGCATATGGAAGTTCCCAGGCTAGGGGTCCAATTGGAGCTACAGCTGCCGACCTACACCACAGCCACAGCAACACCAGATCTGAGCCACATCTTCGAACGACACCACAGCTCATGGCAACACCAGAGCCTAAACCCACTGAGTGAGGCCAGGGATTGAATCCGCATCCTCATGGATACCCATTGCATTCATTACTGCTGAGCCGCAATGGGAACTCCCAAGAGTGTGCAGTTTAGAGAAAGGCCAACTGACCCCCTGGTTTTCATGGCATGTTCATCTCCATTTAAGAAAAACAGTCCCCATGGAGAATGTGATCCCTGTTCGAAAGAGTTTCTTTTGTAGGGAAAAGCCACTCATCTTTAGGCCTTGAAGGAAATGTGGAAGTGATGTAGTCTAATGCCCACTAAGAAAATAAGAAATGGTGATTCTGTGACGTGATGGGGGTGTTAGCCAACACTGCAGTAGTCATCATACAGAAATATGACACTTTGTTATAAGTTAGTTATAGCTCAATAAAGCTAGAATTAAGTGAAAAACAAAGCTAAGGAAATTGAGACTCGGAGAAGCCAGTAATTTGCTTAAGGTCACATAACTGGGGTTAGAAACAGTATTTCAAATTTTCATTTTAGTGGTCTTTGTAAAATAGTGCACCGGCTCTTTTTCTTTTAAGGAGAAAGAGACAGAGAGACACTCTTTGATATGATGAACCAGGGACCAGATAGGAAAGCTCTCCACCTACAGGTCTGGGACCACTTATGAGTAAACACTGGACTTTGCTCCCACCCTCACCAGCCTCCCGCCGAGCAAACCTTGATGGCTGCATAGGTTTCACTTTCGACCTCGGCCTGACAGAAATGGTTATGATTCACCAAATTCCCTGTGAATAGAAATGACCAGGCTTCTCACACCTCCAGGGACCTCGGGACGGTGGTAGAGGACACCGTCTGGTCTCAGTCCCAGATTCTCCTGGCCCATTTGATGTCCTCAAGGGCATATTTGGGATGGGCCACCAGTGCTCTGAATGACAAGCACATTTTGCCCCCACCTGGAGCAGCTGCAGCTGGTGAGTGGAGCCAGAGTCCACCTGTGTATGGACATGGGTCAAAACCCGACTTGGCTGTGGACTGCCTTGAGACTGGTCATCTTTCAATGTGCTCGTAAAAATAAAACCCTCCACTAGTGGCCGAGTTCTGGACTCTTGTTTCAAGTTCTGCTCAGTTTCACGTTCAGGTTGAGCGAATGGACTCACCCTAACAGACAAGGATGCCGAGGAACAAGCAAGGAACAAGTGTGTGTTCTCTTTGGTTTTGTGAATGGATTTTTAAGAAATCTGCTTGTCTTACTGAAAAAAAAATCTGTTGAGAATCCTTACATGTTAATGACATTGCTAGCTTTCCTGAGACAAGCAACTCAGACGATATGATTTCAAGTTTAGGGATCATCTGGTTCCAAGTAACACGCTTCCTCCAACCTGCTAAAAAGTGCAGCTGTTTGGGAGGACAGGAGGTCATCGCGTGGAGACCAAGGCAGGAAGGGGAGCCAGGGTGAATCTCGTCCTCGGATGAGGGACTGGAGCCCAGTCAGGGACCAGCATCTTCCCTGGGACTAGCAGGAGGACTCAGCTCTACATCTCTGCTGTTCAGCATCAGTTCTCTTTGCAGATGGGTTTTCCTGCTTCTCGGAAACCTCGGCCCCGTGTCACTTCCCAGTCTCAGGGCTCCCAACCAACCAAGCCAGCTTCTAGGTTCCCCGTCCAAGTTTATGGGAGAGACACTAGTAGGTTTGGATTACTAGCGATCAGTTCCCCTTGTCAACCCTTGGTTCCACAGCTCTGGACAGGGCAGTGGCGTGTTGAGTGAGCTGGTGACTGGGGCCCAGGGCTGTGGGTCTGAGAGGTAGTTCTCAAAGGAATGTGGTTTGGACAGCCCCACCAGCAGTTACCATTCTTGGAAGGCACTCAGATGGCTCCACAGATATCATAGAATTCACTCTCTCAACGTCATCTTAAATTTAGCAGAGTGAGTAAAACCGTCTTATAGATAGGAAGACGAAGACTGGGGTATCAGTAAACTGCCTAAGTCAATTTGCAAGTCAAGTTGCTGGCTCCAGACTTGAGCTTTGCAGTGTTCCCTATTGCTCGCTCGCTCGCACTGTGAAGGCTGTCTGAGGATGCTCTGTGTCTTTTCGAGAGGAGTGATGGACGTTGTCCAGATAACCTACAGTGAAACCAGGCAGAAGATCAAGGCAGTCCATGGTTTATGCCACATCCTTTCACCAAAAAAAAAAAAAGAAAGAAAGAAAAGATAAATAAATGAAACATTTCTTCACGAAAGTGTAGTCTGGCTCAGCAGGGAGGAGCCTGGTCCCTTGAGAAAGTGGTCACCCCAGATCAAATGATGGTGGCCTGGCCCCGTCAGGTTGCTCCTGGCATTTTGTCATCAATAAAAAAAGAGTTATTAAAATTCACGTTGAAATATTCTTCCATCACTCTGAAAGTATTCGCTTTGCTCATCTGAAAAATATAACCAACTTGCCAGTTTCTGAGTTGAAATGTGTGTGTACTGCCTAAAATAACATTGACTCAGTATTGCTTTTAATATCAAGCTCCGGTCATGTTTTCCCTGTCAGTTTTCCTCTTCTGTATCCTCTTAGGGTCTTCTATGCATAGGTGTGAAGACACACACATGCACACGCACACACAGATATGCACCTGCTTTGCCTCTCTGTGTGTTACAACTGACAAGGAATTACTAAATAGAGAGTAATTTTTGACCTGAACAAGCTCTGCAGCTTAATCTCTTCACGTTCAAGGTTAAGAAGTAGGTTCAGATGGGCTTGTCCCTTCCTCTGCCGGGCACCACGTTCATCCTCTGTAGAATTTCAGGACCACTGACAGATTTCTGTGTCATAGTTTGTTGCAGAAAGTGTTTGGCAGGACATTCAAATTAGATTCCAGCCAGAAAAGATCCAATGCACTTTTCTACGAGAAGAAACATTCAGTTCTAATGGAATTAGTGCCATGGTTCTCCAGTTAAGGTACAGTTTATGAAAGACCATTGGATGACCTATAGAGCATTCTGAGGCCAGAACCCAGGTCCCATTCTTCATTATTTTCTGATTCAAAACACCTGTGGAGTGATAACTCTTCATAAGAATTATTTCTCCCAAACACATGTTACAGAAATAAAAACCCCGGGGCATCCAGATGTAGAGACATTGCCTTCGTCAGAACCTTCTCTAACAGAAGAACTATTCACAGCTGACATTTCTTCTTTTGTCCGAGCCCATCACTGGACTCCACCTTACCCCATGCCTCTGAGAGGGCACATGCATTGCTTTTTTGGTCTGCCTACCTAGCATACAGATAATAAGTGGAATAGCCATCACTGCAATTAGGATTTCTGAACCTCTTCACTGGGCAGTCACAGTCCTGGGGCCAGGACACATATAATCATGTTTCATCCTCAGTCAGCCCTAGGCACAGCTTTAATTCCCAGGCGAGACAGGAGATCGACCTGACTCTTAAGTCCCATGCTTCCAACCATTAAATGGAATTTTTCATTCCCCAGCAATATTTTAAATTGTGATTAAAGAAATTCTTGAGTGCTCTATTCCAAAGATGTTAATGGCTACTGTCTAAGAAGAGTTCCCAATCTTCAGCTCCAGCTTTGACATTCATCGCAGCCCCAGACCCAAAGACCACCTGACCCCCTCCCACATCCCCCACTCCATCATCCTCCAACCCCAACCCCAGGCTCACATAATCCCTCTGAAATGGACAGTGATTGAGAATGCCAGTCTCAGATGTGCACATAACTATAAGACTTGGATTGGTACCACTCCTCCCTCCTGGAGGAGGATTTTTGTTTATATTTTTCCATCCCCACCAAAGACAGGTGTGCCTGCCTAAAGAGAGAAAGTGAATCTCAGAAAATGTGAGGTTAAAAAGAGAATGACTCTGGAGTTCCCATCGTGGCACAGTGGAAACAAATCCAACTAGGAACCATGAGGTTTCAGGTTCGATCCCTGGCTTCGCTCAGTGGGTTAAGGAACTGGCGTTGCCGTGAACTGTGGTGTTGGTCACAGACTCGGCTCTGATCTGATGTGGCTGTAACTGTGGCACAGGCCGACAGGTACAGCTCTGATTCGATCTCTAGCCTGAGAACCTCCATATGCCATGGGCTTGGCCCTAAAAAGCAAAAAAAAAAAAAAAAAAAAAAACAAGAGAGAGAAAGCGAGAATGACCCTGAAGTGAATGTGAATATTCTTTAGATTCACAGGAGAAAATAGGGAATCGGTAGCATAGAATCACATAGTCTTTGGGTTGAAAATGATTTTAAATCTCATTTTGTCCTGTTGCTTTTATTTTAGAGGCAAGGAAACCTAAGAGAAGTAAAATATCCTAACTTGCCAGCTCTCCTCTATTCTGTGGGGCTGGATATAGTCAAAACATATTAGGAAATGCAGCACAGCTTGATCATCAGCCTTTAAAGAAAAACTGGTTTTGATAAAATTATATTAAAATGCAAAATTTTATTATTTAATACTCCAAATATTAATAATACCCCTTTTTACAAAACTAAAGTCTAATAACTATTAAATGAAATTATTAAAAAAAGATTGCAATAAAAAGGCACTCAATAGGGGCATGCCTTATTTAACTATTTCCACAAATTTTTATTGGAAACCTACCACATGTCAGGCATAGAGCAAGGAGCTATGACTTCAGAAATGAAGGAATAGTTCTTTCCCGTTAAGAATCTATAATCTCAACTGTGTCTCTGCAGCACTGGGACAAAGGCTCGATCCGGCCTGGCTCAGTGGGTTAAAGGGCTCGCAACTGTGGCTCTGATCTGATCCCTGGCCCGGAAGACCATATGCCGCGGGACAACCAAAAAAAGGGGAGGGGATCTATTATCTAGTGGATAATCACCAGGGTTAAAATGTAACTGGTGGAGACAGTCTTTTAATAATTTGCAGTCGTTCTGCTAGTTTTATTAGAAGTTCTAAATCACGTCATTGACATGGAAGGTCACACACACACACACACACACACACACACACACACACACCATGAAATTCTTTTCCAGTGTGCGCCAACATGATGATCAAAACTGTGACTGATAGGAGATTTACTCTACTTGCAAGCTAAGAGGTTAGCCTGGTACAGTCTCGTGCATGCTGGTGAAAGACACGAGATGCTTAAATCTGAGACAAAGGACTTTATTACTCACAGCAGTTGAGGTAGTAAGCATATCAGCAATTCTCTGAGCTGATTCCCCAGGACTCAATGCCCCCATGGACGGGACACCTGTACACACAGAGGTTTGCATGGCAGGGGAGGAGCCCTGAGTTTAGGAAGCCAGATGTGCTTATAGTGGTTGGTGACCATACCTCCTCTTTGCTCCAAAGGAAGTTCTACTCTTTGTAGACGGAGCACTAAGCAGGCCTGTCCTTTACTCTGGAAGGAGACACTGTCTCTATCCTCCAGGGTTATGAACAAACCTGCCCTTTGCTTTGGAATGAGAAGTGTCTCTGTCTTCCAAGCCTGTTTGATATAAAAGCATCCTTGAAAAGCCAGTCCAGAACAAAGACCATCAGTGCCTCTACTCAAAAGACAGGCAGACATTCCAAGAGATCCACAGAAAACTGCTTCCCAAGAATTGTCCGGTTACTTCATTCCCAATATTATCGATATTTTCTTGACCAAAGTTCACATCAGCTGTTAGCACTGCATGTAAAGGCTCCTGACAAGTGCTAAATTATGCAGAATTTTGGGTAAATAACTGACAGATCAGTAAATTGCATTCACGTCGATGTTCCTCTTTCCAAACTCACAGCTGGTTTACTCATAAAAGGAGATAAACGTTCTGGAAATTTGAAACTGGAAAACTACTTATCATTCCCATAAAATACACTCCAAGGTAGGTCAAGGATTCTCTATGGCTGATGTAGTAAGAAGATGTTAACTTTAATCCCTCAACTGTGAGGGACTCAAGAAAGGCCATTAGTTCTTAGATGGAATTAGTTAATCTGTTAAATCCCCAAGTTTCAAAGTATCTTAAACAAATGTCTATTTAAAACTAGGATACATGTATATGCACCTCATCAGATAAAACCTGATGTGGGTTGATTCCTGGCATAATATTTAGCCTTTTAAAAAGTATCTTAAAAAAAATCATCAAACTTAAAGTGGCAAGAAAAATTACTGAGTAATTCAACATCAACCACTGTTGTAATGCTCCTGGCTTTCTTCCCTGGAGTCATTTAAAAAAACAAACAAAAAAATAGAATTTCAGTCTAAGAAATGACTTTAAAAAGTTCTGTCCTCAAAGACCTGCAACAGCTTTTATTATGGTTTGAACTGGGCCCACCTCCAAATTTCCATGGTGAAGCCCTAACCTCTGGCACCTCAGAGTGTGACTTTATTTGGAGATAAGGCGCTTACTGACTTAAAATGAGGTTATTGGGGGTGAACCCTTGTCCAGTATGGCTGATGTCCTTATTAAAAAAGGAGATTTGGAGACAGGCTTGAATACAGGGAGAACATCACGTGAACATGAAGACGGCCATCTACAAGCCAAGGAGAGAGGCTTGCCCCAGAGTCTCCCTCAAGAGGAATCACCCTGTCAACACCTTAATGTCGGCCTTCTAGCCTCCAGAATTGTGAGACATCAATTTCTGTTACCTAAGTCACCGAGTTTGTGGCGATTTGTAACAGCAGCCTAAGCAAACCAACAGCTTTCCTTCTTCTCAAAGTAAGTCCCTCTCATTGACCACAGCCCTTTCACTGTGGAGTCCATCATGTGCCTGAGCTCTTCTCCCACTGTTTTTCCAGGTGCTCACTCTGCTCCAGCCCCCACCAGCCTCCTTGCTCTTCCTTGAACAAGCCAGCCCTGCTCTGCCTTAGGCCTTTGCACTTTTTCTCCCCTGCAGGGAACATTTTCCTTCCAGATTGTTCTGTGGATTCCTTCCCTCATTTTCTTGGTCTCTATTCAGATGCTACCTTTGAAGTGTTTTATTCCTTTGAAGTGTTTTACTCAATATTTCCCTGCTTTATTTTATTATCTGTTCTGCTCTCACTAAAATGCAAGCCACACAAGGGCAGGAATTTTTTTGTCTATTTACCGTTGAGTTTAAAAAAGCTTCTGGGAGCTCTTACTGTGGCGCAACAGGATTGGCTGTGTCTTAGGAGCTGGGAAGCAGATTCAGTCCCCAGCCTGGCACAGTGGGTTGGGGATCCAGCATTGCTGCAGCTGTGGCTTAGTTCTTAGTTGTGGCTCGGATCCGATCCCTGGCTTGGAAGCTCCATGTGATACAAGGTGGCCAAATTAAAAAACAAAACAAAACAAAGCAAAACAAAACTTCTGGTAGGGAGGAGATCAAAAATATTAACTGGATAAGTGGATGGATCATGAGCATTAAGCCCTACTTGCCATCTAAACGTTCCATGCGCGGGAGGCTGAGCACACCTTCTGGAAACTGGGGGGACTCTGCCCTTTGATCACAGTCATGAAGAAAGTGCTTCCATTAAGTAAATATTATCAACAGAAGTAACGAGGACGCATCTGTCCTTGAGAATTTACAGACTAATTGGGGAGACTAAACCTACAATGCATGAGAACAGAACAGCCTATCAACATGAGCAGTTGCATTCAGCAAGGGCTGATTTCTGAAAATGGTGAGTCCAGGGGTTTGACCAGAAAAGCGTCTGTTAGACGAAAACAAATCCATTCACACCCAAACACTGGAAAATGTTTTCTACCATATGCTCATATCCACCTTATAGAAACACTTGAGGACTATTTGTAGGAAGGTGTCAAGCTCGTGAATTGCAAATATTTGGTCTATAAGGTGAGCATACGAAATAGGCTATTAGTCCCTTGAATACACACAATTTACAAGTGGCAGCACCAGCCACTTTAAAAAGAGGGAAAATAGAAACGGTCAGGAACACTCTGAACAGGCAGATAACCACCAAACTGGAGTCTGGACACCACCTGATGAAAACCAATTAAATGCTGTAGCAATGGCAAGTGACAGAAGGAAATAAAGTTAACTGGGAAATAACCCATGATGTCTGCTTTCTGTTTTTCTGCTGTTCTATTTCTCCCTTTTTAATTTTTTCCTCTCACCAGTAAAATGCCCCTGTCATTTATTAGATGAGTAATTAAATCCTGACCTCAGGTAGAATTCCCAAAGGTAATTATCAATAAAAATTAAGCAGGAGGTAACTTCTGTTCTTAGTTTTGATGAGGATGCACCAGGTGATCTCAAGTTTCTATAAAGCGTTTTACATTCTTGGGAAGAGGAGCACTACACAAAGCAGAGAATGGTTATGGTTGCAGACACTATCTTATTTGCCTAAAAATAATCTCAGTTTCACTTTGGGTATTTAGATGCTTCTATTTTTCTCTTTTTCTATTTTTTTCCCTACTCCCACGCATTAAACATTCCAGTAAAACAATAAGCAAGTTCATGGGGATAGAATAAATTCAAGATTCAAAAGAGCAAAACGTAGGGAGTTCCAGTCATGGCTCAGTGGTAACGAAGCTCGCTAGGATCCATGAGGATTCGGGTTTGATCCCTGGCCTCCCTCAGTGGGCTAACAGTTCCTGCATTGCTGTGAGCTGTGGTGTAGGTCACAGACATGGCTTGGATCCTGTGTTGCTTTGGCTGTGCTGTAGGCTGGCCGCTGTAGCTCCAATTTGACCCCTAGCCTGGGAACCTCCGTAAGCCGTGGATGTGGCCCTAAAAAGCAAAAAAAAAAAAAAAAAAAAGCATAAATGCATGAATCTCCATGGTTGTGGACATTAAAGTGTTCCATGCATCCAAAGAGTAAGGGACTATGCAAATTTGTGGAAGACTATTCCAAAAAAGGTATTTTTCATTGCATTAGAAGGCACTACATTCATTTAAATGAAATTTGAGGTCTTAGAAAGCTATGTGATGGCCTCCACAGTGCAGACACTAAAAATAGATTACCCTAACAAATGTATTACAAATATATCACATCACCCTGAGTACCACTCATGTGAGGAAACCGTCTTGTAGCAATTGCAAGCTTTTGGTACGTTTCAAGAGTTGAATATTCTCTGCTCAAGGAAGGAGAAAAAGTAGCTATTGGAGATAATATTTTAATCCTAACTTGATTGTGTTTTCATATCAGGGACTATAAAGCATTTTAAAACCAAACACTAAAGGTACAGTTTTGACAGAACCATTGTTTTACCTATCAAATTTTCCTCTTGATTTCTGAGGATTATCAAGTTTTAGATAAGGAAATTTTCTTTTGACTAGAAAGGAACTTCAGAATCTTTTTATGCATTAAAAAATCTCCTTCTATTATAGGAAAATACTGAAGAAAGAAAGAATTATTTTGTACTTGATGTAGTAATTTTTAAATTAAGATTGTTAATCATTCCAGTAAATCTTGTATATCTTTTTTGGAGCTGTCATGTTCTTTGGTATACATTCTCTTATTTTTCTCTCAAAAGCACTGATATGATGTTTTCTTTGTTAATTCAATAATCTACATCTAACATCTAACCACATTCCAGAAGCACGACAAGGCAAAGCAGCTTCTTGAGACTAAACCACATGTAGGATATAGTGAGCCTGATCCCACATTTCCTTAATGTCATTGCTCTTCACTTTGTAATTCAGAGAAAAAAGGTGCTTTGTAGCAGAGAGAACCTGCAAAAGCAGCTTCATGTCACTTAACACGAGGTTGTTCACTCTTGTTGTAAAATATTTGAATACCTCTGATACCTGTGTACTTATTTATTCAGAAATTACCAAACATACAACTAGTCTATAAATTAAAACATATAGAAAAATAGAACCAAAATTTTCTAATAAACATAGAACATTTTAAAGGATGAAGTTAAGATAAAATCAGCAATTTTTTTTCAGCAGTACTTCTAAATGTCTTGCTAATAACCATGATGACTTTGTTTTTTTGTTGGTTAACAGAAGGCTCTAAATAAGCTCAGCCCAGGTCCGTCTTGAATGATGAGGGAAGTGAGTCCCTGTTTCAGAAGTCTTCTTTGTGATGTCAGACGTTTTCTGCCCAGTTCTTTTCAGGATATGATGAGACAATTACTGTCTTAAGCTCACTGTGGAGCTGGCAGAAAGCTTTTCTTGAAAGAGAAGGGTCAGCTCTGCCTTCTTCTTTGCTTCTGCTGAGTTACCCGTGTTATCGTTCATCATGAGCACCTTGCAGGATTAATTTTTAAGCCAGCGTTTTGTGATGGTTGATTTAATTAAAACAAGATGTTGTCCTTACATCCTTTCCACAAGGACACCTGTAAATGCCATAGATGGTAACGTGCAAAAGCATGGGAAGGGTACTTTAAAAAATATGAATATTTTATATGCATTGACCTTTGAAATAAATGCATGAACACTTCAGGGGAGTGGGAGGATCTTATTGAAAAACCAATGCAAAAGCACAGGAAGGTGGACCTCCTCTTCTTCCCTCACCTGGCTTCGACTCGTGGACTCCAGAGGCTGTGACACTCCACAGCGTACATGTTGGCAAAGCTCCTGATCTTTCCTGTTTTTAGATGATCTGGAAGATCTAATACCTTGCTTTCCTGTCATGCCTGTGGGGTCATGCACGTCGAACGCCACAGCTCTAGGGACTTTTTCAAATGTGGTGCGTCCTCATTTCAAAAATATACTGAAGGCATTTTGTGATCCTTGTAGTACCAAATTTTAGTTTTCAGAAATCTCCATGGAAATAACAGACTGGAATAACACTACCAAGCCAAGATCGCTCTATGTTCTTCCCACTAAGGTGACAAAATAGCCAAACACCAGATTTTATGGTCATTGTGTTTCAGTCTTATTCCCGCCACCAACAGATAATAATACTTCACCAGCAATGCCACGTCTATATTTGCTACTATTTCACTTTTTTAAAAGTTGATAATGTAAGTTATTTCTCTGGTTTAGGACTTATAGGAATGCAGTAAGTGACATAATCTTTCAACTGAATAATGGAAAGTGTATTCAGGAAGAAACTATCAATGCAGGCAAAAACGTGGCTGATTTCAAAAACATTAGGCTTATGGAGTTCCCGTCATGGCTCAGCAGAAACGAATCTGACTACCAACTATGAGGTTGTGGGTTCAATCCCTGGCCTTGCTCAGTGGGTTAAGGATCCGGTGTTGCCGTGAGCTGTGGTATAGGTTGCAGATGTGGCTCAGATCCAGCGTTGCTGTGGCTGTGGCCAGCATCTGTAGCTCCAATTAGACCTCTAGCCTGGGAACCTCCACATGCTGCGGGTTAGGCCCTAAAATGACAAAAGACCAAAAAAAAAAAAAAAGGCTTTGTGAAAGAGGTCACCTGCAAAAGGGTATACATTCTATGATTCCACATATCTGAAGTCCCAGAAAAGGCAGACGAATTCATTATGAAAGAAATCTTGATGGTGGCTGTCCCTTCAGGCATGGAGTGGTGGGCTTGACTGGGAAGGGCGGCACACTTGGGAACTTTCTGGAGTGATTTTAAAAAGTTCCATATCTTGATAGACACATTTTTCAGAACTAATTTATCTGTACAGTTAATGTCAGTACATTAGATTATATGTAAATAATATCAATAAAAAGTAAGCATATCGTAAAACAATTTCTAATGATTGATTTATGCATTCTTATGATGTCTTATTTAGCACCTGCATAGTTAGTTCCATTTAGTCACAGTAAAGTGAAGAGACTTCATTTGGTAAAGTCTGTACATTAGGTGTCAGAATAGAGTAGTACTACTAATAATAATGGTAAGAATAGTAGTAGTAACAATAATATAGGGTTTTTTTTGCATATGCCAGTCACTATGCTGTTCTTATCCCATGGAGACAAAAATGCTCAGACATAGAAAATTTGAGTAATTTTTCCAAAGATAGATAAGCAGCAAATGGCAGAGCTGAACTTGGAACTCAGGTTTCTCTGATCTTGGAGCCCTTGTCTTCAACTAGCAGGTCAAATGTGATCTCTTAGAGAGGAATATGAGAATTTCCAGTCTTCTCAGAGATGCACGTAAAAACGATATTTATTTGAATGTTCCCTCTGTCAAGAACTATGCTAAATGTTCCATGTGTAGGACTACCATTATCATCTCCTTTTTCACCAACGAAGAATTTGAAGTTCAGAGAGGTTAAGCAACCACCTCAAGGTCACACCGTAAGCAGAATATCTCAGATTCCATTCCATTGGTTTTTCAGTAATATCCTCCCACTCCCCTAAGGTGTCCGTGCACTTATTTGAAAGGTCCCTGCATTTAAAATATTCATATTTTTAAAAATTAAGTAGAGAGAAGGCCTCCTATCATGATAAACAGATAAAAGTAAACATTTGTAAATCTTGGTTCAAGCCACATTTCTGCCATTAACTAGCTGTAGGGTTTTAGGCAAAGTCAGTGAAATCCCAGAGTCACAGTTTTCTCATTTGTAACATTAAGGAGTTGAATGTGCTCATGTAGAGATTCTATCTTGTTCTAACATTCGATAAATTAAAACTAATTTTAGTTGTTCACTTCAGAACCTTCTTTGAAGTACCTGGAAGGGCCAGGGTTATCTATTATAGTTGGGTGGGAATTTGTTGAAATATTAAAGATCAACATATAAAATAGCTTAAGTGGAGTGATACTTTCTACGAGAATCTAGCGATTCCATTGGTTTCTATACAAACTGATTGGTCAAAGACTTCCAAATCTTTGATACTCCAAGAAAAATTAAATAAAAGCAACAATTCTGTATTTCACGCTTGTTGTGTCAGATTTACAGAACTGTTCAGTTACAAAGATATAAGAAGTGATCTTTACCTTTAGCGTTCAGAAGATACACAAACAGATGTAATCAGTTGACAGGTGAGAAGCATCAGCAGTTGCTAAGCTGGAGGTTGCTGTTATTGGGCCCCTAGTCACCTGATTTGACACAAAAATAAAGATGAGGAAGGCCATACACAGATACGGATTGTCATATCTTAATCAGAGTATTCTTCTTTTTTCCCATTTTATTCATGGAATAATAAGCTCCAAAATAAACTTTCTTTATGATCAGTTGTCTAAACTTGGCATTGAAAGCTTAAATGTATTTATTAAACATTCAAAGCAGCTCGTTCAATTTGACCTCTGGCAGAGATTGCCATTCCTCAAAGAGATTGTGCCTTTTCTAATGGCATTTGACTTTAAGCAAAGTGTAATAAGCATAAAATAGTTTCTCCATGGAGGATACAATAATTAGCCATGTCAGGCTCTGTAGCAGGGACTTCTGCTCGCCATATCTGTGATGTCCTGTTTTTCATGGGCACAGCTTTTACATATGAGTCAATTTCAAGCCAAGGGAGTTAAGAGCAGGTGGGTTTCTCCATAAGCCCTATTTTCCTGTTTGAATGGCTGAATGCAGAAGACAAGAAACTAGAAGAAGGTAGAGCAACATAAAAGAAGGAGCCTGGTTCCCTACATGACATCCAGTAGCAAAGTCCACCACTTACTTCCCATCCCCACCAACCTGCCCTGGGCACTGTCATGAGCAAGATAAAGACCTTTCCTTTCTTAAGCCCCTGAGGTCTGGGGCCTGTCACATCGCCTAATGTTTGTTATCCTGATTAATACAGGACTTAATAATACAGCACTACAGTTTGAAAGCACCGTAAAGTCTGAGCTCCACTTCATTTGTGAAGAAACAGAGCTTACGTGGCATGTCAAAGCCACATACATGATAAATTCTAAGTATCAAAATTCATTTTCTGTCCTAAAACTAGTGCTCCTACCATACTGTGCAACAGCAATCAAAGCTGCCGTCTCTTGGCAATTTGCTGCCTCAGATTTAACAAAATTAAGTAGCTGTCTAACAGAGAGACCCCTTAGGCAAATGTGGGTTTCGATTAAGCCATCTCTTTAAGGCTCCGTCTCTGCGTCTGATGTGGAACTCCAGGCCCACAGAGCAGACAGTTGGGAGAAGGTCATGAGCAAGCAAGAAACTGTAAACAGAAGCTGTGACCCCACAAGAACAGACCGACATCTGTGGCTCTTCTTGATGCCCCTACCTTACGTGATGAAGATATTCTGCAGAAGTTGGCCCTTCCTCGCTGATTATGTCATGTGCTTCGGTTTGTAATAAGCTAAACACTGAGTTGCCCAGGTCAGGGACAGCCCACTCATCAGAGCAGCCACACCTGCAGAGTTCTGAAGGCCTTGGAATCTGTCGCTACCTGGTGTCTTGTAAGAAAAGGGGGAGTGAAAGTAGATTACCCACATATGGGTACCCTACCCTCCCTACAGTCTCTTGTACGTGCAAACAAGAAGGAATTCTTTCTTTAACATTCTCAGCCAGCTCTGGAAAAATGAGATGTCTTTGTTCCAAGACTGTAGATGCCAGAGACTGAAATGCCAAAGGAAGCTGCCAAACAGGGAGCGCACTGTTGGAGACCAGCCTTTCAGCTGATGTACCCACAGGGCAACCTTTGCTGGTTGACTTTAGGAGAGATAGAAAACAGGCTCCCAGGGACTATCATTCTTATGATTCAGTCATTCTGGGTCACTGTCTCTGGATTTCTATTCCTTTATCTCTACGGTCCCGCCTTTGTGGGGTGTTTGGGGTACAGGACATTTGGTGCCCCAGGACCTCTGCAGCCCCAGCTCCTGCCCCACCCTCGTCAGTCACACCTCGGAAGCAGCCAGCTCAGCCTCCTTCCCAACCTTTGCAGAGTTTTCCCGATGGATCAACTGTGTCTCAACACAGTTCTTGTTACTCTTGATGCCAACACAGCAGTCCTCAGGGTTTGGCCTCCTTCGTTAATGGCAGCGAAAGATGGCAGACATGCAGAATCCAAAACAGTCTCATTTCCAAAGAAGACTATTTCCCCCAAAAAAGACTGCTGTAGAAAATGAACAAGGAGCAATTGTCAAGATGGTCCACACTGAGTTTCTTCCTTTTTGTTTTTAATAAATTTTATTTAATTCTCAAGAACGTATCACTTATATTCCCTAACTTTTCCATCTTTAGATTGAGGGTGTTGAATTAAGTTGAGTATTCTTTTTTTTTTTTTTTTTGTCTTTTAGGGCTGCACTCGTGGATATGGAGGTTCCCAGCTAAGGGTCCAATCAGAACTGTAGCTACCAGCCTATGCCAGGGCCACAGTAACGCAGGATCCAAGCTGCATCTGCAGCCTACACCACAGCTCACGGCAACGCCGGATCCTTAACCCACTGAGCGAGGCCAGGGATTGAACCCGTGGACTCACGGATGCTAGTTGGGTTCACTAACCACTGAGCCACGACAGGAACTCCCCATACTGGGTTTCTTAAATGTGTTCTGGTGTGTGTGTGTGTGTGTGTGTGTGCGCGCGCGTGCAGGAAAGAGCAAGTCCAGAGGAGAATGACTGGGGGCTTGGGAGTAGTAGACACAGAACTTGTGATGGATCCGGAAAAGGAAGGGCTGAGAAAGAGGAAAAATTAGCCTCCACAAATTTCTTGTGGATCCCAAACATGTTGATCATTCAGATCTTACCCGAGATGTTGAGATTTCAGAGGTCTAACAGTTACTAGCATCTAAACTTGCTGCTACAAGGAGTGAAACTTGCCACGACCAGATTCATGTTTTTCTAAGACCTGGGCTCATCCAGAAACCCACTGCCAATGTGTCCATGGCTGTGCCCCCTTTTCACCTCTACTCATTCCCCTCCAAACAAGAGAAGAAGACAGACAGTAAATCATGCCTAAATACACCTGGTCCAGGTTCATCTGCCTGCCCACTTTATAAATTCCTTTTGTCAATGGGCAGTTTGGTAACCACAAATCATGAGGATTATTAAATGGAGTGTCGGGAGAAATTCAGTGCCAGGTTTCTTCTACATTTCAGTCTTTAATTTTTAAAGAGGTTTTACCTTCCAGTTCATGTTTTATTGGAATGAATAAGTGATGGTCAGAACCCAGGGGTAAATGCATTCCCATCACTTAACATTTAGAATAGGCTTATCAATTCCAGGACACCTACTCCAACTCTTTACTAAATTCACATTTAGATCATTTGAAATGATGTCTACACATTTGATAAAAACTCCTGAATTTGATGATTAAAGAGTCTTTCCACATGTGGTAAAACCGGATCTGGAAGGATTGATACTGGCGAAAGGTCGACAAGATCCTTTGTCAAAGCAGAATCAGGAGTTCCCATTGTGGCACAGTGGAAACTAATCTGACTAGGAACCATGAGGTTGCGGGTTCGATCCCTGGCCTTGCACAGTGAGTTAAGGATCCAGCGTTGCCGTGAGTTCTGGTGTGGGTCACAAACGCGGCTCGGATCTGGTGAGGCTGTGGTGTGGGCCGGCAGCTACAGCTCCGATTAGACCCTTAGCCTGGGAATCTCCATATGCTGTGAGTGCGGCCCTAAAAATCAAAAAACAAAAAGAAACAAACAAAAAAAGCAGCGTCATTAGCTTTATAAAATTGTTGGCAATGAACTTATAAAACAAGACCTCATTCCCTCTGTTCTTTGTGGAAGAGCTGCTTGCCTTTGTTTAAAGCTTTTACCAAACATCTGTGTGCGCTGTTATAACTGGAAGCATTTAGGCTTTACACAATTGTGCTAATGATATTTAGAACAAGTTAGTATATTTAATTCCTTTGGACCATTTTAAAAGAAGCCACAAGGTCAAACATGGTTTTTGGATTGCAGAGCATCTAAAAATACCATGCTGTTAAAAGGAGTTACTTGATTCACACAAACAGTCCTGGCTTCATAAACCTCACCTAGGAGTTACTTATTTGCAAGGGAAAATATCTGTATTTGTAGATTCTGATTGTCTAGTAGAATCTTTCCATTTTATTTGAATCGTTATTATGGCAGCAGCATAATGCTTGGGAAAAAATTACACAAGAAATTAGAAGTTAGTTTTGATCAATTGTATTTGATGGAGATGGTATAATCCTCTCCTGCCTAGGATTATTAAGTTATTTTACTCTGTGCTTTCCCAGCTGATGTTTTGGTATTAGTTTTCACCAACTCTCCAGGTCAGTCTTATTATGAAAGCGATTAAATCTGTAGCTGTTGTTCATTTTAGGAACTGTAGACTCAGACTCGCCTATAACTCATTTTTTTCAAACTGTTACATGGCAACAGATTTTTAGTACCTTTCTGAAACTCTCATATTAGAAAAGCAGTTATTTCTTGCCACCCCTCCCAGCTCGTCACCCTGGGTGCCATGAGGCCACTGCTTTCCAAAGGGTAAGAGTCCAAGATACGTTCTCTTGGCTTTCCCTATAAACTACTTGCCAAATAACTGAGCCCAAATAAGGTGTCTTAGCTTTAGATTTTTCACTGCCCAGCCAGTGTTCAGTACGTTACAAAATAAAGGCAGAACAAGAAGGAATTGAGAAGCCAGGCAGTACTTGAGTGTTGAGTCCATCTGTACATTTTTCATTCCATGTTATAATTATCCATTTACATAAATCCCTATCAGGAGGAGCATTTTGCACGCTGGGGTCATATTCCTTTCATCTTTTCCTCTCCACACAAGAGCACAAGAGCCTGATCCAGGTCCTGGCTCAAATCCGTATCAGGGTAATTTAAGAGAAAAAAAAATGATTTCCTCTTTTGCATTTCTAAGACTTTCTCTCAAGTATTCAGCCCAAAATACTCTCTGCGGGACTGTTGAGAATGCAAAGAGAAAGAAAATGTCAGTGTTTATTTTTCCAATTACCAGAATATGATTTTGCATCAAGTCTTGGGAGCTAGGCTTTGTCAAGAGTGAAAAGGCTGTTCTAGGGGATGTCCCTGTGCCTTAGATGGGGATCCTGAAGGCAGATGATGGTGCTGGCCTGTATGATTGTCACTGGGCTGACTGTGGTGGCCACAGAGGGTCCCCAAGGATCAGTTGCAGCCAGATTGCAGGGGGATTGTAAACAACAAAGCTGCAATGGGCTAAGACAAAAGGGAGGGTTGTATATGGGGTGTCAGGTAGGGAGAGAAATATCCGTATCTGTAAATCTGTATGCATGTGGATAAATATATCTAACAAATTACATTTCGTTTCCTTACCGTCATTAGTTACTGCTTTGAATATAGTTAAAGCATATCTAAAATTATCTCTATCTGTCTTTTCACTGATGATATGAGATAACAACATGGAAATTCACACAATGTTGTAAATCAACTATAGTTTAATTTTTAAAATTAAAAAAATAAACTCATCATTGAAAGAAGGATACAGTATGAATCAGAATATGGATTTTGATGGAGTGATAGATATAGATAGAGACCTTATATCGGGGCAGGCTGGGTGGAGTTGGAAGAACAAGAGATAGTCAACCTGCGGTCTACTTAATATTTTCTAAATGTATTTAATAACAAAAGCAAAATGCCTACCTTCTCAATGACTATTTTTTGTAGGTCAGAAATATGTGAGTAGGAGTAGGCTTGCTTTTTTTTTTTTTTCTAATATGGATGCGCTCATTCATTTATTTTTTTAAAAAAACATTTATGCCTCTTCTATGCCAAGAGTTATGTTTGGAAGACACTGAGAGGCTTTAAGTAGAGGAATGACATGTTATTTTTGACTTTGGAACATGAGACATGACTCTGTTTTTCTCCCAGCACTGCTTTCCAATGTGTTTTGCCAGATCTTTCATCCTCAACATTTGACAGCATCTCTAGAATATCCTGTAGGTTTCCAGTCATGTTCAGCTATAAGAACTCTCTACTTTGGAGTTCCCATCGTGGCTCAGTGGAAACGAATCTGACTAGTAGCCATGAGGACGCAGGTTTGATCCCTGGCCTTGCTCAGTGGGTTAAGGATCCCGTGTTGCTGTGGCTGTGGTGCAAGCCGGCAGCTATAGCTCAGACTGAACCCCTAGCCTGGGGACTTCCATGTGCCGCAGGTGAGGTCCTAAAAAGCAAGCGAGCGAAAGAAAGAAGGAAAGAAAGAAAGAAAAGGAAGGAAGAAAAGAAAAGAAAACAGTCTACTTTGACTGTGGACTCATCTACAGGTATGAAAAAGTCCAGGAGAGTCTAAATGCAAGCACCCATCCCACATTCAATCCACAGCTGCTTCTGTTCCCTCAGCTCAGTCCTGAGCTGGGGCTTGGAGCCTGCCACTGGAGTCTATTCTGTCATTCCTGCTTCTGGCTCTTCCAGGACAAGATCTGAAGGAGGGAAAGATGAAAGGGAGAAGGGTTCTTCTGTGCATTCATCGGCAGGTTTGGAAGGCTCTATGAGCTCTGTCCCAGAGCAACCGAGAGCAGAGCACACCGAAGAGTTTTTGGGAGAACTTGGCTTATAGCCCCTGGGCTCTGCCAACATGTGTGAAGACAGAGGCAGGTGCCTGCCTTTCTCCTGGAGCATTCTGAAGACAGCTCAGTGCGGGTAAAGAAGAAGCAGTGGATTCAGGATTATCAGATGCAAACATTATATAATATACATATAGGCTGGATAAACCACAAGGTCCTACAATACAGCACAGGGAACTGGATTCAGTATCCTGGGATAAACCATAATGGAAAAGAAGATGAAAAAACTTCTGTGTGTATAACTGCATCGCTTTGCTGTACAGAAGAAATTAACCCAACATTATAAATCAACTATACTTCAATAAAATAAACTATGTATAAAAGAAGAAGAGCCAGTGGATCAGCCAGCAAGAAAGCACACACTTCCAGGAGAGAGTCATGACACAGAAAGAAGGGAACCTACAGTCATTTTTCAGGTGGGTATCCTGACCTGCCAGGAGCAAGGGACTGGGGATACACTTTGGGAGACGGAAGAAGAAAACAGTTATCAGATATGACAAGTGACCCTTTATTGTGAAGTTCCTGATGCTCCTCTTTAAAGAGGTTTATTACAAGGCCCTTACAAATCTTCGAGTAGAAAGAGACTTCTGTCCTCACCAATGGATTCTGTTCGGTAGACAGAGAGGAGAATCCTAAGAATGACAAAGAGAAAAAAAAAAAAAAAGGTTTCTCAAGACACCCCAAAGCCAATCAGAACATTTGGGAGCAAAGGATCCAATATGCAAAGTGTGGTTCACTTACAAAAGCATCAGTTGAGCAAGCCACCTACTTCAGTAATTGGATACTTTGCTGGCTTAAACCAAAATGAGTGTTTCCCCTTCTCCTGCAGGCTCACCTTCCCCAACTCCCAGAGCGTATGTCAGAACTCACATCTGCTTTTATTTTCCCATTTTATTTTGAATTAGCACTCCAGTTTGCTCTCATGCCAGGATAACTGTGCTATTGTGTGGGCCAGCTTTTGGTTGCACAGGCTGTTAGCTTTGCCAGTGTCACGGAGGAGGCCAGTGGGGAAGCCAGGAGGAGCACACACAGCTTCAGACTCTCAGATGTCTCCATGAGCGGAAGTCATACTGCTTCTCCGTCTCTCTCCTTTCCCGACAGTGTTCCCTGTCTCTGGTGGGGACGAGTTTTGCTCTTTCAAATGAAACATGTGGTTTATCCCTTAAAAATACCTTGCAGGAGTTCCCGCTTTGGCACAATGGGTTAAGAATCCAACTGCAGCAGCTCGAGTCCCTGCAGAGGTGCAGATTCGATCCCTGGCTTGGTGCAGTGGGTTAAAGGATCCGGCTTTGCTACAGCTTCAACTTAGGTCACAGCTGAGGCTCAGATTCATTCCCTGGCCTGGGAACTTCCATATGCTGTGGAGGCGGCTGTGAAAAAAAAACAAAACAAAACAACAACAACAAAAAACCCTTGCAAATACTTGCCAGTTGGACATAATAAAAGTTGCAGATATGTGTCTATATGAGAATATACATAGATTTAGGGGCATTGTCTGCAAATTCTTAACAGCTCCCTCTAAGTAGCTGCTTTCAGATAAATCCATGTAATTCAGGTATTGGGGGAAAAAAATCACAGTTTGTAATGAAAAAGACTTATGATGGGAAAGCTTATGGAATGATTTGATTTTTGAGAGCAGGAAAATGTTTGCCATGTATATGTTGAGTGCTTTGAAAAAGTCAGCTTCCAGGAGTTCCCTTCGTGGCTCAGTGGTTAACAAATCCGACTAAGAACCACGAGGATGCGGTCTGATCCCTGGCCTTGCTCAGTGGGTTAAGGATCCGGCGTTGCCGTGAGCTGCGGTGTAGGTTGCAGACGCGGCTCGGATCCCGCGTTGCTGTGGCTGTGGCAAAGGCCAGCGGCTACAGCTCCTGTTAGACCCCTAGCCTGGGAACCTCCATATGCCGCGGGTGCGGCCCCAGATAAGGTAAAAAGACAAAAAAAAAAAAAAAAAAAGTCAGCTTCCAGCACAAGAGATATGATCGCCTACAGTATAAGTGAAATAGGAAACATTTGCAAACTGCTGTGCATCACTGTAAAAGTCACCTTTGTCTCGACAGTAGTATTGGGAAAACAGCAAATATTTACTGGGTACTTGCTGGGCATCACATGCTCTGGATCTCCTCATTAATTATTAAAACATCTGTGAGGCAGAACTGTTATTACCCTCCTTTTAAGGATGGCGAAACAGAGACTGAGTTATATTCAGTGACTTGTGCACAGCATCCATCTCCAAAGTCAGTAGTGGGGATAAAAGATTAAATTAACTAAATCAGTAGAATCCATCTTTAGAGGGGTTTTTCCCCTACGAATAATTTTTCTTCTGTTAGAGGAAGATGTTCAATACAGATTTTTCTCCCTCCCCTCTTTACCTGGGAGACTGCCACGTATGAAGCACGGTATTAAGAGTCATACGTAAAAAATTTTTGGTTCATAATGTCTGAACCCACTTAGTCTTAAACCTGGAAAAGTGAGGGGGGAAATTGCATATTTTAGCATAAATATTGCCTGTTGACATCATTGCCCTCGTGCTTCAATAATTGTCATGAAAAACATTTCTAGAAGGGGTTAGTTTACATTCTAATCTTAATAAATACGATGCAACTAAAACACTTTAAAAGTTGACTTAAGATTTTACAGTGTCTCAGGTAATCTTTGTGGACATGGAATTGCTGGAACATGTACTAAAAAATACTGAGGAGCTCCTGATGTGGAGCAGTGGAAACGAATCCGACTAGTGTCCATGAGGACACAGGTTCGATCCCTGGCCTCTCTCAGTGGGTTAAAGGATCCAGTGTTGCCATGAGCTGTGGTGTAGGTCAAAGATGTGGCTCATATCTGGTGTTGCTGTGGCTGTGGCCGTGGCATAGGCCAGCAGGTGTAGCTCTGATTTGACTCCTAGTCTGGGAACTTCTATGTGCCTCAGGGGCGGCCCTAAAAAGAAAAAAAAATTGAGCTCTGATTGTTTTCTTGCAGAGTATCTCTTTCTCTTGTAAATGTAGCTAAAAGCAAACAAAACAAAAGGAATTTTCTATGATTTTACCCTAGATGCACACTTGCCTGTTGACCAGCACTTATCAGCAATAAGCAAACTTGCCTTCTGTGTCTTTAGAGCTTCACTGGAAAAACACAAGTAGTGTTGAGGGTGTCTGAGAAGCAGTGGGGCTCATTCATGCCCTGGTCATCCAGGGGTAGGTGTCACTTGCTCCCGGGCCTTGGGTCACCAAGCTGCAGAGGTCCCATCCAACCGACTGGACAGACAGGAGGAGGCGGGGGTGGGGGGGCTTCCTCTGGCCCAGCTGACCATTCCTTGCTGCCGCCCAACTCTTACTCAAGCAGCAGAAGGGGCTCAGTGTGACACCCTCCTTGATGCAGAATTTCTGCTAGTGCTCCTGCAAGAGAAAGTGAAGCATGTCTTTAGCCTGTTGCTTGCTTTACTGTAACTAGAACTCATAATATCACCCACCCCAAACAGTTGTTGTAAAAAGTAAATGCACACAATGCTTTTTTTTTAACAAAATGGTATACAAATGTTAATTATAGTAATTATCTTCTATAATAACAAACTGTCGGTCTGTCAAACAATAAGCTGCTCTGTCTAACAAAGCATTATGAAATTCTCTTCTCCAGCATGATGTCTTAGGCTGTTACTTATATTTCCTCCTTGTTCTTTCCCCTGAGTTTTGTAGGCTCTCAAGAAGGGAAACCTGTTCACCTGACATCAATGCTGTTGGCAGGAACTGCAGTTTTTTCCCGAGTACAAAAGTTTAGGATACCTGAAAGTCATCTCTAAAATGTCTTGATTCTAAATAATTTTGTTGTTTTTGAAACATTCCCCAGGACTGTGCTTTATTCAAGATTCACATCTATGGTTGCTTTGAAACTGTAGTTGATCAAAATATTGGGGGTAACACCTCAGAAGTAAGTCCGATCTCTAAATGAGCATGGTGTCCGAATTAGTGACCTGGCCCCTGATCAGATACTTACACCAAAGCATTGCCTGTGAGAATTCACTACACAGTCGTCTTGTTGTTAATGGACACAATGACTAGGATGACCTGAAAATTCAAACGCTCTTCCCAGAGTTGTCCTTTTAGACCACCGCCTTAATTTCGTAATTGAAACGTCTGAGATTTCTGCCTCTGTCTTTATGAAGCATGAGAATTCCAAAAGGTTAATCTCTGAGGTTTTCTTCTATGTTTTCACATCCCGAGGATCTTAGGAAAACGCTCTGTCGGGTCCTCTGAGGGGCGTGCGAAACACTTTGTTTTTAGAGTTTTGTTACTGGGATCCAGCGGACTCAGTAGAGAAAACCACAGATGCTTCCGAGGTGAGCTTGGCCACTCCTGTAAACTGACTTCTGCAGGACACTGAGCGTAGCTCTAGAGAAGGTGAGCTGTGCCTAGCTGCACTAGCAAATAACCCTCAGGGTGTCAGCACAGAAGGCCATACCTCAGCTGGCTCATGGCCTCAGCCGATTGGCTGGCTGTCCTCCATGAGATAATTAGGGATCCAGCTTCTCCATCTCGGGGTATCTCTGTCTCACCAGGTGGCCCCCAGGGTTGCCGTAGCCTGGAAGAGAAGGCTGAGTTAAGGTGGCACCCTGTCTCTGCAGGACCTCATCATGGAAGCAACACGAGTCATTTGTGGTCGCATGCTGTGGCCAGGACACGGTCTCACCTCCTTGCTAGGTGGCCTGAAATTGTAGGGAAGAACCTGAGAAGTGGAGAGTACATCACTGTCTTCACAGCATCCCTGGCTAATTTCTTTGCCTCTGATGCAATTCGATTCCTGTGGTCAGCCCTTGATCTCACTTCCACTTCACTGAGAAAAACTGAGTTATTATGGCAATGGCTTCCTCCTTTCTTATCCCTCCTTTTCATTTATACCTCAACACCGACCTGCTGAAGCAGTGGCTTCCCTCATTCCTGAAGTCTGCTCTCTCACTGTGCTCTTTTGTTCTTTGACATTTTGCTTCCTCCAAGCCCAGACTTAATTCTATAATTATGTATTCTCACGCCAACATCTTCAAATACACACAGCAGGTGTATATCTTAAACACAGGGGGAAAAGAACTAGAATTATCTTGAATTTTTTTTATAATGATTTAATCTCTTTTGGAGTCCTCATTCTGTCACATTCATAGAAAACTTAACTTTCTTCAGGTTCTCTTTTATCAGATTAGGCTGAAGTTGCTTCTAATATTGGTCCCATTGTGGTACATCCATTTTTTTAGAGAAGTGGCTTTCTTCTGAGATGCCTCTGTGCTCATATGGATTATGAAGAAGAGAGTGGGCACAGGCCGGGGGCCCGGGCTAGGGGCAGCATCCAGCTCTTTCTCACCCTTCCTCCTGCCTCGAGTGTAATTCTGGTCATCAGTTGCGGGCTGAGGCAGATGCAGTCTCCACCACAAAGTTTCCTCTCAGCGCCCCCAGCTGAAGCTCCCCACCCCTGTCCTGAGCTCCTGCAGCGTGCTCTCAGGGTCTCGGTCCCAGCATTTGCCCTTGATAGTGTGCATTGGGGGTATTATGTGTGTGTGTGTGTGTGTCTTCGCTTTCTTATAAACTAAGCTCCTCCTTTCCAGCAAGATCCAGATCTAACTCACCTCCTAAAATAGTTGCCTCAAAAGTAGGTGCTCCAGGGGGTTCCGCTTGTGGCGCAGCAGAAACGAATCTGACTAGTATTCATGAGAATGCTGATTCGATCCCTGGCCTTGCTCAGTGGGTTAAGGATCCAGCGTTGCTGTGAGCTGTGGTGTAGGGCACAGATGTAGCTCGGATCCTGCGTTGCTGTGGCTCTGGTGTAGGCGGGCAGCTACAGCTCCGATTAGACCCCTAGTCTGGGAACCTCCACATGCCGCAGGTGCGGCCCTAAAAAGGACAAAAGACAAAAAAAAAAAAAAAGGCAAATGACTCTGATATCTAGGAGTTGCTTATTTATTATTCTAGGGGAAAAAAATGAGAGGGGAGAGGTGAAAGTTCAAACAAGCTGAGTGAGTCTCCCCTGAGGATGAAGCTGGGTAATGGCACCCTGGGACTGTTATACTGTTCTCTACACTTTTGTGTGCCTGTGTGTTTGACATATTTTTATAAAAACAGTTAAAAAAAATCAAATGCCTTATTTCAGAAACCCTTGAATAAAATGGTTGCTTTAGAGATAGATTTCCCATTCCATCTGAGTAGAATAGTTCATTCCAATAGGTTAATTTTAGGATACTAAAATAATAGAGCCCAAGAATATATTTTGGCTCCCAGCCCCCGGCTCTTGAAAAACCAGAAATTATATACATTTTCACTCATAGAAAATTTCTCATGGTTATTTGTAAATGAGCAAGAACTTGGCGGTGCTGGCTCTGTAGCACTGCTCTCCCCACTTGCAGTGCCCTATTCCACTATTTCTAGATAAACCACGCTTTGATGACATCATTTCTGCAAATCTTAGTGGAATATTAATATTTCTATTTTGTTTTATAACTTGAGTCATAAGTGTAAACTTTTATTGTCCCACCTCCCTTTGCTTTTCAACACCTTCTTAGTATATGAAATCATTTTTAAAAATAAACCCTTTATTTCAAAATAATTTTAGATCGGCCCAAGAATTGTGAGGACACTGCAGAAAGTTCCCATGTATGCTGCACCCAGTCTCCTGTGTTATTAACATCTTACATTAAGATAATACATTTGTCAAACTAATGAACCAAAATTTATACGTTCTTGTTAACTGAAATCCATTTTTTATTCAGATTTTCTTAGTTTTACCCACTGTCTTTTTTTTTTTTTTTTAATCTGTTTCAAGATTCCATCCAGGATACTACATTACATTTGGTGGTCAAGTATGAACTGATTTTTAAAAGGACATCTTCTGTTTCTCTAATCCATATAGCAGCTCAACAGCTCAGTGTTTTCCCAGAGTATCCACCTTGCTTGGAAAACATATGATCTCTTTGCTCCCTTTTAAAATATTTTATTGATTAAAAATTTGACTTTGTTCTGAGCATTCCATTATGAATAGATAATGATACTTTGAAGTTTCGGGATAGGGAAAAGAAGGTTAAAAAAAACAGAAATCCACTTAGAGTTGCTCTGTGCTTCAGGCTTTGAGTTCAGGGTTTCTAAACCCCACACAATGGAAATACCTCACAGTGAAATAAAACCCTATTCATTGATTTCGCCTGCCTTTCCTCATCAGGGTAAATTAGTTTGGAATCCCCTGAGAAGCTTTTACTGATAGAAAGAGAGGAGAGATTACAGCTCCTGGAATCTGGAGGATGGAGGCCTGGTGCCCAATAGCAAGAAAGAGTTATGGATGCAAAGTACGTGGCCCAGAAAATGCTCTAGAGGAGAAGGAAAGAGGAGGAAACTGGAGAACTCCCACCCTTGACCTTGGATATCCAAACGCTTCCATCCCAATACCTGGCCACGTGGGTGTCCGACTCAAGGCCAGGAGCAAGCTTACCAAGGTCACTGGAGAAGCAGTGACAGTACATTTGCTGATAGAGGAGGGCAGTTAAAGGCAGGAAAAAGTTTACAAGTCATTCTATTAAAATTTCGCTCCTTTAAATTCCTGTGCACAGAACAAAGCTCCAGCTCAAGGCCTGGTATTTCGGACAGCCTGGCTTTCACTAACATTACCTAAAAGGAAAGCTTAGTGTACAGGAAGTGACTGTTGCCAACTTCCCATTGTTCAGCAGGGCCGGCTTGGCTCAGTCTCAGGCCCAACGTAACTGCCAAAGTCTCTGAGGTCCAGCCAGCTACCAAGTCTGGCCAAGCACACTTTCTCTGTTCTGATGTCACCACACCACCTCCGCTCTTTCCACCTGTGCTGCCGCCATCCACCAACCATGTCTGCTGTGATGATCCTGGGAAAGCACTGGGTTTGCTATCTGAAGGCCTGGGTTGATAAAGTAGTTTGCAGCTAACCCGTAACTCTCGCCTGGTAAATTATAAATAAATAAATACATGCATACTGCTTATGTGCATTCAGAGAGCTGCTGAAACAACCAAGACTGGGGGCTTCAAGATTCTGAAAAGAGGCCAAACAGTGGAAAATGAGCTGAGAGTTGTCATCTACTTTCCCCCCGGACACTGTTGCTGATTCTGAATACGGGAAAAGAGCTGAACTTTGCCCCGGAGGAGGCCACCGCAGAACAAGAGAAACCAACAGAGACTGTGGCTGTCACATGAGGATGAAAAGTCAAAATTAGAGATTTGCTAGGCAAAGATCCTGGTGAGAAGAGTGGGTCAGGGAACTAAGCCTAGCACATGGATGGTTTTCCCTTCAAGATATTTACCTAATTCTGGGAGTTTAAGAAGCTAAGCAAGAGGTTTCTGGAAAGTGTTTCTCAAAGTTACTGGAGTCACATTAAAAGGATTTAGTAGCCAACTTGTAGGCAGTCCTGCTGGCCAAAGATGAGGTAATCTGAATGTTAAAAAAGAGTAACCGTAATGAGTTGAAGCATATTAAATACATTAAAAGCTCACATTCATTATTGCACTAAAAAATAGAAACTGCAACAACATGGTTGGTCACCTTTGAAGAATGCTTGGGAACCAATTCATTATTCCAAAAACTGGTAAATTAAAAAAAATAAATATATTATTTTTCTTGCCCATGTTATACCTAAGAGTAATCAAATGCTTCATGTGTGCGAGTTTTTCCCCATAAAAGAATTCCTGCCAGTAAATAAAAATGTAATAGAATTAGAATATTAGTATTTTGGAGTTCCCGTCATGGCGCAGTGGAAACAAATCCGACTAGGAGCCATGAGGTTGCAGGTTTGATCCCTGGCATCGCTCAGTGGGTTAATGATCCGGTGTTGCTGTGAGCTGTGGTGTAGGTTGCAGACGCGGCTCAGATCCTACATCGCTGTGGCTGGGGGTAGGCCGGCACCTGTAGCTCTGATTAGACCCCTAGCCTGGGAACCTCCATATGCCACGGGTGTGGCCCTAAAAAAAGACAAAGAGAAAAAGGAATACTAGTATTTTACAAACCATCTTGAAATAATGAACCTCACAGAACTTACCAGTGACTGTTAAAACCATTAGATGAATTTTATAAAGATTGATTTGGTTGATCATGCTCCAACCTACTGATCAATCTCAATGTTACCCAAAAAGAGAAACAACCATAGAATACATGCCTCTTGAAGATACAGTGGAAAGCACACCACGGCATCTGTAAGGTATTCTTAACCAAACATCCAACCTGGAATCTAAGAAGCCTCTATGTCCAGCTTCCTCTATACAGAACATAGACGACATCAAGGAAAAGTTTGAGGCACAAGAATGCAAGTAGTAAACCCAGAATGTAGGAAACTCTACAGAACAAATCACCCAATTTCTTTCATAAATGTATTGCACTAGGAGAGAAGGTTTGAGAGAGAGGGAACCTATAGATGTGACATAAGAGACTTTGCAACCAAGTGCATACAACCAGAACTCTTGGGACAAGAAACACTTTGGTATAGTTTCAAAGGCATTGATGATTGAGAAGCCCGTTATCATCTGCAAGCAGACACTGTGGAAGGTCATTGCTACTGTAGTGCAAGTGGGAGACCTCAGAGAGGAAAACACAGAGAGAGAGAGCATCAGTGGAGGCCCTAATGCCACGTCTTCCATCCTTCCACTCACGTCCAAGGTTGACCGGTTTAAGAAATGTGTGTGTACATTTGGGGCATATATGGAGTGTATGGCTCAATGCATGATACCTCATCTAAGATCTCCTCTCGTCCCAACAGCAGCCCGAGGTTAAGTTCTCATAATTGCAGACTTCACATTCTGTGCCTTATTCATTTCAAATGTCATTCCTTCGAATATCAGCTACTAAAGGCACTGGGATGGGCTGTTAAACTGTTGTTTAATCTGTAGAATTCCCCATCTTGCATACTCTTCCTGGGGAAGAGATCACAGCAAAAGGCAAAGTGGCCCTCTGAATTCAGCCAGGACTCAAGCCACTGTTTTTCACTGTTCAGTTTGTTTTCTACCACATTGCTGCTTAAGGTTACAGAGTAGGTTGTGAAGAGCATATTTTGTGTCCATCGCTTATGACCACATCAGCTGAGATAGGTCAGGGTCTGCCAGAAACGCTGGCGCATGCCTCACCTCATTTAATAGTCACATTACCTTGACTTCTTTACAAACAGGAAGACAGCCTCCAAGATATTAAAGAGTTATGCAATGTCCCCTAGACAGTAAAACACAGAGCCTGAATTCAGACTTCTGACTACAGATTCCAAGTTCTTTCTCCTTAAAGTCCTTTTAAGTGGGCAGAAATCAGCCTCCATTGGGCTGGCCTGACTAAGCCTGTCCTGAGGAATGATGACAAAGGTCACACCTTCAACCCCCAACTTAACCTCCTTGCTCAGGGCAGTCCTAAAGGACTGGACACCAGAAATAGATCTCTTGGGGAAACTTTTTTTTTTCTCCTTCTTGGATCATTTTATTTTGGAGTGGAAGGCAAAAGAGAACTTTTTTTCTCCCCAGTCATTTTTGAGACATTCAGATTCAAATGACACCCTTGTCAAAGTATTCTTGATGCTGCTTTCAGAGCTACACAAATGCAGACAGATGATGGAGGAGAGCTGGGGGGTGGAGAGGGGAGAGGTGTCCCTGAATTGATGAGAGATGGCTCAAAATGGAGCTTGTTCAACTGAAGGCTCTTTGGTCTCTCCATTGTTTTCCATTCTCATGGAGCAGCATCTGACAGGTGGGCGGAGACTATTTTGTGTCTTTTTTCATGTAGTTGCCAATCCTCTCCACTTGTGTCCTGTCATCTGCAGGCACAAGCCTCTTCGGAGGCTGTTACACGAGGCTGTGTGGGAGTGGGGTGTTTTGGGGAGTGGACCCCCGACTTGGGATACAAGCTTGTCAAAGTGAGAACTAAGCCTTCCAAAAAGCTAGCTGGGCCAAAACTACGTGTTGTTCATCCTAGTAACAATTAGAGAGGAAACTGAGAAAGGAGTAGAATAAAGATGCACTAAGCTAGGTTTCCAACAAGGAGTCCTCTGCCCCAGAATTCCAGCTGCTTTTCTGTGAAATTGAAACTGCAAGCTCATCTTTGCTGAAGAGTAGATCACTGACATGGATGGAAAGGAACACTCCACATAAGCACTCACCCTTTTTACGTTCAACTACTAACCGCCTTGGGATGGGCAGTTAAACTTATTTAATCTGTAGAATTCCCCATCTCGCATAATGCTCTTCACATTATGCAAGATGGGAAATTCTATAGATTAAATATGATTATGATTAGGGAAGAAGTCACAGCAAAAAAGCAAAGTTTGGCCCTTGGAATTCATCCGGGACTTATAAGCCCCTTGTTTCCACTCTTCAGTTTTTCTCTACCATGTTGCTGCTCAAGGTTACAGAGTTGATTATGACGAGAGTATTTTGTGTCCATCACTACCATCACCATGACCTCATCAACTGATGTATTTCTAAGTGAGAAAACTTTGAAATCATATTTAAAAACAAAAACCAAAAAGGAACATTAGTCATGTATTAGCTTACCCGTAATCATAAAAGTGACAATACACGCACTGTATGGTTCATGTTAATGAATTCAGAATAATGGCACAAAGTTCAAGAGACCTGTTGCTTACAGTTCTCTCTGTCTTCTTGATTATTGTTTTCTTGGTCTTTGCCATGAAAACGAGGAGTATATGAGTCTGAAAACAGGAGGAATGATATGGTCTCAATAGAGCCCTTTTGTGATTACACCGCTATTTTGTCAGGAATTAGCTGAAGCTTCTTTGGGGTAGAAGCACTGGCAAAGACCTAGTTAGTAACATTGAGGCAGCATTTGCTCATTGACTGCCTGAGTGAGATTTCTCTAATTTCTTGGTAAATTATCTAAAGATTAGCAGATAATCAGTAAGTGCTTCACTCCTCAGAGGTGCAGTGAACACGACTGAGTGACCCTGGCATGGACCTTATCATTTCAATTTCAGACTCACTGTATTGGGTCAGTGGACATTGGCAGCTGTCTTTCGTCAAATATGGTTTAAGGAGCTTAGCTCCTATTTAAGAAACTTTCATAAACTAACAGGAGAGCCAGAGTTACCGTAACTCATCTCAAAACTTGTCAGTTTATGTTAACTTGGTTCAGGAGCTGAACCAAGAGTAAGCTTACCTAGGATCTTTTGGTAAAAAGATATCCACTCTTAGATTTTGGCTTAAGATCTCTCAAGTCTTTTATTTGACAGAATACTTCACATTCTCATTGGCTCAAACATGTCCACTCAAATGCTCTAGGAAGACTTGTTCCTTTAGAAGAAATGAGTTACCAGTTGCAGTGATCTAGGGAAGGGAGATGAGATGGAGGAAGAGGAGATAAGCAAGAGAGGCATTTGCTGTTCATCAGGTTTAAACACTCCACAAATACACCTGTCCTCCAATCTCAATTAAAAAATCTTCTCTTACTGTTGGGGAAACGTGAATCAGGAAGTTCACATGGTAGTGAGACAACGTCCACAAGGAGAGGGCCGTCTTCACAAAACATTTCTCAGCACAGATCCAGGTACCTGGATGACTCCCTGTTGTGTGTATTAATTAATTAAATCATTAACATGAACTACTTGCAGGATTTCAAATCAGGTGCCCTAATTTAAAAAAATGCACATGTAACCTGCAGCTTGAATTTAAAATATATCAACATTTTATAATATTTGCTTCAATTTTTTTTTTTTTTAGGAAATAAAATTGTGAAAAAGTTGACATCGCCTTTTAAATTCCAGTCCTCTTCTGCCTTCCACAGAGGCAATACCAGATATTATTTTCTAGGACCGATATTCATTGATACTTAGAAAAAGTCAGAGAAAGTATGGTCAGAGGTCTTCTGTTGATTATAATTATATTTATAGAGGCAACCCAGCAATAGTCATGGAGATCATGTGTAAGCTTGAAATCCAGGGGGTATTGAATAGCTTTAAAAAGTGCTCTGTGTGTGTGTGTTACTATAAATGCTCCCAAAGGCTCCTTTCCTGGGTGCAAAGAGCCTGAAACCTAGAAACTATATACTCATACCACTAAACATCATTTTCCCACTTTATCTACAAATAAACTGTTTCGAGTTGAAGAATAGGAGGTGTGAAAAATGAAGGCACCGAAGATTCTAATTGCACAAAACATTTAGAAGATGCATATTATAAAGCATTTATAACACTTTGAATGAGGCATTTAGGGGAAAGCCTTCTTCTTATCCTCCAGATTTTGTGGAAAAGTCATTTTTTGAGGAAGCTTTCCTTGATCCTTCAAACCAAGTAAGGTTCCTCTGTCATTCACTCTTACTGTAAACATTTACATCAGTGATAATAGTTGTAATTAAACTGCTTTGTAAAATTATTTAAAGTCTGCCTGCTATACTGTAACTTTAGTGATAATGGGATCTCATCTGTTGTGTCACTGATGTGTCACCTGACACTCAGAATAACTAGTTTTTGAGAGGAAGACAGGAAGGAAGGGAGAGAGGAAGGAAGGAAAGGAGGGAGGGAGAAAGAGAGGGAAGGAGGAAGGGAGGAAAGAGAGATGATTGAACATTTGCTTCATATTGGTGCATATTGGAATTAATGCAAATGGTTAGTTGGCAAACACAACATTCTTTTTATTTCATCTAAGCTCAGCATTCAGGCTGTCAATTGATGACACACATTCTCTGACTTCAGGTCTCTGTCACTGGAGATTCAGCTCAGTCAGCCAACTTAATAGTTCTTAAATTGATACTCTCTGTTATGTCCCTAAGTTCCATATCCTCAAAGATTCAGAAAAATAATTCTCTATTGAATCTTGTACTCGGGAGTTCCCGTTGTGGCTTAGCAGTAACAAACCTGACTAGTAGTCTTGAGGATGTGGGTTTGATTCCTAGCCTCACTCAGTGGGTTAAGGATCTGGCATTGCTATGAGCTGTAGTGTAGGTCCCAGACACGGCTCAGATCCTGTGTGGCTGTGGCTGCGGCTGCCTGTAGGCCGGCAGCTGCAGCTCCAATTTGACCCCTAGCCTGGGAACGTCCATATGCCGCACATGCGGCCCCCAAAAATAGAAATAAAAACCTTGTACCCATTTTAAAGGTAGAAGTGTATGAGGAAAACTGAGAAGTGAAAAACCAAGATTAATCAAGCAAAGGGAACCTAACTACCCAGGTGGCTGGTGTATAATTCATTGCTAAATAATAGCAACTCTTCACCTGTCCAGTTTTCATGTTCTTTCTGTCTGGCTTAAAAAAAAAAACAACTGGCAAAGAACATTAGGTAAGTTTAAGGCATCCACAATGTTGATTTGATACATTTATACATTGCAGTATGAGTAGCATCACAGAGTCAGCTAACACCTCCATCACATCACATAATTATTTCATTTTGTGGGGAGAAAATTTAAGATCTAGTCTCTCAGCAACTTTGAGGTATAGAATAAAGCAATAACCACGTTGTGGGCTAGATCTCTAGGATTTATTTATTTTCTAATCGCAAGTTTGTATCCTTTGACTAGCATCTCCCCCAGCCCTCCAACCTCTAACCCAGCCCCTGGCAATTACCCTTCTACTCTGTTTCTAGGAGTCTGGCTTTTTTAGATTCCACGTTTAAGCCATATCATGCAGTGTTTATGTCTCTCTGTGTGTCTGACTTATCTCCATATTAACATGTCACAAGTGGCAGGCTTTCCTTCTTTCTCAGGGCTGAATAATATTCCATTGAGTAAATATTGGCAGACATTTCGGTTGTTTCTATAGGTTGGTTACTGTGACTAATTCTGCAATAAACATGGCAGTGCATATATCTTTTTGGTATCCTGTTTTCCTTTCCTTTGGATATATACCCAGAAGCACATTTGCTGGATCATAAGGTCGTTCTATTTTTAATTTTTTGAGAAGCTTCCATGCTATTTTCCATTGTGGTCTCACAAATTCATATTCTTAGCAGCAGTGCACAAAGATTCCCTTTTTCTCCACACTTTGGCAACACTGGTCATCTCTTGTCTTCTGGATGATAACTGTTCTAACAGCCTAAGGGGATATCTCACTGTTGTTTTGATTTTAATTTCCCTGATGATTAGTGATGTTGAGCATCTTCCATTTAGACGTTTTCTTTGAAGGAATGTCTAGTTTCTCTTCCCATTTTAAAATGGATAGTCTGCTTTTTTGTTGAGTTATACCAGTTATTTATATATTTTTTGGATATTAAGCTCTTACCACATATATAATTTGCAGATATTTTCTCCCATTCTGTAGGCTGCTTTTTCGTTTTGTTGATTGTTTATTTTGCTGTACAGAGCCTTTTAGTTTGATGTAGCCTCACTTGTTGATTTTTGTTCTTATTGCTTATACTTTTGGTGTTATAGCTAAAAGGAAATCGTTGCCCAGACCAATGTCAAGGAGCCTATTTCTCTCAAGAAGTCTTGTTCTTTTTAAAGAGACGACTGGCATACTTTAAAGGATTGAAAATAGCATTCGCCCTGAGAAAATATCAGTTCCGGCATTGGTTCGATAACAAATACCAGCGTTTCCTGGGGGGAAAAAGTTTTATTATTTATGTATGTATTTATTTATTTTCTTTTTAGGGCCCTGCCTGTGGCATATGGAAGTTCCCAGGCTAGGGTTCAGATCCAAGATGCAGCTGCCAGCCTACACCACAGCTATGCCAGATCTGAGCCACATCTCCAACCTATACTGCAGCTCACGGCAACATTAGATCTTTAACCCACTGAGCGAGGCCTGGGATCAGACTTGTGTCCTAATGGATGCTAGTCGGGTTTGTTACTGCTGACCCACAATGGGAACGCCAAAAGAAGTTGTATTGATCCTTTTTGAGCTCGTGATGATGAGCTTTGGGGAGGAAGAACTTCTGGGCTCTAGCATTATGCTTTTTCTGTTGTAGTTCTTCTATGGAAAACTGGAAGCCGAGATAGAAGCATCTGGAATCCACTTGTTTCTATTTCTCTTGGTGTTTTTACCTTTTGTATTAAAGTGTGTATCTTTTAATCCAGAGGGGAAAATTAAATCAATCAGATAAGAAGAAAGGGGATCCAAGTTAGACAGGAGTGGGAATTGGCAAAGTCTTCCCTGAGGAAATGAGTTGAGAACTGAGGGATGATGGGGGTAAAGATGGGCAAGCATTTAGGTTGTGTTGAGGGGAGGGTGGACCGTCCTGGGCTAGGGAACAGGCAGGGAGAGAAGACCCAGACCTCTCAAAAGAAGAAAGAGTTCTACAGGGTACTAGGCAAGGGCAAGAGTGGCAGGCAATCGTGCTGGACAGAAAGAAGGGCAGTGCCCAGGTAATGATGAATTCTGTAGGCACTAAAAGGATTTAGCATTTCATTCCAAATGCAGTGGGAAGTCACCAAAGGCTCTCGAGCAGGAGAGTGAGAGTTCCTGTGGTAGCTCAACAGTAACAAACCCAATTAGTATCCATGAGGATGTGGGTTCGATCCCTGGCCTCGCTCAGTGACTTAAGGATCCAATGTTGCTATGAGCTGTGGTGTAGGTCACAGATACAGTTCGGAGCTGGCATTGCTGTGGCTGTGGTGCAGGCAGGCAGCTGTAGTTCCGACTGGACCCCTAGCCTGGGAACCTCCATATGCTGTGGGTGTGGCCCTAAAAAGACGAAAACAAACAAAAAAAAGATATGACTCATGCTTATAGTCACTCTGGCTGCCATGTGCGAAACCTATGGGAAGTGCAGAGAGTGGAGATAAGGGTGCCTCCTTAGGCTGTTGGACTAGTCAGCCAAGATGTGGGGACATCACTGAAGATGGAGAGAAGACTGGGAGGGGCGTGTGGAGGGGAAAAGGGGACAGGTCTGTTTGGTGGGATTGTGTGCAGGGATGAGGGAGAGGGAGGGTCAAGATGCCTCTCAAGTTCTGTTTGTGGAACTGTAGTGACATTTTTGAGGTTATAAGAAGAGAGCTGGTTTGTGGGTGAGGAAGGCATGAGATCTCAGTGACAGTTTTGAAATAAGGAACTTGGTATAGTCACCACTTCCAGAGAGAACACAATCCTGGCACAAAAGCACAGATGCCGCTGCTGCTGCCAACGAGCTTATGAGTTAGCCTTGCAGACAAGTGGTGTCCAGCTCCCTTAAGGGCCTTCCATCTGCTCAGCTAAACCATCTAATAGCCTTTTCCAATCTCAGGGAAACCGTGAGTCAGGCAGGTGATTTAAGGATAAGAAAAGATAATTGCCCTTAAGCTAGTTTTTGTTCATTCCCTTGGAATTTATTTCCAGAATGAAATATTAGAGTAAAGGAACCACATAAGGAGGCTTAATCATATTTCTTCTCATTTTAAGATGAGTTTCTGCAGTTAAACTCCATGTTTTTGATTATTTTGAATTGTTAACTTGGGGTACGTGTTTTTTTCCCCCAGTGGCCACTTTATTATGATCATTTAATACATAAATACCAAAGATCATATATATGTGTGTGTGTGTGTGTATTTAAAAAGACAGCAGGTTCCCTTGTCAGGATGTAAAAAACTGAAGTGTTGACTATATCTGAAAATATTTACTTTTGTCGTCTGCACAGAGAGTGGTTTCTTTTTTGTTGTTGTTGTTTGCTTTTTAGAGCCGTATCGGAGTCACAGGGAGATTCCAGGCTAGGGGGTCCCATCAGAGTTACACCTGCGGGCCTACGCCACAGCTACAGCAATGCAGGATCTGAGCATCGTCTGTGACCTACACCACAGCTCACGGCAACACCAGATCCTTAACGCACTGAGGGAGGCCAGGGACTGAATCTGCAATCTCATGGTTCCTAGTCGGATTCGTTTCCACTGTGCTACGTCAGGAACTCCCAGAGAGGGGTTTTTAAATTAAAAAAAAAATTGCAGTTATTACTTGGGTTTTGAAAACCATTCAGCGCTATTTCTACACTGTCCAAAACACACATGGCTTCATCTCATAAATGGAAAAAACACTTAGAACTTAATGCCTCTGATAGGGGCTTATCTCTTCAAGCTTGTCTACACAGCCTACTAAATGATAATCCCAATTAGAACCCTAATTATGTTGCTGAGTATTTTTAGGTAGCCTTAACATTTGATCTGTTTAGTTTAGTTTTACAGGTGGCAATAGATTAAAAACAGGTTTTAAAATAAGATATGACTATTATGTTTCTAATAATAGGTGATTGTGGTCCCAGGGCTACTTTTTATTTCGTGACATGTGGAACAAGCCTTTGATGCTGGTAATTGTGCCCACACACCCTATCCTTACCCTGGGAAAAGTAGGCCACCCTTTGTAGTCAGTGCCTCGTATTTACCATGTAAACTTCAGCCCTCTCAATGCAGGATCTTGAGTTTCTTCCATTCTTTTCCTCTAAAATAACCTACCTTTTCAATTCTGCCCAAATCCTCTGGTGACATGTTCCCAGGGACACTTGTCCTGATATGGCCTTGCTACCCTCTAACGAAAAGGTCACATGCTTTCAATGTGGTCTCTCAAACATGAGTGGGCATAACAGTCACCTGGGGAGTTTATAAAAAGTGCAAATTCTCAGGCTTCACCTGGAGGGGTTCTACCTCTGTATGTCTTTCAGGAGTCTAGGAACTTATATTTTCAACAACAGCAACAGTTCCAGGTGTTTTTTGGATAGATTTTTAGAAACATGCTTTACAAGCCATTTTTCACTTCCCAAGTACACAGTTTCAAATTTTCCATCAGGCTGACAGTTGTTTTTCATGAGTGACAACATCCTACAATTATAAAACATTAGACAAGTAGACAAACGTAAGGTGTTATTTTTATTATTTTTAATCTTTTTCTAGGATAAACTTGGGACTACCTCCAATCACCTTGATTCTTCACTTGCCTGACAAGATGGAAGAAAGGAAAGAAATACCAGGAAAAAGGAGAGGATGACAGGTGAGTTCACTCTGGCTGGACTTGAGGTGGACTATAGCTCCCCTGTCCTCACCCGAGAGGCAGGCTCTTTCCCCCAGTGACCACTGAGGCCCTGATGATTCTGATGCAGGTAGGTCACTAGCCACACAGACAAACCAGGCAGTCTCTGAACCCTTCATCTCTTCATTTGCCTGATAAATTTTAAAGTCCCAAGACCTCACATGATGCTCAGACTTCAGCTTCACCAAGTCATGCATTTATGCCATCAAAGTGGCCAATTCCATTGTCAAAAGCAGACAACACACAAGTCGGAGTTTATACCTTTATTGTGAGGGCAAAACTAGGACAGCCTGATGATAGCGGTCCAGGGCGTGTGCAGCCTCTTTGGAAAGGATGACCTTGAGTGATCATAGTTTGCAGAATCAAAAGCTTTGGCAGCTTGAAAGATGAATTTAAGCCGTGGTATCGGGATGTTTTAATTTAGCACTAAATGGCACTTCCTACCTGAGCATGAGTGCATTCTGTAGGATGTGCCCTTAGTAATGGCGCCTCTTACAGTCCTACAGCATGGAGGAGGAATGAGTCAGCTATTTACTAATATTTATTCACAAGCTTTTGTTGAATATCTACTACGCATTGGGCAAAAAAGAAACGAGAGTAATAAGAAACAATCCTGGTCCTTCTAGAAACAACCCCCGCCCACCCCGCCGCTGCCCCCAGTCAGGAACACATCTCACTCGGGTGTGGTATGTGCTATCATAGAAAGAAGCGTAAGTTTCCAACAGGTGCAGGGAAGGAGAGACAGAGAGGAGGATGTAATCAAAGAGGGCCTCCCAGAGGAAGGGGTACTTGAGCTGAATTTTGAAAGACAAACAGAAACCAAGCAGGAAGATTATGTAGAAGAGAGGTAATGGCTGACATTCCAAGCAAACACTTTGTGTGCAAAAAGCAGAAGCTAAAAAGAATATGGCTTAATTGGAAGCACAAGTAATTTCTAAACTCTAGAGAAGAGACGTGGAACCACATCGAGATGACATCTCTAGATGTGGAATGTATATAAATATACAATGGAATATTGGTCATAAAAAAGAATGAGGTAATGCTATTTGCAGCAACATGGATGGACTTAGAGATTATCATACTAAGTGAAGTAAACCCGACAGAGATAAATATCATACGATAACACTTATATGTGGAATCTAAATAAAGTGATACAAATGAACTCATGGACAAAATTAAATAGACTCACGGACTTTGAAAACAAACTTAGGGTTACCAAATAGGAAAGGGAGGAGAGGGATAAATTAGGAGTTTGAGATTAACACAGGCCCGCTACTGTATATAAAATAGATAACCAAAAAGGACCTTACTGTATAGCACAGGGACCTGTACTCAATGTTTTATAATAATTTGTAAGAGAAAAGAATCTGAAAAAGAATACACACACACACACACACACACACACACACACACACACACACACACACAGAACTGAATCACTATGCTGTGCACTTGAAACTAAAATAACATTGTAAATCAACTGTACTTCAATTTTTAAAAATACATCTCTAGGTCATGTAGAGTCTAATAGTTCTCTGATGGGTTATGGATAGCTTTGGAAGGACTTCAGGTAAGGGATAAGTATCATAGAATTTAGGTTCATTTGTTTATTCATTTGATTCAGTGAATGTTTATTCCAGCACATTATGTGCTGGGCATTGCATCCTGCTGAGCACAGAGAATAAAATGCTGACAACACAGAAATGGTCCCTGCCCTCAGGGAGCTTAAATTCTGATGGAAAATAGACATAACAAGCAAACAATGATAAGAAAAAAAAATGTCTCATGTATGTTATATGCTAAAATGGAAATAAAGATGGATATGTGAGAATAATGAGTTGATCCTTTAGTTCAAATGGTTGGGAGAAGCTTCTCTTGGGACTTGATGTTTAAGCTGACATATGGCAAGGAGTAAATAGGGAATTGGGTTCATTTATTCATTAACTTCAACTGATATTTATTACACACTAACTTTGGAGTGATTTGGGGAAAGAACTGGGGGAAGTATAACCTAGGCAGAGGTGAGAAGAAAGGAAAATGCTACAAAGAAAGAGAGAGCTTGGCTTAAGAACTGACAGACCAGACTGTCAGGCATGTGGGACCAGCCAGAGATGAGCTGGGAAAGGTGGGTGGTGGGAAACCATAGGGGTTTTAAGTAGTGACATGCCTGGATTCATTTCTGTGGATACATTCTGACAGCTGTGGGAAGCAACAGACTGGAGAGGGTGAGAGTGAAGCTGGCAGACTAGCTGGGAGGCTCTTTCAGCTTGGAGCAGGTGAGAGGGGAACATGACTCAGACAAGATAATGACCATGGACATGCGGAGAAATTTTAGTGTTTGCCCTGGACACAGTAGAAAGGAGAGCGCCTTGCAAAAACCACACTGCTGCTTAACCACCCAGCTGGTTAATTACTGCCAGAGTCAAAGCTAGAAACCAGGTCTTCCCACTCCTTGGCAGTGGTTTTTCCACTACGTGAGGCAAACTCCAAAGAGTATAAAGATGTATGAAGTTAGGGCAAAGGCTGTTTCTTGCTCTCAGTCTAATCCCTTTGACCTGAAATGCTGCCAAGAAGTTTAACACATCCATGACACGAATAATCAAAGTAAAATGAAGGGAGAAAAAGTGAGCAAGAGATTATATACAGTTTAGCATTTTCCTTTTTATCATTGATGTATGTATGCATAAATGGTTTTTGTTTGGAACTATTTACCCAGATGCTTTTGTTATATAAGAATGTGCAGTAAGTTATTTGTAAACTCAGAGATTTTCCTTTAATGTCCAAGAGGCTCTTAGCTACCTGCCACATGGAGGCTAGAACATTGCACTGGGGTCCTGATGTTTTCTGCACCAGTCTTTTTTTTTATGAGCTACATTTGTATTATTTATTTATTTATTTACTTATATTATTTTTAATTTTTTATTATAGTTGATTTACAATGTTCTGTCAGTCTCTGCTATACAGAAAAATGACCCAGTTACATATATATATATATATATACATATATGTATAATTTTTCTCATATTATCTATATTATCTTCATATTTCCTATAGTATGAGAAAAAGTGATTGGATATAGTTCCCTGTACAATACAGCAGACCTCATTGCTTATCCATTCTAAATGTAATAGTTTGCATCTACTAACCCCAAACTCCCAGTCCATCCCACTCCCTCCCCCTCGGCAACCACAAGTCTGTTTTCTGGGTCTGTGAGTCTGTTTCTGTTTTGTAGATAGGTTCATCTGTGCCATATTTTAGATTCCACATGTAAGTGATATCATATGGTATTTGTCTTCCTGACTTACTTTACTTGGTGTAAGAATCTCTAGTTGCATCCATGTTGCTGCAGATGGCATTATTTCATTCTTTTTATGGCTGAGTAGTAATCCATTGTGTATACATCTTCTTATCTATTCATCTCTTGATGGACATTTTGGTTGTTTCCATGTCTCAGCTATTGTGAATAGTGCTGTGATGACCATAGGGGTGCATGTATCTTTTTGAAGGAAAGTTTTGTCTGGATATATGCCCAGGAGTGGGATTGCTGGATCATATGTAGTTCTATACTGAGTTTTCTGAGGAACCTCCATACTATTTTCCATAGGGAAGAGAAGCAGAAGCATGACAGTGTCCAGTGCTAATTCAAAGCACTCTAAAAGGTTTGAAGAATGGCTTTATTTCTGCTTTCTTCATCCTGTGGATCTGAGCACTTGGGGAAGGACCCAAGACCTGTTTAAGCAGCCTGGGTGCTCTTCCTTCCTTCATGTACACCTGTCATCAGGCTCGTTTTCTACATTCTCTCCTCTTCCAAGGCAGTGCTTCTGCTCTCTTTCTCCTTTTCATTCTCTCTCACTCACATTGGTCCTTAACAATACTTTAATGGAGGAAGGGACAAGATAAAATGTTGCAGGGAGGAAAATGGCAGTAGACATTTGCTGTTAACAATCACCACATTTAAGTACTGTTCATCATGTATTGTTCCTTCAAATTAGTAGCTTCAACTAATTGAGCAATGCTGCTCTCTTGAAAGCTTCTCTATCAATGTCAAAATCAAAGATAGAGGGTGGAGGAAAGACTGTGTTTAGAAAGATGGAATTTTAAATGCAGATTATCTAAAGGAAATGCCACTCTTCTCCCATCTCTCTTTGCAAGCCTTTGTTCTTAGTGTGTTACAAATGCCACTAGCGTTATTGGCTTGAACAGAAGTCTCAAGAATTCTTCTTGGGAGTTAGACACAGAGTTGGTGGGTGGGGGCATTCTGTGTGACACAGAAGAAGCCAGAGACTTGGATTCAGAGTTCAAAATCTGCCAGTCAAAAGCTTGGTAAATCGGGGTACTTCAGATTCGAGGTACATCAGATCCCATCTTCAGTGGGTGGATCAAGCCACTTCACCTCTCAGGCCCTCAACTTCATCACCTGCCACAAAGGAAGCTGAAGAGCATCAGCTGACCAGGTGTTGAACTGAGTGTCTACATCATTGAGGATCCATGAGCTAAGGATTATTATTCTGATTTTATAATGAGGAAACCAAGCCTCCTCAAGTCTGTCTGCTTTTAAGACCTGAGCTCTTTGCTTTTAAGACCTGAGCTCTTTCCACTACATGTATCATCTCCCAGATTTCCAAAAACATTTCATACAAAATTCACTTTTAGAAAGTCTGGGTTTACTGTTTACACTGTAACAAACCCAAGAAGTACACTCAAATGTGTTTTATTACACAGGCTACAACACTGGAGACTTATGCTCATCACTTTCTGCTGTTGAATTTATTAAATTTATGGGGAAGATGTACCCATGCTTCCCCTGCCTGCCTCTGCCTAATTCAAAAGAACCCAGAAATTGCCAGGGGAGATGTTAAAAATCCACTACCTTTTGCAGCTGCTTGCCCAGGTTATTAGTTATTGCTGCCTAGAAAATTATTTCGAAGTGTAGTAGCTTAGGCTGACATTGGTTATCTCACAGTTCCTATAGGTCAGGTATCTGGGTACAGCTTAACTGGTTCTCTGAGTCTCTCCCAGGCTGCAGTGAAGGTGTTGGCCAGGGCTGTGGTCATCTAATGGCTCCAATGGGGAAGGATCCACTTCTTAGTTCACTCATCTGGCTGCTGGCAGGACTCAGGTCCTTGCAGGCTACTTAATGAAGGCCTCTCTCAGCTCCCTGCCACGTGGGTCTCTCCACTGGGCAAGTCACAATATGGCATGTGGATTCACCAGAGCAAGCAAGAGAGAAAAGCCAGAGAAAATGAACGCTAGCAAAACGGAAGCGACAGTCTTTTTATAACCTTATCTCAGAAGTGACATCTTATCACCTCTGCCATATTCTATCATTACAAGCAAGTCACCAGGTCCAGCCTATATCCAAAGGAGGAAATTATGCAAAGACATGGACACCAAGAAGCAGAGATCACTGGGAACCACCTTAGCAGTCAGCTTACCACACCTGGTGGACCGCTGTATACCGAACACATTGTGACGCCAAAACAAAGCTGAGAAATGACTTGGTGCAGAGAGCAAGAGAACTCTTGTCATCTTTAACTTCAAATTCAACTTCCTGCATTCAGTAGGCTAACCTTGTGGTTTTCCCTGACTGAACTAGTACATTTCAATTCACACCAATAACTTCACATTTATAAACTATCTTGATATCTATGTACATACTGTACTTTCCTGGAAGAATTGGCTGGGTGGGAGTGAAGAGGCTGAATGATTTCTCTGATAAAAGAAAAAAAGTATGAAATTGTCTAGACTACCTTATGCACCGTGGAAACTGAGGGAATTGGACTTTTTAAATCATACTGAATTTTCTTTCCAGGCCTAAAACTTGTTTTTGTCATCTGTAAAATGATCAAAGGAATTTTTCTCTGACTACCGCAGAGATGTGTTGGCAGAGTTAAACAACTAATAATGGATATGAATGTGGTTTTTTTTTATTCTAAAATTCTGTTTTGTAATATGCACTTTTAAGTTGTAGATTTTTTAAAAATTGGAAAATGCTGTTCAACCTAGAGGTTTTCAGTGCTGACCCAGAATGCAACTGGATGAAGCTGCCAGGTCCTCAGAGTTGACGCGAAGGAATGGGGGAGGGCAGTTGGAAAGAGCTCACAGAAGGGAGAGGCAGCAACATCCACTAGGATGCAGTGATTGGTTAACACTCCCTGGTGGGCGGGGCTTCAGACTACAGTAAAGACCTGGTTCCAGGTCAGTAAAGACCTGGTTCCACTCCAGGACCCAAGGAGTGCACCCTCAGAACTTGAGCGACAGAAAGTGACTCAGAACTGGGGACAGGGATGTTTCCTCTGGGTAATTTGGCTCACAAGAAAGATCAAAAATAATTTGATCATAAGCAATTTAATTCAAAACAGAATAGTAGTGATGAAAACCAACAACTTGTCTTAGGATGAGTATTGGATGATTCTTTAAAAAAAAAAAGGGAAAAGAGTATTTCTCAAATGCCGTATTTTTCCTGTGTTGATAATTTGAGTTCATCAGCCAGTTTTATAACTATTTGGGCAAACATCAATTATTTTGGCTTTTTTAAAGAATTTATTAGTAGATGGATATGTTTTTCTTTTTCCCCCTAATTTTCTTCTTTCCAATATATTTTTCTGCCAATGAAATTATTGTACTCTGTGGAGTTCATAGAAGTGAAAATGTGGCAGCAATTTAAAGGCTGTTTCCAACCCCACAATATTCCAAATAGTATGGGCTGGAACATTTGGCTGAAATCTTTTTAAAATTAAAAATTGTAACAGTAGAAAAAATTTTCAAGGAACGTAAATATCAATTGGGGATATTTCATTTGGATCATGCTCTCATTTCAACCAAAGTATTTATTGCTTTTTTCTTCTTTTTTTTGCTTTTTAGGGCTGCATTCGCAGTATGTGGAAGTTCCCAGGCTAGGGGTCAAAATTAGAGCTACAGCTGCTGGTCTACATCACAGCCACAATAATACAGGATCCAAGCTGCATCTGCGACCTGCACCACAGCTCATAGCAATGCCAGATCCTTAACCCACTGAGCGAGGCCAGGGATGGAACCCGCATTCTCATGGATACTAGTCAGATTCGTTTCTGGTGTTCCACGATGGGAACTCCCAAATTAGCTTTAAGTTACTTGTTTTCTACCAAACACAATTCAAATGTTGGCATCTTGAGGGAGTCCCAGGCTACTGGGCCCTGGACAAAGAATCAAGATTGTCCTTCACTAAGGACAGTAGCCCTGGGAACAGTGGCAAAGCATCCTCTTAAGTGGCTGCCTGGACGCAGACACCAACATGGGGGAGAGCGTGAAAAGATAACGTGTAAGTCTGGGTAAGATGCCCTCAGGAAGATCCAGCAATTATTTATTGGGGCTTTAGAGGAAATCAGATGTCTTATTATAAGCATATAAGTTCAGGATGACCGTGAAATTTAGAATGTCACTGTTAATAGTCTTTCTTCTGAGGCTTAGGGAAATTCCCATGATGAAGCTCTGCGAAGTCACTATTACACTTTTGCTACCTCCCAGCCATTCGTTTAAGATATTGACTGTCAAAACTGATCCAGTGGGTACAAAACTGATCCAGTGATCCTAAAACTGCTCTAAAAGGACAAAGTCTATATAAAAAAAAAGAAAATATGAGGAGTTCCCTGGTGGCTTCATGGGTTGAGGATCTGGCACTGTCACTGCTGTGGTGTGAGTTCAGTCTCGGGCCCAGGAACTTTGGCATGCCATGAATGTGGCTAAAAAAAGAAAAAAAAAGAAAAGATCCACTGGGTTATGGGAAGATATTTGAACTTATATTTTTCTTTATTATCATATATAAAAAGATAAATGAAATGAAATATATGAATATGTGATAGAAAGAGGAACACCAGCTTCCTCACTCAGCCCATATGTCTAGTGCTACCAGGTCACCTGGCAGATGAGAGATTAAGTCAGTCACCCATCTGAGTTCCACGAACTGTGATGTTTTGCAGTTGATGTGTGACATGATTTACTGGATATACCACTTAATTCTAACTGAACTAATATTCCCCCCAGATATACAAGTGGTTTAAAAAAGCTTGTGCACGTTAAATATAGCATTCAATACAATTCTAACAAGAGGTATCACTAATAAAATTATAATACTTCTTCTAATACAAACCTATTGGACGTAAATATAAACTTTGACTCCAGTATAAAGGTGACATTACAACAATAGATTTAAAAAAAAACCACTTTTTGAAAGAAACCCTGGTTATAGTGAGGACCCTGTGGAAGCAATGGCTGGAATGATTTCCGTTGTTTTCTTCTTTTAGTGCCAGAAGCCATGTGTTTTGCCTTAAAAACTGGTAACTTTTAAGAAACTTAGAAACTTTTCTACCACGTTTTAAAATCTTCCCAAAAAAGAAAGAAAAGAGAGAGAGAGCTTCAGTGGTTTTTAAGCCCATTTGTTAAGCATGTTAAAGTGTGACAAGTTCTGATTAGCTGAAAGACCATTAGGTAAGACGGAAAATTACTAGCCACATTTCGGATATAACTTTTACATAATTATTGGAGGGGATGGAAGGAAGGATGCTTTAGCAGAAACAGCTTGAAATCCACGTTCTCCACTTGGAGCCGCTCAGACTTTGGGGGTATCTTTGCCAGTTATGACAGTTTTAAACCAAGTATGTAAATAAACCAATTTTATCCTAAATGTCAAATCATTGTATTACAGGGTAGTAAACCAAGATTTTTAAATTATGAAGCATATTTATATGTTTTCTGCTTACTCAAGTATGACTTTTAACATAAGACAATGCATCATTAAACAGATATGCCAATATTGAGATGGATGCTAAAAGTAGGCTTATTGGTAGGAGTGCAAAATGAAGAAGTTGTAATACCATACATTTAAGACAATAGTGACATCCAATAAACCTGTGAATAAAATACTGGAAAAAGAAGAGAACTATGACTACTACAAAACAGCCTATATTAGATGAGACACCTACAAGATTGTTCCTGAGTGCCTTTCTAGACCGTATTCGCCAAGAGTATTTACCACCTGACTTGAGTGGAGTTAACAAACTGTTCCACCCAATGGCCAGATCCCGTCCACTCTGGCCCAGGCCCCCGTCATGGAACACGTGGATTCCTGCAACAATTTGCTCCTGGTTTCTCTGATGGCAGCTGCTCTGGCCACTCCCATCCTGCCCTGAAAGCCTGAGAGCATCTATTCATCCATCCTGGGGCCCACTGCCAGACAGATCTTCCCTGAATGCTATTCGCTTATTCTGCATCTAGAACAGACTGTGTCAAATGTTAACTGCCAGGGCCTCCACCCTATGGCTGCACAGTTTCTTCTGTCTTCATTTCTTCTGACTTCTCAGGAATAACAACCCAGGCATCAAATCAGAGCAGCCCCTTCAACACTCCAAAGACACATGGTCCTCACTGTTCTGCTTTTCAGGAGGTGGTTCCTTTGCAAAACAAACACAACCCACCATTTCTTTCCTTCCTGTCCGAATCTTTTCAGTAACCCACTTCAGAGTCCATTCTTCTGTGAATCCCCTCCCCTGATTGTTCAGACATTCAAAGGACCACTTTCTCTAGAATTTCTATAAGGCTTAAAGTAGGTAAGACGTAATCTAGGATTCTTTTGAATTGTTTGCTGTTACTCGCCTCTATTATTTCTATATCTCCAGCTTCATTTTGAGAATAAACAATCCATTTTTTAACCTTTATTTTTTAATTATCCATAGCACCTACCTAGAGCAGTTAGTTGGTCAACAAATACTATTGGTTCATTGACCTTTCTGGTCCAGTATAATTTCCTTTCTCTCTGTCTCCATTTATCTTGTTGGCTCACTTCCCTTATCTGAGACATTCTTAAGATAATTGAAATATTATGCTTTCAGCAAAGGTTAAAGGCCGAACTTCAGTTTCAACCAGGCTTTGCTATTTCTGATAGTAACTCCTTCCCAGGCTCTGCTTCTATGAATGAGACCATTGTTTGTTTATAAATAAATAAGTAAAAACATTTTCAAATACTCTTTGGGAGCTCTATTATCCTGGAAAGGATTAACCTAAAACATAAAAGGTAATCACCATATAAACCCTTCAGTAAACATGAAGTTTTATTAAATGAGTCTTAGAAATAATGGTCTTCAGATGTCAAATTCTGCCATTATCACAAAAGTATGTATTTGTCTCTACACATGCTAATTAACGTGGTTAAGCTTGTGATGACATTTTCATTCAAAAAGTTAGTTTAAAAAATTGAGATCTTGTGGCTTCACCTGAGGTACTGATTCATGAAGGTATTGCTGAATGGGCCCCTCTGCTCTGAAATGCAAGACATAGAAAACTCAAACACATGTGTGAAAGAAAAACAGATTCAGTTACTAATGGATTAATCAAAATAGAATCTATTTAAGTCATTAACTTTTTTAATCCTTTTAAAAAGAAATAAAGTTTCCGTAGCTACTGAATTTTCCTCTCCTTTGGTGGGCATTGCTCCTTATTGGTTTGCCAGTTACAACATGTTTACAGCTGAAATGAGGAGAATGGAGCTCATGTACAACACAGGAAAACAAATTCCTTATTTTAATACTAGCATGATTGCACTTTTTGCCTTTGCTACTTTTCTTGACTTTTATTTTCATTCTGTGCAGAGCAACTAGATAATTAACATTTTAGATGAGAACGTCAAAAACAGAGAGATGACAGACTGCTACTATTCTTGGTCTTGCTGACACTTTCCTCATGGCAGGATGACAGTTACAGCTGCAAGTCATTGCAAGGAATCTGCCTGAAATTAGTATTAAAGTTGGGTCAAAAAAGCTTCAGTTTTTCCAAGCAGTTTCACCGTCCCGAGTGGGGCCTAACAAAACCAACTGAAAGGGGTGGGTTTGTGTGTGAACCTCTGTTGAGAGCCACGGTCAGAATGCAGTGGGGGGAGTTCCCATAGTGACTCAGTGGAAATGAACCCAACTACTAACCATGAGGATGCAGGTTCAATCCCTGGCCTCGCTCAGTGGGTTTAAGGATCCTGCATTGCCAAGAGCTGTGATGTAGGTCATTGACTCGTTTCATATCCTGTGTTGCTGTGGCAATGGCATAGGCCGGCAGCTGCAGCTCCAATTCAAGCCCCAGACTGCAAACTTCCATATGCCGCAGGTGCAGCCCAGGAAGAAAGAGAAGGAGAGAGAAAGAAAGAAATGGGAGACCATGAACCAAACTGAGCATTTCTCAACCAACATTAAAAAGCCTCTGTATTCATGGCACTGTGAAGAATGCGAAGAAGTGCAGAAAATGGGTCTCTGCCTACAAGTGGTTTGCAATCTTATTGGGTTACATGAGGCAATCCACAACTCCAGAATTTCACTAAAGGCTCAGTAAGCTCCATGTGGTTCACACTCAGCTGCACAAAATGGCATCACTTAAGTTGTTTTATGAGGGAAAAAAAAAGTGAATAATTAGGCAGTTACTTATGACAAGTACTTAAACAATAAAATCAGCCACCTCAGTGAACATGTGTCAGGAGGGTTAAGTGGGGAAGAGAAGACTCATTCATCGACAGCAGGTTTGGAAGGCGCCAATAGTAAGCAACTGGTTTCCATCCCCTTCCCTTTCCTGTGCCTGTGTAGACGGTAATGTCAGGTCATGCAGTAGTCATGACCCTGGGCTTTGAGACCTGGGGTGCGCCCAGGGCTCAATGGATGTTACTGATCACTTCCTGCTAACCCAGAAGTTTGGGGCTGAGGACTGTACAAAGGGATGTGTTGTATGAAGAGGAAGACTGGCCTGCTTCATTATCGGCTCTCACCCTGCAAATTGGGTTCTTTTCTATTGAGAGACGCAGCCATTAGCTTTGATTTTATTCTTCCATCCATACCTGCATGAAATGTGTGAAGTGAGAGAGATTTTCAATAGCAATCTTTGACCTGATTTATTTTTATTAAAGGTTTTTTTTTCATTGAAGTATAGTTGATTTACAATGTTGTGTTAGTTTCAAGTGTACAGCAAAGAACGGAGCTGGAAGAATCCAGCACCCTGACTTCAGACTATGCTACATAGCCACAGTCATCAAAACAGCATAGGACTGGCATAAAAACAAAAGTATATATATATTCCATTGAACAGGTTAGAAAGCCAGCAATAAACTCATGCATTTATGATCAGTTAATGTACAACAAGGAGGTAGGAATATACAATGGAGAAAAGTTAATCTCTTCAGTAAGCGGTGCTGGGAAAACTGGACAACTACCGTAAAAGAATGGAGATTAGAACATTCTCTAACACCACGTTTTTTTTTTAAAGCAACTTGTTTTAAGTACACATCTGTTTTTAGCACAGTACCTATTTCTTTCCCTGCAATAAAGAGATTATCAATTTTTTTTTGTCACAAAGAGATTTCTTGGTTTTTTTTTTTTCTGTCCCTGAATCTTGCCTGGCTGATCACCAAGATAAAACCCAACCTGATGCTTAGTGGAATTGGAAGTAACTGTTCAGCATCTAGTTTTAAAATGTCTAGACTTTTGGAAATTCAAAAGGCATTCCACTCAAAGAGCTTTTAACATATTTTGAAATGACAGCTGATTCTCTTGTCCTCTCTGAAGCCACGTTTGTTGAAAGTGCTTCGTAAGAGGGTTCTACTGTCCATAAGACATACCAAGATGTCACATCAGGTCAGTGGTTATGTTTGAGCAGCCCCACAGACACAGTCCTGGCTGTCACGTTTAAAGGAAGTCCACCCAAGTGTTCAGTGGTAGTGCTAGATACAGAGAAGTCATCCATCAGCATCAGCTTGGGTTTGAAGCTATGTGAACAAGAGCTTTCATTTCACAAAGCCCACATGACCCATGGAGAAAATCTAACTTGGTCCCCGATCTTGTGTACTGGGAAGGAAGTGGAGGAGAAGGTCCACTTCAGCTCAAGCTGCCCCTCCATCCTGCTCCTCCACCTGCCCTCCCCTACCTACCAAGCTAGGTAGGAGTCAGAAACCACAGAAGCAGCTTTTGAGCTTGCTGCTTATTCCAGGACTACTTCCTATGTGTAAAGTGCAGCCATTAATCTCCATCATCCCCACCACCACAATCCTCAAAACCCTCATCAGCTCTTCTGTGGACTTTCTAACTGGCTAGCAGTTGGATGACTTCTAGCTGACTCTATTCCACAGTGGAGAGAGCTTTCAAACTTACAGATGGTCATGACACTCCAATGTCTGAAACCTGGCCAGGGCTTCCCATGGTCTTAAGTTAGGAAAAGTCTGACCTTCTCGGCATGTCTTACCAGGTCTTCCAGAATCTGAACCTTGCACACACCTATGGTCTCATCCTCACTAGTTGCTATCTTTATTTTTCCTTCCAGCTATGCTGAATGTCTCCCGTGCTCCCATGTCTCTCATGCCTGGGCATTTGCTCATACTTGTCCCTCTCATTGGAATACTCTCTGCTCCTTCAACTTCCCAAAACTCATCCAGTCAGGCTAATGCATTACTGAATGTTTGGATTTCAGCTTGAACAACCACTCCCACAGTTCTAGAAGGCTTGACGGTTTAGGACCCCTTACTCTCTATTCTCTTATCACTTCCCCTTTCAGAATAATCAGCATGCTCCCTCTAATTACCTGCCTAGGGACTTCCCTTCTAGACTAGGGATCAGCAAGTTATGAGCCACAAGCCAAATCTGGACCTGCACCTGTTTTTATAAATACAGATTCCTTGGAACATGGCCATGCTCATTCGTCTCCTCACTGTCTATGGCCCCTGTCATGCTACAATGGCAGAGTTGAATAGTTGCAAAAAGAACCATATAATATTTACTACCTATCCCATTACCCCAAAAATACTTATATGTCAACCCCTGCTCTGGACTATAAGCTCCATAACTGCAGTCATGACTATCAATGTGTTCTTAGTACCTAATGAAGTACCTAGAGGTTAGTGAGTAGTCAATAAGTATTTGTCAAATGGAAAGAAAAAGAAAGAATAAAGTGGGTGTGTAACCAAGCAAGAGCTCATAGGCTTGTGATGTGGAAAGCTCACCTCTGACCGGTGGGTATTTGCAGCAAAAAAGGGTTTATTTGCAGGGTGCTGAGCAAGGGAGAGGAAACCAGCCTCAGATCCACCCCCAATGTGGTCTTCGAGTTAGTGTTTTTTGTTTTTGTTTTTGTTTTGAGGGGAAGAACAAAGAGGCTGGATTTAATCATTGTCTTGTGACGTTTCTGTGGCATTTCTTAATTGTGGTTTCTGGAGTCAGGATGTCTCTTGTTTAGGATTCTCAGGCCAAGTGATCCATGGCTAGGGGATCTGTTAGCTCATCGTACCCTGGAGAAACCACTCGAGTTTGTACATTCATGAGGATCTCTCTAACAGCAATTTTAGTACATTAGCAATGTTATCGAAAACAGAAGTTTTAGTCATCTGACTCTGACTGATTGGTGTTCAGTTCACACAGGATTGAGGTCAGAGGGGACAGGAAAGGGAATAAAGTTGTGGACAGAGAGATTAGCGGTCAAAGAACTGGGTTTTAGGGAGACTGGATCTCAGGTAGGCCCAGGACTTGATGAAAACCACAGAGACTCTAGTTCTGCCTTATCCCGAGAAGGACATCGATTAAAGAAAGAAGGGGAGTGCAGGGAATGCGGAGGCCCTGCCTGCTGAAGTAGATAACAGTGCCGGTTCGACCGGAGCCTGGGGGAGATTCGGGCTTTCTCTATCCCCAGATCTACTCCTGCCTCCACCTCCCACCCACCCCTTCCTGCAGCTCCCCACCCAGTTCAGCATCCTTAATCACGTCTTCAGAGCTATGCTCTGTTCAGCGCTTTGTGCACTACAGGTATTTAATAAATACGTGTTGCATGAACGGAAACTTTTACAATCGTTTCCCAGTGGTCCCGGCCTCTAGTCCCAGACTCTCATGGCTCCCCACCTTCCCCATGAAGATTTCCGCAGCGACACCCAGCCACTTCTGGGAGCACTTGGTGTCTGCTTTTTGGGAAACTGAGAGTGAAAAGTGAGGTTCCAAGCTAGGTGGGGGGCAGATCCATCGATACCCATCAGCATCAGACCCAAGAAACAATTTTGAGCTTGCTTGTCGCTTACTCTAGTTTTACGGCTGTTGAAGGCGTACAGAACACAAGAGGGAACGGAGAAGTCTTTTACTAGAGTGACCGTTGCCTAAGAAAGACTGTGACATCTGCCTGTATCTCACTGCTCCTCCAAGCTCAGTGGTGTTGCACAGCAGAACAGGGCATGCGTAGTATGGCACAGAAGACCGAGTGTGAGAGAAGGAATGCGTATTTGATGGTGTCTGAGAATGGCTGAGAGGCCTAGCTGGAGGTGTATGAATGGGGAGTTGCCCCGGAGAAGTAAGCACCTGGATTCCCCGGGAGCAGTGCGGGCTGCAGCCGGAGTTGGTTCCAGTCCCTCAGAAATACTGAGTGCCCACTTTGTGCCTGATGTGGACCGACATCAGAACACAACTGTCCTCACAGGGCTTTAAATCTAGCAGATGAAAAGCTCCCTATTCCACAGTGTGACAAAGGAGAAATTTTGTTCCTGCCAGGAAGCAACAGTTAATAAAACTGGTCCCGCGATGCAGCCCAGACAAGAAGGAAGTATCCACCATCTACATCAGAGTGCAGGAGGGGTGCGGATCCTGTGACACCCCTCCCACCCCCCCAGTGGGGTCCTAGCATCACTTGACAGCACTCTTGAGAACATGAAGTGTTGGGAGATGTCTGGATTCTTCTCTCAACCTGACGAGAAGAAGTTTTCAGTAGGGAAGACTATTTTGCAAGCCAGTTAGAGAGCAGAGCTTTGCTACACCCAGGCTGGTGTGGGCTGAAAACACGGTTGTCCCTCTGTATCCACAGGGGGATACCAAAATCCACCGAGGTGCAAGTCCATTGTATAAAATGGCTTAGTACAGATGGTGCTACTTACCTGTGGAACCGTGTCTTCGGACTCACCCAACCTTGGAATCCACCCACAACTCGGGCCAGATGTCCCTGTTTTAGCTGCAGTACAGAAGGCATGTGATAGGCACTACCATTTGCACTCAATTCTATGCAACACCATCAAGGGTTGTTTTTATTAATGCTTAGGGTAATTTAGAAACGATGCGGGTGTTAATACAGAGGTATAAAACTCCTCTGGAGGATGCTAAAAATTTAAGGCATGATAAAACCAAATGATGGGAGGTGCTGTTGTGGCTCACCCGTAACAAACCCGACTAGTATCCATGAGGGCGTGGGTTCCATCCCCCGCCTCGCTTGATGGGTTAAAGATCCCGAGTTGCTATGAGCTGTGATGTAGGTTGAAGACCTGGCTTGTTGCTGTGGCTGTGGCCTAGGCTCTGTAGCTCCAATTGGACCCCTACATGGGACCTTCTGTATGCTCATGGGTGCAGCCCTAAAAAAAAAAGGAGATGTTCTCATTGGACAATTGGGATAAAGAAAGTTTAGAGGGAGGCTGGATGCTCCCACAGTGAGTACATTGTATAATGGCCTTTTACAGGCTGACCCTGACTTTGACATAATAGAAGAAAAACAACAAAAATTCTAAATCTCTCTCTTCTCCAACGGTGAACACAGCTTAAGAAAGAAATGTAAAATGAATTTGTTTTTTTAAAGAATAAAATAAAATTTGAAAATAATTTTATTTCGAACCGTGCAGTCACTGGAATAGGGGCATTTATGAAGGAAGGGCGAACTCTCCCACATCCCTGGCTTCCTGGGCTCCAGCACATCTCCATTTTCTGCAGAACTCTACCCTCTCCTCTGGCATCAGTCTTCCCCTCCCGTGGGTACCCTCCCTCTAGTCGTTTGGAGAACCTGTTGGGCTTTGAATTCTGGGTGGGGAGGCCTTTGGCATCTGCCCTCTGTGGCTCCCTTTTCCCTTCGCCTCTCTGAGCCCAGAGCAGCAGGCTGACTTCCCAGGGGCTGCAGAGGCTGAGGCTGTGAGAGACTTTGTTCCCGTCTCCTCTTTCGCGCATGGACGCCTCCACATTGACAGTTAACTGGGTGTGGTGTGGGCAGGAAGAGCTGGAGAGATGGCTGCAGAGGTCCTGCGGCCTTTCCCCCTTCCCTGCAGAGACCAGAAGCTGGGGGAAAAAAGGCTTCACGCTGGATGAAAAACTGTCCGATGGGTGCTGTGTCTGGGCCCTGCCCCTCACGCACAGGGCGGCTGCTGCTGCATTCCAGCTACCTAAGGAGAGGCGCTGAATAATGGCTTTGCCCAGTCCTCTCCTTTGGTTCCCAAGACAACTCAGGACTGCAGGCTGCCTTAGGATTTTTTTTAATGCACAGATCACTGAAGTTACCTTCTAGTCAGAAAGACAAATTTTTCTGGATGAGCAAAGGCCGGGGAAGTTGCCCAGGACTCTGGCCTCTGTAGTGAGTTCAAAAGGAAGCCTTGGCTGCACGTTGCCACCACCAGAACATCCCCTGGTCCCTGAGGCTGTGCATCATGTTGTGAGTGACCTGCGTGACCCTTGGTGTCCTCTCTCAGACCCCACCTCCCCCCCCACGGGGGCTGCTCTTCCAGCCATCCAGAGGGGGACCCCCCCCCCCGTGGCTTTTCCATCCCAAGCCCCGCCCCCTGGCCACCCCACCAGTGATGATCTGTCTCCCCCCTGATGTTATCGTCTGCAGGAAATCAAAACACCATGTGTGTGAACGTAAAATCCTGTCATTTATTTATGCTACAGACTACAGGAAGGAAAAAAAGAAAATCACAGCTCTCTTTTCATTAAAAAAAAAAAAAATTGGCACAATGTTCAAGCATTGGTGGTCTTAAATCCTGCCTGTTATTAACAGTCAGGAAATGCCTGACCCACAGGTTCTCACTGCTATTATAAACTGTGAAAATTATAAAAATGGAAATAAAAAATAAAGTAATTACCTCTTCATGTGTTAAAAAGTTAAGTCAAATGGCCCGTTGCCATGGAGATGACTTCCTGTTTACTCACTGGTCTTCCCTCACCATTAAAGACTAGTCAGCAGCCAATGGGAAAACAGCATTTAACCTCCCGTATTCTGTTAACATTTGTCATAGTAACTCAGTGCAGCCTGTAATTTACCAGTCAGTAAAATTTGGTAAATTATATTTTCAGATGTATTAATGGTTTTTAACTTTTAGTCATTGTGTGCATTTACTACCACTACTTTTGTATTTTGAGAGGGGAGAAAAGTCTCTATTTCACATATCTCACTTGCCCCTTTTTAAAACCTGATATTGTCTTTCTGTTGCAACACAAAGACTCGCGATAAGAGACCTTCATGTCTCACTGCTTTTAAGGACGGCTGTATCCTTATCAATAGTAATATTCCTGATAATTTTCACACTAACTAAAGCAAGAACCAAAGCTGCCATTGCTGTTCGCTCTATCAGTCCTTTGGGTTTTTCACTTGAGAGATCCCAGGATTCTAAAATAAACTACTTGGAACATAACAAATAAAACCGTTCAGAAACCAAGGAGTTCTTTGCCGAAATGTGAAAATAAAACCGAATACAAAGATATCAAATGACTCTTAGGAGATAGAACTACAGATTTGAGCAACGAAATCTTAGAAAGATGTCTGACTTGTTGAGAGTTCCTGGCCCCATGGAAATATAAAGTGTGGAGATATAAAGGAAGGGAATTGTAGACTTTCTCTTGAACACTGAGCTGATAGGAAGGCAGCTTGAAGCAGTTTGCCCAGAACTTCAAAGTGCTAGCTTTATATAGTTAGCCCCAAACCACTGCTCCTTCTTAATGGCCCTGCCGAGGCCTCTGGCAAAACCCAAAGCTTCTGATTTACGCACTCTGCTTTTCCGTCATTCGCTTCCCTGCCACACTCCCACTGGTCCACCCCAGCCCTCTCCTGACCTCTCCCTCCTGCCCCTCCTCTGCCACCCACCTGTCCTTTGCAGCTGCCCCATGGTAATACCTGTGGCTTCCAGACTCACCCTGAAGATACAAAACACTGGCCACAGAATGAACCAAAGACAGCTAGAAGCAGGACCTGCAGTGTGCTGAAATTTGTCTCAAAGAATTCCATCAATTCTTTTTTGCATGTTTAAAAGTCTTCCTTAGCATTAGATATGGATTTGATAAAAACTGAAATCATGGAGTGGTTTAAAGGACTGCTGCCTTGTGTCTGCCCTGGGCACTCGCACATTATGGGGGTCCTGTGGTTATCTGTGTCCTGTTTAGTTCTTCCTCCTGCAATAATCACTCCCTGAAGGCAGCAATCCTGTTTTATTGAACCTTGTAACGCACAGTTCTACCACAAGGTCTTGGGCAGAGTGGGATTGTTAATTGCTGAAAGGAAAACTTAGGATCTAAACAAGATCAAGAAGCAGATTTGACATGTGAACCTTCACTGCATCTTATTCTCTTTGTACTAAGCCTCCTTAGTACTTCATCAAATTGTGTGTAGTATGTGTTTTTTGTGGGTTGAACTGGATTTGGAAGGTGGGTGCAGAAGGAAGTGTGCTCTCACTTCAGTAGGTTTGAAAAATTGTCTGAAAAACCCCAAACCGAAAGCAAAATGAGCTTTGCTTTTGTTTTGAAAAGGGATGAAGCAGAGGTCAGGCAAAAAGGAAAGCAGTGCTGCTGAATGGGTCACACTTACATAAGCCCTGAGGCTGACCTTTGTCAGATCCATCGAAACTTGTATGTTCAAATGAAGGGTGTCCCCTTTAGATTTGTTTGGGGACTGTGCACATTTGAGATATGGATGTCTTTTTAAAAGCCATCCCCTGGCACCGTGACTGAAAGATGAGTAGAGTTCTGTTGTGTGATTTCTAGAATGTTACCCAATGCATTGTTAAATGCTAATCGTGCCTTTCTTAATTTGACATAAGCATTTACATTTTTTTTCAATATTGCCTGTTATGGAGGAAAAGGACTCCTCGGCTTTGGTTGGTATTGGAGGAATCTTGGTTTTTTCACTTTGGGAGGGCTGGAGCTGAGGTCGAGGGATGAAGTGCACAATGGGATGGGCTCATGGTGCGTTTGATGTCAAAAGTGGAGGGTCTGCCATGGTCAGGGGCTGAGATGAGAAGAGGCACCATCAGATGGTATAAGAAGGTGAAGACTTATTCTGGAAACAGAGCCTTGGTTACTGATACCACCAACTCCTGCCATGTTGAGAGCCTAGGGAACGCCCACACTGATGCTCCTGGAGTTAGAATTAGGAGCTGCCATTCTGTTCACTGCTTCACATGATTGTTTCCATTTCTGTCGGATGATTCTTTGCCTTAGCCTTGGCCGAACCTTTTGGGAGCCCTCTGCTTTAGCAATTTATATTATTCATCTGTCTTCAGCAAGTCACACAAAGAGTACTGAAAAGTAATGAACTTCTGCCTTCTGAGAGAGGAAGAAGCTGGAAGATTTCCATTGTGTTCTGTGAAAAAGGAGGTGACGCACAACGTACTTATCTGCCTGACACATGCCGAGCAGTGACAGGTGATGTTAACAGAAAGGTCAGATGCGTCCTGAAGAAACAGATCACACAAGCAACAGTGTTTCGTGAAAGCTCATTTTCTCAGTCTCGAAATGCTAAATGGTCAAATACTGCAAAAAAAAAAAAAAAGATAAATGCATGTATATGCAGTGTTTTTTTATCTGTATCCGGGGTTGGCTTTAGACATCTGTTTTGATTCACACAGAAACTCTAGGACAACCGTGGGGTGCGTTTAATATGCTGGTCACCAGGTTTAATCTAACACAAAGAATTTTTTGAATGGTGCAGTCTGGGGCAGGTTCATGGGGCATGAGGCTGTTTGTACAAGGAAAGCAGACCATGGAGATGGGCTGGCAGAAACTGTGTTGGTGTCATGAACATCCAACCGATGGGGCTGCTTTTCAGGGTGCCTAGAGAATGAAGGCGGCTGGAAAAATTCATAGAGGCTGGAAAAATTCATTAAGGGGAAGTCACCTTTGACATCACATCAAACTCTTACCCCAGGCCAGACACATGTGGGAAGGGTCTCTGTCAGTTGGCTCAAGCTTCCCCCAGGGTTCCTCCCTGTGTCCACCCTCCCCCCCCCCACTCCTCCCACCACCTTACTCTCCCCTTGGCAAATAGCTCAGCACAGCACCATCTGATAGAACTATACTATGAGCCACAAACACAGGCAATTTCACATGTCTTTTTTAAATGTTGAATGTTGTATACCTAAAAAGAATAAATACTGTGCCAACTATACTTCAATTAAAACACACCCACACGCGTAAAAAATTATATGGGAACATGACTGTTTCCACAAGGTCCTAAGTCAGTTCACATTGTTTAAAAAATAGTGATAAAATAAACAAATGACTTTTAAAGAACTCAAGCAAAACAAGTAATATTAATTTTGATAATTTATTTTATGTAACCCAATCTATTCAAATGTTATAAGTTCCACATATAATCAATATACAAAATTGAGACATTCTACATTTTTTTTTCTTTCATACTAAGCCTTGGCCATGCGGTGTGTATTTTGCACTATGTGCACATCTCCATTTGAAGGCGTCACATTTCAAGCACCAACCACACGGTGCTGGGGGCTCCATACTGGACCTCGGGGATAGAACTGCTCCACCTGCCATTTTCGTGGGTGACTATTGCGTTGTCTTTAAGATTTGACTAGCTTTTTCATCCCCGGAGCTGCTCCTCCAAGGCCGCCTCGCCTGCGATCCATTCAGTTCCTAGTGCTCTGAGCTGCAAGATCGCTTAGCACCACTTTCTGGGCTCCACCTCTAGAGGGCAGCTCGGAAAGGTGTCCCCTTGAGCCCTCTAGTGGCCGCTGTCAGAATGCACAGGACCGTGCAAAAACAACCCTTCTGGAACTTTTGGAAAAGATTCCCACTAAAGTACCATCACCGAAGCACTGCAAGCATCACATCTCCAAGAAACAATTCTTCTCAGCTGTGGCTGGAGCAGGACTCAGCTCCATGGATATGCTCCTTAGAGCCAGGCAGCTGTCTCTATGGACACCTCTTAAGGGGGACTGCAGTATAGAGTTCATCACCAGTTGGTACCCCCAGCAGGGTTCAGCTGACTTGGAATCTACTTAAGCTTCTTGCCCCTCTTCATTTCCCCTACCCCGCCCGCCATCACACCCTCAGGGCATAACCTGCCCCAAATCGCTTGCACTTTCTCTGCCTAAGGAAACCCCATCTTTAGGGTGGTATCCACCTCTCTTCTCAGCACTCAGGGAAGCTGGGCCTCAGGGAAGCTGCCTGACCCAGGATCAAGGGCAGATCTGCTTGGTCTCGGCACAGCCCCATTCCGCTTGCCATTGGTTGTTGGAGATACCTGGACTAAGCCCATCCATGCAGGGCATTCTCTGCGCCGAGGGAATGGGTCTCAGTTAGATCCTAGAAGAAGTGTGGTGAGGGCTTCTGGGTGAGACATTTCCTCTCTTTTAAGACTGAGCCACTGGAAGAGGCAGCTATTTCCTCCTCCTCTGGACACTGTGTTGTGTGGGTGTGAGGTCTGAAACTCCTGTAGCTATTTCTGCCGCCACAAGGGGAGGTGCACACAGACAAAGGAACAGCCTGGGGAACCGTGGTGAGATGTAATTGGCACCACTGGGTTAAACTGACTGAATCCCACCTTTGTATATTTGTAGTTCCACGTTCAATAAATCTCGCATGGCTTAACCAGTTCCGGTTGCCTGTGACTTATACTGGGAGTCTCCTGAAATAGGCACCAATGCAGACGGGATGGTAGAAACTTTCCTGCATAATCTACAGCTGCTCAGAGCAGGTGAGCAAATGAAACGTCTTGGAATTATTTGTATACACACACACACACACAAAAGCTGACGTCCTAGGCCCCTAAAATTAGAATGGATGTGTTAGATTTTTGCCATTGGGCAACTTAAGGTAAATTAAATGGAGTATCTTCTTCCTTCCCCTAAGGTGGGGATCCATATTCCATCTCATATTTAATTAGAATCTTTCCAAAAAAATTAGAAATTGCAGCCACTCTACAGACTTGAGATTTCTATTAGAAATTACTAGGTCGTACACCTGAAACTAATATAATAATGTAAGTCACCTACACCTTAATAGAAATTAATCATAAAATAAAGTTACGTTTATGCAAATAAAAAAGAAATTGGGAGAAGTGGCACCACTGAAATAATACAGTGTCGGGAGATTTTTCTATCAGAAGGGCTTTCTCTGGTCCTTTGGTGTGGGTAACAGGTCTGATCTTGCTCTGCCAATGACAGCCTCATTTGGGACCAGCAGGAAGGTGATGGGACAAGTTCACAATTCCTCCCTGCAGGAGGCCCGGTAGCCTTGCTGCCCCAGGGTCATGGGCTTTCCTCCTGCCTCTGGAAGCTGCTGCAAAGCCTAGTGTCTGTGACAAGGTTGGGATGGGGGGCGGCAGATGGAGCAGCACGAATCCTCCTCTGAGACTGGAAGAGCGGCTCTTGGCCTAGACCTTGTGAGGATGATTGTCTCCCCACGCCACCCCCAAATCACCTGTCCCACAAAAGCTGGGTCCACTGTGGCTCGGTTATCTCTCGAGGATTCCTTCTCAGCCTGCCTTGTAAGGATGTTTTATTTTCCATGATTCTTAAGCCCTCAGATCTAATCTAACTTTCTCACTCAAGATCAGGGCCTCGTCTTCCGCTTTGTAAGAACATCCAAAATACGCCATGCAGGTCTGTTCAACCCCTCACCTCTCCATTCCCGATCCTTCGCATATCATGCAATTCAGAGGAAGCCTCTAGTCTTGGCCAATATTGGCTCTTTCTGCAACTTCAACTTGGCTAAATCTCTAGGTGCTGGCTTCTTGCTCCTCTAGCAGCTTGTCTAAGAAAGAAGGTACATCACAGATTATAAATCTGAAGCTCTAGACTATACTCCATGCCCTTGTATCCTGGCCCCACCTCTTACGAGCTGGGTGATCTTGGGAAAGTTAGCCTAGTTAGTTTCCTTATCTAACCCATAAGGATAATATTTCTGACACCATGAGTAGTTTGACAAGTGGTTTCGATTACATTAAAAATTAAACGCATTAAAGGTTACAACGTAATTTGCTACCCAGTAAGCACTCAGTAAAGGTGGTTGTTATGAAGACTATTTCACAAAGAACATAAAATGCTGCTTCTCATATCATAATATCTCAATAACGACCGTGAGCTGGTATTTGGCTGTTATTACCACTGTCGGCATTGGCTGCCCCTCCTGACCGTCTTATGACCAAAGGGCTGATGGGGGACTTGGAAAGAGAACTAACTGGATTTGTGATCACCCAGATCTGGATTCAAATAGCATCTCTGTTACTTAAAAGTATGTGGTATCTGTCAAGTCTTTTGGTACCTTACATTTGGGAGGACTGATAAGTTTTTCTTCAAAGATGTTTATCGAAGACGTCCCGTTAGTTTAAGAGCCTTTGATCACATAAGACAAGAATAGATGAGCCCCCTTCTGCTTTCCTGGAACAAGATGTCACTTGATGGTAAGGAATAAGTTGATCCAGTGGTATTTGGGGCTAGACAAATGTTCCAGTTGTTATTTTCCAATGTTTGGGTTTTTATAAACCAAAAACACATTTTGCCTTTAACTCTTGCCTCTGGATTGTATCAAGTCATGTGTGTTTGAGGCAAAATTGAACCCACATGTGTCTAATCTGTTTATACTTAAATCATTAAAGTGTTGTTTTGTAAGATTATTTAGGTGACCGGGAAATCTTTTCAGCATTGTGGAACCCTGCTTCTCCCACCACAGAAGTCCTCATTCTACAGAGAGGTCACATTTGCCCCTGAGCTCTATAACCTGACCTTATTATGCATTTGTTAAACCAGATCCCTGGAGCAAGTATAATTTAATGGGATGGTACCACATGATTCCCTAATTTCAAGGAAGGAAATAAGCCTGTTTGGGTCCTATCACAAAAACAAAATCACTCTAAAGGCCCTTAGATAGCAATAGCTATGTCTTGCCTAGTATTAGGGTGAGATAACAGTAAATTAGGAATATAAATATACCCTACAGACACAAAATAGAAGGATAATTGAAAGTTGAAATAGATCCAAAATAGTGCTTGGGATGATCAGAAATCCTGAAGGACAGAAGGATAAAGACATCCTACCCAGGAAGCCACAAAATGAATCATACCTGCAAAGGGCTTTACCCGCATATTCCTGCAATAATAGTTCAAAAAGTCCCAATTGTGGGGATTGGTTTTTCCAGTCGATCAATTATTGATTATTTGGATTATTAGGCAGATTATTCCATGACAGTTTACGAAGATCTTTTAATGTAGGTCTGATGTAGGAATAAGTAACAGTCATTAATGCTAAGGTGCCCTGCAAAGCTTGCCTTAAGGTGCCTTGCCACAGCTTTCCTTCAGAACCTCTCCTGGACGTGCTTGGTAGGAATCCATCCCTTTGATCATGCCAAGGCAGAAGAAGAGGTCAGAAGCAAGCTCATGTTTTGAATAGTTCATTGAAACGCTTCCTTCAGGGAAGACTGAGTCCAATTCCAGCTCAACATAACACGTTATAAAAATTAAAAATCAACTGTAATGGTTGCTGACTTCCTACCTAGAGAATTTTACAAAAGCTCTTGGTAAAATACACCAAGTATAATGAAAGCAATAAGAAAGGGAGTTTTGCCTTCCAGTGGATACAACCAGCAGGATGTCCCAGGGTCTCTGAACACATGTTGTAGATCTAGATAAGACAGATGCATAGAGAGATTGGCTTATGGCCAGACTAACTAAGATTTATTGCCCAGATCCTAGAATGAGCTCTAGTTTTCACAAAGCTGCCCTTTTCAGATTATCAGCAAGACATTCAACACTAAACACATGTTTAGAGAACATAGTAGGTAACAGGTTAACACACACACACACACACACTCACTCACTCACTATCTTGTCATTTCTGCACCACATCAGAAGCCACATCTTAGCTTGTTGCATCTTGAGACAAAAAATGCCAATGCATGCTAGAGTTAAACCTTAGCTCTCTCTTCAGCACCGACGGAGGTAGAGGGGCAGGACCTACCTGGTAGATAACCACCTACCGGGCTTGGAGCAGCTAGGTTATGTGCAACTAGCTCTCAAAATAACCTTGTGTGGGAGGGAATACTAACACATAATGAATGTCTTCTCCATTGAGGACTTGATATAAATTAGGTGAATCATTTAATCCACCCAAAGAGTCTGGACTGAAGTTTTGAAGCTTGCCTTTTTCACTTGCCCAAGTGAAATAAATACATCATATATTCTACCGCTTTTTAATGGTTATATGGCATTGCACCAAATAAATGTACCATATCTTATTTAATAGTCCCTTGTGATTGAACATTTATGAACTTTCTGATGTTTTGCTCTTATGGATAAAGCAAAAATAAACTCCCTTTTAAATAAGTGTTGTTAAGGATCTGGCATTGTCACCTCTGTGGCTTGAGTCGCTGCATGGCGTGGGTTTGACCCCTCGCCCAGGAACTTCCGTATGCTGCAGGCACGGCAAAAAAAGAAAGAAAGAAAAGAAAAGAGAAAGGAAAGGAAGGAAGGAAAGAAGAAAGAAAGAAAGTCTGGTTCACTTCTATAATAATTTTTATCAAATTTATGACTAGAAACAAATTTTATGATCAAAAAGTTGGCACAATTTAAAAAATTTTAATTCATGTTTCAGATTTTTTCCTGATACATGGAATTGATTTATATTCCCTGACCAGGATGTGTACATTCTCTTATAAAACTATGATCTCTCTTGGGCCTGTAATTATATCCACTTCCTCTTCACTACACATTATTACTCATTTTTACCTTATTATTACAATTATTATTAAATTTTGTTAATTTGTGGGTTTTCCCCTTTAAAAATTGTAATTGCCAGAGATCTGTCTAACTCATTGGCTGTTTTTATTTGTTTTTTTTTTTTAACTCACAAAGATGTAACTCTTAGCTCTATTGATTATAATACTTGTTATTTCTTGCCTTATTTTTTACTTTTATCTCTAAATTTCCTTTTTTCTTTGAGTTAATTTTTAAAATTTTTTTAATAAGGGAAGGAAGTGCTTGTTTGTTTAAAAAATTCTCACTTAAAATGGAAATTTGCGGTTATGATTACACCTAGAGTATTGTTTTGATCACATCTTATAGGTTTTGATATGTAACATTGTTTTGATATGTAACATTTACATTTTTATACAGATAATAATTGTAGTTTGATTACCTCTTTGAGTCAACGATGAGTTAGAACAGTAATTTTAATGTCCCAGCGGCCGGGAGTTTGTTTTGGTTTCTTTGTGGGTTTTTGTTCTTGTTTTTTTTTGACTTCTATTACTAATTTCTCGTATCACTTTATGATAGTCTGAGGATTGGGTCTATACACCCTGTTTCACCTCTTAGGAATTTATTAATTTTTAGGGCAGCAGTTTTCAACCTGTTGTTACTATGTAACCCAATGCGACACTTAAAAAATAAACCTTAATTGAAACCATAATATGTAAAAAAATAAAAGGCAGAACATTTTTAGTTGAATGGAGAATTGAGAGGCCTGAAAACCTACTTATAACTAGCTAGGGTCCCTTGGTTTTGACCAAGCCAACCCAAAGGATCTCTTGAAAATCTGTGGCTCTGCATTAGCACAATGTGTCTTAGTATATAACTAAAAGCTTTGTTTCGTGGGTCCTTGAAAAGAAGGCAGATTATCTTTTCATACAGACATATATTGTTGTTAATTCAAGGTTATCAATAATAACTCAAACATTTATGTCCTTATTTAAATGTCAGGATACTTATATTAAATCTCAGAATGCTTTGCTATGTCCTCTATGCTTATTTTATTTTCTATCATTCTTTTTTCTTCTCTTTTCAAGAAGCTTTGGGAGAAGTCTCAAGTTTATCCTGATTAGATTTTCTGTTACCTATTCTGATTTTTTTTGACCATTTCTGATGAAAATCTTAATTCCATCATTGTTCGTTTGATATATGCTGGGCACTGTTGTAATGACTTTAGTCGTCTTTAATCATCCCAATAATACAATGAAATAGGTACTTTTTTTTTTTGTTTGCTTTTTAGGGCCGCACCATCTGCATATGGAAGTTCCCAGGCTAGGGGTTGAATCTGAGCACAGCTGCCAGTCTACACCACAACCACAGCAACGCCAGATCCAAGTCACATCCAAGACCTACACAACAGCTCACAGCAATGCCAGAGCCTTGAACCCACTGAGAGAGGTCAGGGATCAAACCCATGTCCTCATGGATTCTAGTCAGGTTCGATACTGCTGAGTCACAGAGGGAACTCTAATAGGTACTACTTTAATCCCCATTTTATGGATGAGGAAACCAAGACTCAGTAACATCAGGTGGCTCGCTCAAGGTCACACAGCTAATAAGACGCTAAGCTAGGTTTAGAAGGATTTGATTACATGATGAGCTGTACTTTCTTAGACATGATGTTTTAAAATTTTTTGCTAAAGTGTAGTTGATTTATAGTGTTGATCTTTTAACAAAAACTTTTTTAAAATCTGCGTAAATAGGATCACGGATAAGTGTTAGGGAGAGATACACTAGAAGGTGTTCAGGGATGAAAGAGGACTGGATACAGACAAAATAGAGAAAGGGACAATGCCCATCTACACCCCAACCCCCCAGCTCCCCTCCTGGGGAGCAGGAGAAATAGGATGCAGTGAACACAGAAATGCAGGGTTATGCTGCTCAGTACCCTGGGGATAACTGATCCTGTATGGAGAGAGGCCTCCAAGAGTTCATGAAGGGCACTGTTTTTAATGAGTTGGGGAAGGAGAAACACCAAGGGAAAGAACCTGCATTCAAAGACTCAGGAGAGAAGGGGCCGTGCCCACCTGTGCTTGCTTGAACCCCTCCTGGCTTCCTGCTTCCTTTTCCCATGACCCCCTCCATTCCACTGGTTCCCCTGGCTTCCCTCCCATTCAGAGCTGGTTATTGCACTAACCAACCATCCCTCATCTAACAGTACAGCCTAAAACTATTCTTGACAGGTGCGGGCAAGTCCTTTTACTCTTAGTTTCAGTTAAGTCAAGGTTAGTTTTATAAGAATATATTCTGAGGAAGTGCCTTATAAAAGCCAAAACAGGGAGTTCCCTGGTGACACAGCTAGGATCTAGCGTTGTCACCATAGCCCTTTGGGTTGCTGCTACGGGGTAGGTTTGATCTCTAACCTGGGAGCTTCCATATGCCATGGGCACAGCCACAAATCAAAAAATTTTAAATAGAGGCTGAAACAAACTTGCGAAAATATAGAGACAGTTTCTTTCCAAAGCCCACATGGCTTCATTGACTATCTGAAATAGCTTGGTTGACACCCACTAGAAAGCACCAGCCTCCCATTTCTTTTCCAGTTTTGAGCTCCATCTCACCATCATCTTTGCCCAGATCACACATTTACTGAGATGAGAAGAATGAGCATTATGGGATGGGATGGTAGGAAGGAAATTGTTGCTGGAAACAAAATTAAAATGAAAATGAGAAGGAAATATAGGAATGAATTATTATTTCAAGAGTCCAGGACTGTTCGAGGAAAAATATAAAAATAAGTGATCGCTTTCAAAGTCCGAATGATTTTGTCTTAAACTAAAAGAAGAGACCTTTCCCTGTGAACTTCTTTCTTAAACTCCAGAAACTGGATCTTGTGAAAATGCAGACATTTCATAGGTCACTTCTCATTAACAAAAGCGGTGGTCATAGCCAGACATGCACATGGGCTGGCACTCCCCTTTTGGTCCCCTTGTCAAATAGTATACAGCATATATATTATATATATAATTTATATATATATTATATTTATACATGTTGTGATGTATAATACGTGGTGTCTGTGTATATATATGGTGGATCTGTCATACCTGTACCAAGTACATGCCTTTGGGGAACTAAAATGCAAAATTAACCAATACTGCAGTGAGGGTCCTAGACTTTAACATTTTTTTATTACAAGCAATGGATCTCTGTCTCAGAAAAAATCAGAGAGGAAGTGAGGCTTAAAATGTGCAGGGCTTCTGGACCCTAGAAGCCATATCCTGGCCCCAGGACTATTGAATGTAAATTCTCCATTTTCAAGATGAAGAAGAGACAACTTCTGAGTTCTCGTGAAGGTAATTTTCAAACTCCTCTCTGACTGGAAACAATGCCTAACGGCCACCTACCATTTACTCTTCTGTATGTTCTGGTTTGAGGAGACAGCATGGCACCTAGCATGAGGTCTGGTGTGTTTATTGAGGAAAAGCCTCACACTGCAAACGATTGCTTCCAAAGATTGTCAAACCAGGACAATAGTCAGAAAGAGCTCTCTCTTTTTTTTTTTTTTTTTTTTTTTTTAAGGAGGATGTCCCTGAAATAGAAGAGTATGGCTGTCACTTGATTTACAGTTGATAGCTGTTTGTGACAACAAACAGGATGTCAGGTTCTGTCCCCTCTCAGAGGGCGCATAAATCATGGGCAGAGCTATGGCCACCGAATAGCAACCGAGAGAGACCTGCTGCCCCACCAGTCATCGAGCAGGACGAGCTGACCGTTATCCTTGAAGATGAAAACAGGCAGGACAATGCTCAGCAAGGCTGGGAGGATGCGAATTCTTTATCCATTGACCAGCGTGACCAACATGAGGCTGGAACTGATGGATCTCAGACACTTTGCAAACCTTCACCCTTGTGCCAACCCCTTCTCGTTTCTTATACGTCCATTGGCTTAGCCCCGTGTGTGGTATAACTGGACCAAAGCGTTTCCTGTACGTTAAGAATTCAAATGATTTGGTTCCTCATAAGGTTATCATTCCTTGATTTGTGATTCTCTTCTTTTTCATATTAGTTATGCTTCTTGTAGCTCCATTCTCTGGTATGGGGTGCTCTCAAGTCCAATTTTATAAGTACTATTAGCCTAGGAGACAGATGACAGTCACAAAAGGGAAAAAAAATAAGCCTTTTCTCTACCAAGGACATCATCGGATAATAATTTTTTTTCAATAATCAAATGAGTAATTAGCATTAGAAGTTTACGGCTTCACCCCTCAAGGGAATGGTCCCAGAAAAAGGCAAGCCTTGTGAGCTTTATGCTTGCTGATCTTATGTCTCTTAGAAGAAAAATAATTAAAAAAAAAAAACGTTAGATAAATTAAACCTTGGTAGTCATCTTGCCAGAGGTGATTCATATGAAATTTCAAGTCTCCTTTTTTTATCTAATCTCTATGCTGCTGGTCGCTTGTTTTGTGACCTTAGGCAAATCACTTAACCTCCAGGTGGCTCACATTTCCTTGTCTGCAAAGTGTGCACATTAGTGTCAGCAAGCATGAAAATTGTCATGAAACGCTTGCAAAATATTGAGGTAAGATAGTGTCTTTCTTTTATAACATGGGGCCACCAGTCTGAAATCCGGCCCATAGTGGGCAATGCAATAAATGTTTATCGTATATAGTGAGGAATGCAGGGTTGACCCAGCTGTGCTTTGCCAGACTTCTCATGCGGGCAGCCTGCCAGCTCCCTAGAGGCAACATTCCCAGTCACCCCAACTCAGTGGCCTCTGGACCAATACCCCCTCCGCACTCCTTCCCTTTGCTTTCCCTTCCTCTCTCGCTCATGCCCATGTCCTTCTTCAGGACGCTTCTGTCTGTTCAATCCGTTGTTCCCCAAACCACTCCCAACTACCACGCCTCACTCATTCCGCTCCTAATCCAGACGAGTTCAGGGCATGTCCATGAGGGCAAAACAGTCCACATGGATGGCCATTTATGCAGAGAGCCCAGGGAAAGAATATCAGCATCCAGCAGTGGTGCCCCAGCTGACCATCTGTCTTTTGATAACAACCCCTCACCAACAACTGACTCAGTAAAGAAGAAAGCACATTTTTCAAACATGTAACATTCGTGACCTCCAGGGATGCTTCTGGAATAGCTGATCACATGGACAAGAGAAAAGAAGAAAGTTCTTTAGGCTCCAGAAGACCTGTAATTTGCTGCTTCATGAAGCTTAACGAATATCCCAGGAGGCAAGTTAGCCTGGGGTGTTGTGTGGACACAACCTCAGAGTCCGTTTAGGCTCTGTAAGGCTTCTTCCAACCTAAAGTTTCCAAACCAAAACAAGAGGATTGTTGTTATGTTAAAACAATTGAAACAATTCCTTTCTTTTTGTGGCGAATTGGTTAATTCTTCCTTGAATGGTCAAATATTCACAGAGTCTCCTGGATACAGTTATAGCCTTCATGTCCCATTTGAGCTTAAATTCCAAACTTCCACATACTCGGAGGAAAGGATAAAAATAGAGCAGCATCAGCCAAACAGAGGCGGTCTTTGTTGGCAATATAGTGGGAGTAAATTTCTAAACAGACAGGAGAACCTACCAACTACAGAGACCTGACCATGTCACTCTTTGGCTCTGACACAAAGTGTGTATTGAAATGTCTCCCAGGAAGTAATGGGCTGGCAGCTGCAAGAGCTCCAATGAGGCGTCTCCAGTGAGATAATGGAATAGGGGCTGCAGGGCTGGAAGGAAACATTGATCTGTGTGATGAAACCAAGGGCTTGGGGAGTGACCAAAACCGAATGCTTCGCCTGTGAGCAAGGGCCCTTCCAGAGCAGGAAAGAAAGGTTTTGATGCTTGGTATTCAGGTAGTAGGGACCTAGTTGGTAGGTCATTTAACTGCCATCACCATTAAGCAGATTAGATTCTTTCTTTTAGTTCTAAAAGGGCACAAGTATTTCAGCACTGAGATATTTTAAAAAAAGACTTACTAGTTCAGTCTCAAATTCCTTTGCATTTTTTTTAAAAACTAATTTTTCAGAAATCTACCCTCTTTTCCACTGATCTTAAATAAAAATGCTCTGGAAACCACAAAGAGGGCAGAAAAGACACGCCAAGGTCTGAACTGCCTCAGCTCTAAAGGGGCACACGTCCTTAAACATAGACAATGTTGTACGGCAATTATACGTCAATAAAAATGGAAAAAGTTGCTTGGTTTTAGAATATTAACAGAATAACTGGAGTTCCCACTGGGGTGCAGTGGATTAAAGGATCTGGAGTTGCCTCTGGGGCTCAGATTCAATCCTTGACCTGGGAACTTCCATATGCCCAGGGTATGGCCGTTAAAAGAAAAAAAAATGAAAATAAAAGAGTGATGTTGCTGTTAATAGAATGAGATGTGGAAGAAATATAAATAAGATTTTTTTTAAATGATTCACATGGAATCTCAAAAAAGGTTTGATAGTCTCTTAATTGAAAACAAATGAATAAAAGGACATTTTATTCCCCATCCTCATTCCATTTGGGAAAACAAGTCAGGTATCTTTTGTCTAGCAGCCAGGGGCGGGGGGCTGGGGGCTGGGAAATGTCCTGAGTGGACAGTCACTGCCAAGGGACAGCTCTACAACACGGGAGCCAGAGAGTTAGTTTTTGAGAACATCTAGCCACCTCTGTCACATTTCCTCTTTCCCTTCCTTCACATCACATCACCCAAGCCCCTTCAGAGCTTACACCCTGATCTAAAGGCAGGGTTCCCATTGTGGCTCCGCGGTAACAAACCCGACTAGTACCCATGAGGACGCTGGTTCGATCCTTGGCCCCGCTTAGTGGGTTAAGGATCCAGTGTTGCCGTGAGCTGTGGCGTAGGTCACAGACGTGGCTTGGATCCTGCGTTGCTGTGGCTGTGGTGTAGGCCAGTGGCTACAGCTCTGACTGGACCCCTAGCCTGGGAACCTTCATATGTGGCGGGTGCAGCTCTAAAAAATAAATGAATAAAAATAAAGACATGGAAAGTCTATGGGTAAACTGGGTCCCGAGCTCTCTTGGGTCCCATGGTTTAAACAACTCCAGCAACATTCTGTCTTTCTCTTCCCATTTCTTGCCTTTGCTTTCCTCTTTGTTGGCTTCCTTTCTGTCAGGCTGTCATCGCATGCTGGCTACAATGGCCATGAGAAGCTTAGATTGCATTGTCTTTAGAACCAGCAATCTCAGAAGAAAAATTAATAATAATAGAGTCACCCCTGTCTCATGAAACCCACAGCAATCCCTGAAAAGACATCTGACTGCCCTTACTTGAAACGCATGCTCACTCCTGGACAAAGTCATTACAGCCAGGAATAAGAGGTGCTCTGGTCAGCCCCTCCCAAGGGGATGAGGTGGGACATGGGATGTATTGCTCACCAGAAACCTGGGAAGGAGCAGTGTCCGAAAGGAAAAGCAGTAGAACATTCAAGGAAGTACCAATGGTCATGACGTTTAGCTCTGAGAGTGGAATGTAAACAGACGTGGAGCTTGTTAATGTGCTTATTATTATTCCTTCTTGTCATTGTTAGTTTTCTTTTAGTCTTTAATGACATAGGTCTCTTCCTATATTTCTGATTTTTTTTTGCACATAAGAAAATTGTGGGTCTCTTCTTCTCATACTATGAAATTGTCAAGGTTAAGAATCAGGTCACTCCTTTAAAAACAGCTTTAAATAACTAATGTGGCATTCCATAAAAATTGCATTTCAACCAATGTCTTGATAAGAGGATCTCTTAAAATACTTGTAAAAGCAAATTAGATTGTATTTATTTTCCTTTTGGGAGAGTGGTGTTATTTGGGGAGGGGGGGTTTAAAGCATCTTGCTACCTGGAATTCTTGCTGTGGTGCATCAGGATCAGCGGCATTTCTGGGGCCCTGGGACACAGGTTCGATCCCCACCCAGGCACAGTGGGTTAAGGATCCAGCGTTGCCACAGCTGTGGCATAATTGCAGCTGTGGCATGGCTTGGGTCTGATCCCTGGCCCAGGAACTCCATATACCACAAGGTGGCCAATAAATAAATATAAATAGAAGCGGTGGGCAATTTCTTTCTTTCTTTCTTTCTTTTTTTTGCTTTTCAGGGTCACAGCCACGACATATGGAAGTTCCCAGGCTAGGGGTTGAATCGAAGCTACAGCCACTGGCCTACGTCACAGCCACAGCAACATGAGTTCTGAGCTGCATCTGTGACCTACACCACAGTTCACAACAGCGCCAGATCCTTAACCCACTGAGTGGGGCCAGGGGTGGAATCTGCATCCTCATGGATACTAGTCGGATTTGTTTCCACTGAGCCACAACGGGAACTCCCAGTGGGCATTCTGTGCACTAGGGAGACTGCACGTTTCTTAAGATACTAGGAAGGTCAGAACTGTGGAGTGTCCACAGGTGCCAGACCTCTGATTTTTTCCAAATCTGTACCATTTGTATAGTGTCTAGACTGAAGCATGGACTGGGCCATTCATTTATTTGTTCAAGACAAGTTCTTATTATTGACATTGGTAAGGTTAAATATTAGTACCTAGGATATGCCACAGGTACTGGGCTAGGTCCTGAAGATAGAAGCGTGAACTTTACCTTAACTACAACTACAAAGACCTTTGTTCCAAAGGAGGTAACAGTGACAGGTTCTGGGGATTAAGCCACAGCAGTATCTTTTTGAGGGTCGACAGTCTGTTGCTGAGAGCTAGCCTTCCTGAAGCTGGTCGACTTTGAAGTTGAGGCCTAAAGCATGAGTCAGGTCTGGGGAGTTAGGGTTGAAGGGTGTTCCAGACTGGGAAAAGCATGTTCAAAGCCTAGAGGCAAGAGCATGGTTCAGCCAAGCAACTGAAAGGAGATCTTGTTTGGCCCAAGCTCAGAGCACAGGGAGGATAAAATAGGAGAGACAGGGCTGGAGCCAAATTGCTTGCAAGACACATGAAGAAGTTCTGCATTTATCTCTAGGCAGTGGGATGGTGTAAGAAAAGGAGAGATAATACCAAGTACACACTTTGAGAAGATATCTGGTTGGTGTGTGGAAAATGGATTAGGAGAGGCTAGAGTGGAAGCAGAAGACCAGTGAGGAAATTACCACCACAATCCAAGGGAAAGAACAATCATGTAGGGCTAAGGATAGAGAGAAAGAGCTAGACCCAAAGTGCATTTAAGGTAGAACTGGCTTGGAGTTGTGGCTCCAAGTGGTTAACAAACCCGACTAGCATCCATGAGGATGAGGGTTCAGTCCCTGGCCTTACACAGTGGATTAAGGATCCAGCGTTGCCGTGAACTGTGGTGTAGGTCGCAGATGCGGCTTGGATCTGGCGTTGCTGTGGCTGTGGCGTAGGATGGCGGCTACAGTTCCGTTTGGACCGCTAGCCTGGGAACCTTCATATGCCACAGGTACAGCCCTAAAAAAAGGGGTGGGGGGAGAAAAACATGTCAAATACAACCAGGGGATATCAAAGCCAAAGGATAAATGCCTTCAAAATCAGGAGGCAAATTTTTTTTAACTTAAAGTCTAATGCCCAGTCAAATAATAAATCGAATGTAAAGGTAGAATAGACATCTCAAATCACTGAACTTCAAAAAAAAAAAATCAGTAATGAGATTAGCCTAGAAAACAACAGTGTGGTCGTATCCTCCTTCCCTCAGGCTCTGCTTTCCTCCCCAGCTCAGGTCCGGCTGCATCCTTCCAAATTCCCTTTCAACACCCACAGCCAAATGGCTGTAAGAAACCAGATTGCCCCAGAGGATCTGCGCAGGAGGCCAAGAGCCAGCAGCATAGTAAAAGTTGGCAAGAAGAAAAGAAAGGAGATCTTGAAAAGATATTTTTAATTAGGTGATTCAAAACAGCTAGAGATCATTTATTGACTCAATTCCAGAGTGTTGTACTTTCCAGTTATGACCTTCATATAGTACGATTTTACTGTAATTGGTTAAGAAACTTAAAATAGTGCAATATCAAACTTTATGGGATGATGGCGTTGGTGATGGTGATGCTGATGCTGATGAGGTGATGATGATGCTGGTGATGGTGGTGATGTTGATGGTGATGGTGAGATCTTTCAGATTTTAAAAACAAAGAAAGTAAAATAAAAGCGATTCACATTAGGCTGTTGAGGCCAGGTCTTCTAGAGTAGTTGATGAAAATGCCAAACATTTTAGGATTAGACTATGATTTATGTTTTTCTTTTCTTTTCTTTCCTTTTCTTTGTAATAGTTTTCAGTAAAATCTTGACAAGGAGGACACAGACTCTTTGGACAAATATCTGTTCACAGCAAATGCACAAATTAGGAATCCTATGTAATGGTCCAAGGGATGGAGTCTGTTTGTCTTCAGAACAAACTTACCCCTGCTAGACTATATAAGCCATGCACAAAGAAAAGAATATGGTGGAAATTGTGCAATTAAAATCATGTTCCTACAACACTGAATGCTGGTGAAGATGTGGGTGACACAGACACTCACATTGCTAGTGGGAATGCAAAATGGTACAGCCACTGTGGAAGATAGGTTGGTGGTTTCCTGTAAAACTGAATATACTCTCACCATATGACCCAGCAGTTGTGCTCACTGGTATTTACCCAAAGGAGTTGAAAACTTATGTCCACACAAAATCTACAAATAGATGTTTATAGCAGCTTTATTCATAATTGCCAAAACTTGGAAGCAGCCAAGATGCCCTTTCATAGGTGAATGAGTAAATAAACTGTATTCCATCCAGACAGTGGAATGTTATTCAGCACTAAAAAGAAATGAGCTATCAAGCCAGGAAAAGACATGGGAGAAACTTAAGTGCATACTATTAAATAAAAGAAGCCAGTCTTAAAAGAACCACCTTCTGTATGATTCCAATGGATATGACATCCTGGGAAAGGCAAAACTAATGGGTATAATAAAAAGATCAGTAATTGCCAGGGGTTGTGGAGGACGGGGAATGGACAGGCCCAGCAGAGAGGATTTTTAGGACAGTGAAAGTACACTGTATGACACTATAATGAGGGTTGTGTGCTATTATACATTTGGACAAACCCACAGGGATGTACACCACCAAGAGAGAGCCCCAAGGAAAACTAGACTGTGGGTGATTATGACATGTCATTGCAGGCTCACCAGTTGTAACGAATGTACCATTCTGGTGAAGGATGTTGATCATGAGGGAGGCCGTTGGAGGCATATGGGAAATCTCTCTATCATCCTCTCAGTTTTGCAGTGAACTTAAAAATACTCTGGAAAAAAACAAGTCTCCAAAAAATTGTATTATTTTAGCCTGATCCCATGACCCTTCAAATGAAATTACTGCAGGAAGTAGGAGTGCATTAAACTGTGAGGCATCCTTGAAGGTTTGCTGTGAGGGAGATTTAGATCCTTTGAAAAAGCAGATTTTTAGGGGGAAGGGACCACAGACCAGGAACTGAGATCAGCAAGGTGACACATCAGAGACACAGGTCTTGGTGTTACCATTGGACTCTGTCCATGCATTCAATCCACTAATTACATGTATTACATGTCTAGGAGTTCCCATAGTGGCACAGCGGTTAACGAATCTGACTAGGAACCATGACTTTGCGGGTTTGATCCCTGGCCTTGCTCAGTGGGTTAATGATCCGGCGTTGCTGTGGCTGTCACGTAGGCTGGCAGCTGTAGCTCCGATTCGACCCCTAGATGGGAACCTCCATATGCTGCAGGTGCAACCCTAAAATGCAAAAAAAAAAAAAAACAAACATGCCTAGAATGTGTCAAGTATTCTTTGAGGCTCTTGGGAAACACACAAGTCAAACAGATAAAGCCTTCTGTCCTCACAGTGCTTACTCTTTAACGGAAAGATTTAGAAAATAAACATTGAACACGTACAATTAAATCATATAGTCTTTTAGAAGTCTATAGAAAAGAAAGGAAAAGAAAGGCAGAGCTGGGTGAGGGATTTAGGAAGGCCTAGATGGTAGGGGCAGGTTCTAATTTTAAATATGGTGGGTAGTTTGCTTTTTCAAACAGATAATTGAGTTAAGAGCCCAGGGAGGAGATATGTAATCAGATCCTAAGTTGAAAAACCATAAAGTGCATCTGTGACAGCTGTAGACACTGAAAATTCACATAACACATGGGCTTCAAGGTAGCGAAGGCGTTTATTATCCTCTGTGACTATTTATGTCCCATTACCTCCTTTCTTGTTTTGTGAAGGTAGGGGCCGAGCTAAGTTTCACAATCGAAAGCCAAGGAAAATATGTCTCTTTAAGCCATGACATACCTTCACCTCCCCTTCATCTGCAGACTACCACAGGTGCCACTGCCACTGCAGGCTTCATTTCTTGGATGTTTCCCTCCTCAACATATGAAAATGTTTAAATATTTGAATTAAATCTATTTTCAAAAGAGCATGATTATTCTGAGTGTTGAGAGTGTTGTGATCTGCATCACAGTGAAAGAATAAAGGACCAGAGCAAGTGTTGCCTCCTCTGTAAGTTCTCCTTCCCTAAAAGAAGGTAAGCCCTTACTCGCCAGGTCCTGTTTGCTGCTGTTCCGAGTTGTGAGAAAACCTTCCTCTGTAACTGAAGCTCATTGGAAATTACAAGGGAGACACAGTAATGAAAATCACATAAAAGAGCAAGAATTCAAGTCAAGATTATTTTGTTGTGGATCAATAAAACTCTACCTTGAGATCTCCTTGGTGCTGCCTTGAATCCCCAGATGATTCCTTCATTAATCATTTCCTGACAAAACCTGTGGGCTAGGACTGGAAAAGAAAAGAAAGAAGCGATCGAAATTTAGCGATCTGACCAAGGCAATTATGGAAGAAAACTGAACAACTATTGAAATAAAGCCTTGTGAAGCAAGACTATCTGTCTGGAAGTACGCAAGATTCAGGCACAAGTTGCCGAGGTAACAGATAGCGTCCTGCTTTAGGTGTCTTGAGTTTGGGGTGGCTGGGGGAAAGTATGCAGTCATTTCTTATTGAGAGACAGGTTTGCTGTTGCACATCCAGTTCCCATTCCTGTGGGGTGGAAATCCCCTTTGTGTGTTGGCTCAGCTGGATCTTTCCTTTGGCTTCTCCCAGGACAACGCAGTGTGACTTAGGAGCCGCTAGTAGGATATGCCCACTGGAGACAGAATCCTGTGTGAGATCCTAAGATGCTGAGTCAGTTCATCTCACATGGGATACAGTCACCATGATGGAGGCAGCAGTGTCCACGACCATGGCTACAAGTGTCTGCAGAGGCAGCAGGTCAGCAAAGCTAAACTTTTCCTCTAGTGGGACTTGCTTGTAATTCCAGCCATGTAAACTCTTGGAGGTGTCTTATTATAGTCCTTAAGTCTGTCTCCTCAGCCTTAATAACAATTCTAAAACTCACAAATAACCTATAATAAATTTACTCTCTGCTCAAGTGTCTTTCTCCAATCAAGAACCTTGACTGACAAAATACATGTGAAACCAGGAAGATAAGCACTTTCGTCTAACGAAAAAGGGGAGGTTGTGTCAGAGGTGTGACTTTCTCTTGGTGTTTATAAACATCATAGCTCAAACATAGAAAAGATTTCTGACAGTAATGCGTGGAACCAAGGAATCATTTTAGGGATAGGTTTGAATTTAAAATTAAAGCCTTGGAAATGAATCAAGTGACTGTTTGAGAGCATGCATTGGGACCAAGGGGGAAGCTGAGAACAGAAATTTAGGAATATTTTAAGAAGTGAGTAAAAGAAGAGTCTCCATTTAGGCAGCGTGAGAAGAGACTGATAAAATTTTAACAGAAGGAACGTAGGGGTGAGATCATTGAAAACAAAGCATGAGAAAGTGATTCCGAAGAAAATAATTGATCAGCAATTGACCGACCCCCTCCATAAACTACAAAAACTCTGATCACCGATTCCAGTGTGTGAAGAGGTTTCCACACCACGAAGCAATCCTCTGATCCCAGCTGATCTTTGTCCTATCAGCTCAATTCTGACAGAGTCTAACCTGGAGATAGCAACAGGTTAAGAGCTCAGTCCTGCAAAGAGCCCACCCCTCACCCCACCACACCCACTTCTGATGCTGATCACAAGCCCAACTTGTCACCTGTGCTTCTCACCTACTGGTTATAGATCAGAGGTTCCCATGACCCCTTCACTGGGTTTGATTAATTTGCTAGAGTGACATGCAGAACTCTTGCAATCGCTCTGGCTTGTTTTTACCATGTACTGCCGCACAATAAGAACTAGAGGCTATTCATCTAACAGGCACAGATATACACACCACCAGCAGACCTGTGCTACCCTGTGAAGGTCATTACCTCGATTAGTGGAGCCAGAGAAAATTAGTTGCGGACTCTTGGCTGCCCGTACGTGGAGTTTGGATGCATTTTGAGTGAGTGACACTCTCGGTTGCACATTTCACACCGACTGGCACACAGTGAAAACTTAGCATCCTCACTTGTCATCCCTAGGTAACCTTTCTGGAGAAGCTGGTGACGCTGAGAATCTAGGAGGAAAGCTCTTTTTCAGAAGCTCACAGACTTCCGACAGCTGGCGTGTGCTCGCATGGACCAGAGCATCCAATTTTGAGACACTCTTGCATAAGTGGGCAGGGGGTTGGATAAAATTCCCTTTCTGTCTGCCTGCTGGCTGCGTCTTATACACAATATATGGGCTTTGGAGACTAATGAGGTTGAATTCTCAAGCAGTCTGCAAATGATTAGCTCAAATGATTGGTCTCAAAAATATTCTCATCTTAATATGCTGTGATTGGACAAGTCATTTCACTTCTCAGAGATCAGTCTCTTCATCTATAAAATGATCATGTAGACTCCGGGGGCTGCTGGAATGATAAAGTAAGACATGCAAAGGACTGAGCACAATGCCTGGCCAGTGATAAATGCTTGAGAAATGCAGGAGTTTTAAAAAATTTCTTGCTGATACTTTTTTTCACAAATAATGATTATAGAGCATTTGTGTGATGGTGGTAATGAAAAGCAAAAGCCTGGCTAGTGAACCTCAGATTGATTCTTATCCTTTAGCATTTTCATACTGACATATTATTGTTATAATATTTCAAAGTATTTTTATATTATTTACATTATAATAACATTGTTAATATTGTATATGAAAATTTTTATTGACAATAAGCATTTAGATTTTAGCTCTAATATATTTGCTCAAAAATAAACCAAACATGGAGTTCCCATTATGGCTCACTGGGTTAAGAACTCACTGGGTTAAGTGCTCCCAACATAGTTAAAAAAAAAAAAAAATGAGGTTGTGGGTTTGATCCCTGGCCTCACTCATTAGGTCAGCGATCCGGCTTTGCTGTGAGCTGTGGTGTAGTTCGCAAACACTGCCAGATCTGGCGTTGCTGTGGCTGTGGTGTAGACTGGCGGCTGTACCTCTGATTTGACCCCTCGCTTGGTAACCTCCACATGCAGTAGGTGCAACCCTAAAAAGAAAAAAAAAGATTAAAAATATCCCAACGTAGTGAGAATGCAGGTTTGATCCTTGGCCTTGCTCAGTGGATTAAAGGATCCGGTGTTGCTGTGGCTGTGGCATAGGCCAGCAGCTGCAGCTCCAATTAGACCCCTAGCTGGGGAACTTCCATATGCCACAGGTGCATGTGTAAAAAATAAATAAATTTAAAAAATTAAAAAAAGAAAACTTGGTCACCCATCTCAGACTAAAGTCTGAATTCTTATACTGCCCTAAAGGCCCTATGTGATCTGATTCCATGTTAGCCATCCCACCCCCACCCAGACAAGTGCCCTTACTGTCACCCTCACTCACCCACTTCCAGCTATGGTGATCTCTGTTTCATCCTCAAATACAGAGCACAGGGTTGCTGTTCTCTCTACCTGGGATGCAGGGCCCCCAGGTTCCCCAGGGCTCACTACCTGCCTCCCCCATCACATCTTTTCCCAGAAGCATCTTCTCAGCAGGCCTTTGCTGACCACTCTGTTTACAATGAAAACACATTCTCCAAGGACTCCCCTGCTGTCCTGCCCTCTTTGGCTTGTCTCCATATAACGTATTACATTTCATCCCCTCCTCTAACAGAAGTTTCATGAAGGTCTGATTTGTCTTGTTTTGTTCAGTTCTGCTTTCCCAGGGCTTAGAATAGTATCTGTCACCTGGTAGTCACCCCATAAATATTTGTGGATAGAGGCAAAATGTGCAAACTCACAAAACACGCAAAATAGCAGAAAAATGCATTCCAAATGTAATTCTAAAATCCCAAATCTTTATATTCATCAATTAAGCATTTCTCAGAAATCTCTACAAGATATTGATTGATTAGGACCATAATTATTTCATTTTTAACCTTTAATTTTTCCTGAATAATACTTGGCTCTTACATTTTTTTCTATGTACTATTTCGAGTATTTTTTTATTTCCAAAATACCTCACAGTCATTTAAATTCATGTTCAATTTAACAAACATTGCCGGAAGACTTTCTATTTACTGAGCAGCATTTATCCAGTTTGATTTGGCATCATTACTGTCACAGCTTTTTAATCAGCCAGTGTTTGGGGTTTCTAGAATATGTATTCTTCCAAATTTCAATAGAAGCAGTTTTTTTATATAATGATTTTTATTTTTCCGTTATAGCTGGTTTACAGTTTTGGGTCAATTTTTCAACTGTACAGAGTGGTGACCTGGTTAAGCATACATATATAGATTTGTGATAAGTGATTAGACATAGTTCCTGGTGCTATACAGCAGGATCTCCTTGCTTTTCCATCCCAAAGGCAATGGTCTACATCTATTAACCCCAGACTCCCAGACCATCCCATTCCCTCCATCTCCCCCTCGGCAACCACAAGTCTGTTCTCCAAGTCCGTGATTTTCTTTTCTATGGAAAGGTTCATTTGTGCAGTATATTAGATTCCAGATATAAGTGATACCTTATGGTGTTTGTCTTTCTCTTTGTGACTTCGCTAAGTATGAGAGTTTCTAATTCCATCCATGTTGCTGCAAATGGCATTATTTTATTCTTTTTTATGGCCAAGAGGTATGCCAGTGTGTATATATACCACATCTTCCTAATCCAGTCTGTCGATGGACATTTGGGTTGTTTCCATATCTTGGCTATTGTGAACAGTGCTGCAATGAACATGCGTGTGCAAGTGTCTTTTTCAAGGAAAGTTTTGTCTGGATATATGCCCAAGAGTGGGATTGCTGGGTGATATGGTAGTTCTATGTATAGTTTTCTAAGGTACCTCCATACTGTTTTCCACAGTGGTTGTACCAACTTACATTCCCACCAACAGTGCAGGAGGGTTCCCTTTTCTCCACACCCTCTCCAGCATTTGTTGTTTGTGGACTTATTAATGATGGCCATTCTACTGGTGTGAGGTGGTAATAATAATAGTAATCAGTGATGTTGAGCATTTTTTCATGTGCTTGTTGGCTATCTGTATACCTTCTTTGGAGAAATGTATATTCAGGTCTTTTGCCCATTTTTCAATTGGGTTGTTGGCTTTTTTGCTCAATAGAAACAAATTTTATGAGCTGAGAAGGTAAAGTGGAGGTTCAGATTATTTTTCCCCCACCACCATGATTCCTTTTCTTTATGCCCCTTTGACTGTAGCTACTCAAAACAAGTGGCCTTACCCTTCCTGGGGAAATCAGAGAATCACAAAATCACAGGGATACATACACCTTGCTCACCTCGCCCATCTTCCTGCTCCTGGCTGGAAGTGACTTTACACCATTATGCTAAGAAGTGATACACCAGTAATTCTTCCAGGAATGTACACTCCTACCACAATTTTATAAAAAATAATTTTGTATTATATCATAATTCTTATTTTATAGATGAAGAAACTAAGGTGATTAAGTTTTGGAAGCTATCAAGTTTATTATGGAGTCTGGATTAAATTTCACTCAAAGCTCCAAGTATCAACTTCAAAGTAGCTTTCTGAATTTTTATCGGTGCAGTTTCTTTTCTAAGATAAATAACTTCATTTTCCACAAACCAATATGTTTTGGAGTAAAAATGTATATCTTTGACTCTGTAAGTGACTCCATTTTAAGCCCCCTTTCAGAACAGTTTTTGACTTATAAATGTAATAGTATAACTTTCAGAGATGCCACTAAAATCCTATTATAACTAGCTCTATGGTACGTGTTAATTAATTACTTGTAGAAGGATTTTGCTATAGTGAATATTAAATTTAGGCATCAAATTCCTAAGCAGCAAGAAGAAGAGAGAAAACAAGACTGGTGTGTGATTGCTATGAAATAAATTAGCAAAAAGACAAATGGCAAAGTCAAAGATGTTATGCTGTTAATAATAGTTACCATTTTTTACTAAGCGTCTAAAATATATCTGACCTTGTACTAAGCTCTTTCCAACTATTTATCCTCAGCTGCTTTCTCTTTCAAGGTCCTGCAACTTTGATTTACTGGAAATGCCTACTTTTGGTTAGACTAGATAAACACTAAGGGGATTAAATATTTTTGGTCAATGTACTGTTTTTTAATTTGTGTTGAGAACAATAATGTGGGAAGGAGGAAGAAAAGATGATAAGTTCCAGTTAATGTCTACTTCTTGAAGATTGATTAAAAGTCCCATTTTGCCGTGTGGTTCCCAGATATCTCTAAACACATTTTAATCAGTTCTGTTAACTCATGATCCTAGCCCCAAGGCTGTTTCTCCTCATTTAACCAGATTCTAATTTGGGAGGAACAAATGGTCATTACTGGAGCAGTCAAATATGGGAGTGAAGCTAGCACCTTTCTTCCCTAGTTGTATAGCAGATATGAAAAGGGATAATATAAAGAAAGACAATAACCCTGGCTGAACACTTATATTCCCATGTCCTGTTCTCTACAACAGAAGTGCTCTTTAAGTTTTGTTTTTTTACAGGAGGTTTTATGGAGCAATAGAGTTCACGTTTGTTATAGTCCTTTCCAATTGAACAGCAGGACTACTTACACTTACTTTATAATCAGTCACTTACGTGGTCTTGCAAACAGATTTTTCAAAACTCACCAGCCCACAGAGACACTCATAAACTTGTCCCATCAAAAGCAGTTTTGTTGGCTTTCTATCCTACATGGCTGCCTTCATGCTTCAAAGTCTTAAGTCTGGCATCTCAACCAGAAAGAGTAATCACACTGGTTGTTAATTAAATCTAAGACAGTGATAAGGGGGAAATGGTCACATTAATCATGTATTAGGAGATTAAAAATAGCTCCCCAAAGACGCTACTGAAATTCACATCACAGCATATGATGTTGAGCGTTTTAAAGCTCTCACTATCCACCACCCAACAAACAAAGGCTGAAAATCAGCTGAATAGGAGGAAATTTCTCTTATCTGGCAAAGAATGATAATGGGAAACTTGAGCTGTTATGCTGCCAGCCCCAGGGTCACTGTAAGTCAGTTATTTCATGGGGTCTTGCCAGTAGTATATGTTTATAGTTCAGTACAAATCCAGCTATGTCAAGGTTACAATATTTAGTTGGAGAGAATGTTTTCAACACTGAAGAACTAAATATTTTTAACCGCAGGATCAAAAAGAGGAGCCTGTTGCTCCTTATTGTGTACAAGTCAAGACTTGACATATTTGGGGCAGAAGAACCTGACAGAGAACAAATTTCCTTTTTAATGAAGATAGCACTGTTCTCTAGGCCAAGTGGAAAGTTATAGATTTCAGACAGGAAAGGACTTTGGCGGTCCTCTGATTCAACCCCACCATGTTTCAAAAGAGGAAATTGAAGTCTGGGGATAAGAGGTCATTTTTCCAAGGTCATAGTTGGACTGGAATCCAGGCCTCCTTATTTCCCAGTGCGTCTCTTTGCTAAGAAGATGCCTTCACTTGTGACAAGTGCAGGGTCCCTTTCTTGGGGTCCAGCGCAAGGCTAGCCCTTTGCCATCCCATGTATTAATCATGTACGGATTGTGCAGACCGTGTTTGTCAATAGGGGTTGTCATCTTTGCCTGATTCTGCAAATTTGGGAACCCATTTGAGAAATCACATTTGGTATGAGTTCCGTTTCTACATCAACCCTGCAAGTAACTCAAGTATTTCCTGTTTCCACATTAAATTGTTTCTCTTCTTAGGGCCATCTCTACTCTAGATTTGATCAAGCAATAAATACATCTTGAGCCCTTCCTATTTAAGTACTAACCTTTTTTTTTTTTTTTTTTTTTGTCCTTTGTCTTTTTAGGGCTGCACCCACAGCATATGGAGGTTCCCAGGCTAGGGGTCGAATTGGTGCTGTAGCCGCCTGCCTATGCCACAGCCACAGCAATGCCAGATCCGAGCTGAGTTTGCAACCTACACCACAGCTCATGGCAATGCCGGATCCTTACCTGCTGAGCAAGGCCAGGGATTGAACCTGTATCCTCATGGGTGCTAGTCGAGTTCATTAACCACTGAGCCACTATAGGAACTCCTTTTTCTGTTAATGTATTAACTTCTTATCTTTCCACTTAAGTTTCTAGAAGGATTGATGAGTGTCTTTCTTATGCCAATATTTTCATGATTGTACAATGTATGAAAATTTCCCTACAATTATCTCAGTTTTATAATGAAAGTTTACATATAGACACACACACACACACACACACACACACACACACACACACACACAAATACGGACCTAGTTATTTAGAGTGAAAATACCCAAAATATTTATTTCAAATTCCATTTAAAACTTCATTCACCAGGGTTAGAATTTTCCATGATTTTTCAACACCCAAAACACTGAATCTAATTTTTGTTCTTCAATCTAGGCTCAGTAGTAAGCTTCCTTGGTAGGCTGATACCGACAGAAAAGTAAACCAATATTTTTATAAATGGATTTTAAAATTATGTAGCTCCTGACTTATGAAATCCTCTCTGCCCCACCCCCCCACGCCCAGTTCTCATTTTCAAGAAAAATATTTAAAAAGAGCATCTTTTTTTTTCCCTTTCTCCCTTCTGCCTTCTTCCCTTCCTTTTATGGAAAAACACGTCTCAGTAGCTACTATTCACCAGGCATTCAACTAGTTGTTGCGGAACCAAAGGATAATAATTGGTGGGCTCTACCCTGATGGTCCAGTAAGGGAGAAAAATGTATTTGTTAATGGATAAGTCCTTTTTTTAAAGTATCCTTTCCACATACATGTTGCTGCTATGAAGATGGGGAACAAATCACTTATCAAAAAGACATTTGAGTCAAATAATCCCCATAGAAGCACATGAAGACTTATACCTTAGAACTGGTGTCTTAATCTTCTACAACCTCCCAAGTGTAACAATCTTTCCCTTTTTTTACAGTTGAAATATAGTTGACATGCAATATTACATTTGTTTCAGATGTGCTGTAACAGTCTTTTCTAAAGCCTGTGGCTAGTTTCTTTTTCCCTGGAGTTCAGGTGTCAGTTCCCATGCGTTCTGAAGCTGGGCCATAGCCCAGACACAAATTTCAGGAAACAGCGCAGTGAGTGGGTTTCGGTAACAATTCATAGAGCTGATAATATCAAGGACTCCATCTTGGACTTAAAATTCAAGCTTAGAGCATCCAAAGCCACAAATACAGAAGGAAAAAATATATTTAAGAAAATGGCATCAGAAATATTCTGAGAGAAGATCTTGCCTCCCTGTGAACTATCCATCCCTCTGCAAATGCTGTGCTCCAATCTGATGCTCGACAAGGCAGACATCCTGGAAGTAATCAGCTCTAAGCAGACTCATTACCTTAATCAATGTATTTGTTTCCTAATGAATGCCATAAACAGTTATCACAAAGGGAGTGGCCTAAAACAACACAAACCTACTCCCTCCTGTTTGGGAGATCAGAAGTCTGAGGTCAGGTTCACTGAGCGAAAAGCCCAGGTGTCCACAGGGCTGGTTCTGTCTTGAGAGTCTGGGGGAGAATCCCTTTTCCTTGCCTTTTCTAACGCCTGGAGTCTGCCTGCCTCCCTGGGTTCAGGTACAACCCACTCCTTTCGCTGCTCAACTTCTTGCTTCTGTTGTCGTACATCTCCTAATTCTTTCTTTGACCTTCCTGCCTCCCTCTAATAAGAACCGTTGTAAATTACACTGGGCTCCTGGTTCTCCCCGTGTCAAAAACCTTAATCACATCTACAAAGTCCCTTTTGCCCTACAAGGAAACAGTCACAGGTTCCTGGGATTAGGGCGGACATGCTTTTGTGGGTCCCTTATTTAGCCCACTGCGCTCAGCTAGAAGTACGGAAGGAAAATTTTGATTCATTCAGATGTGGTTGGAAACAAGACTGAAGTGTGAACACTCGGGACAGCTATTGCTCATTCTACTAGACTATTTTTTTCCCTGCTCAACATGGGAGTTATTACTGCTGTGTAGACAGAGACCTAGACTCTGCATATTTGTTCTGCCACTTCCTGCTAAGTCATGTTTCCAACGCTGATGTAGTTTGGGGTGGACTCTGACCTGGAAGCTGCTTTTGGCATTGGGCCTGACCACATTCTTCCCATGTATCACGTTGGTAATTGATTTTCAGTGGTCCTGGCATTCAGCTTGAGAGATTTCCCTCTTTCTTCTCCTTCACCGCTTTTAAGGGTTCTAGGCCTTTCACAAAATGTTGTGCAGTTTGTGTACCACTGCATATGTGGTAAATATGTAACTACTGCATATTTTCAGGTAAAAATTGCTTAGAAACTTTCAATGAACCTGTTTAATAAAATGATGTCTAATTTGATCATCAGATAATTCCTAGGAAATAAGAGTCTTCAGTTTATAGTCTAAACAAATTTCCATAAATGTAGTAGTTCTTATTTTAACATTTTTTTTTGAAAAGAGGCAACATCATACTATTTAAGACAGCATGTGTTCATACAATCACATTCATATTACCACTTATATAGAGACAGCATTGAACAGTACAGCATGTCTGTGACATTCATATTTATTAGTCTTTCTCCTCATCTAGGTTACTACTTAATGGAAACAAAATCTTTTACGAGTATTGGATTGGCCTCATAATTAGCAATCAAACTGTTTTTGGTTGATTGACTAGTCTTTTCCTTAAAAGTCACATGTGGCTATATGATTTCATTCCTTTCCGTCAATTTGCATACATTTTAATTTCAATAAATTGTATATTTATAGAAGCTTGGATATGCTTTTGTAAAAGGAAAATTAGAGAGTGGTGATTTAATTTCAAATAGGAGATAAGATTCCTGTTGATGAGAACTGTCTGCCACAAAATTTAAATGCAGAAATGCACACATATATATAAGTATATATTATATACAATATAACAATATATATGATTATATATAATATAATTATGTATTATACAATTATACATATATAATATAATAATTCCTATATAGTTATATAATTATTATATATATAATTGTATAGGGATATATTGATTACAAAGTAAAATGTGGTTGTACCCTGATTGATTGCTATTCCATTAATTCTCAGCTTAGATTTTTGAAAATACTTATTCGTTGCTTTGTAATTGTATTACCTTATCACTCACCTTTGATTCTGGCTTCACATCACTATAATTTTAATAATTACCTTTTTAAAAACTCTCATTTTATTTCATTTTTATTTGTACTTTTTATTGCATAACATACATAAAAGTACGTGGGTCACAGTGTCCAGCCCAATGAGTTTTCATGAAGAGCACCTCCTGCCCCTGGAATCCCACACAGGTGTTGAAACAGAGCAGCAGCAGCAGCAAACCAGAAGCCTCCCATTCCTCCTCTCCCAGGAAATCCCTCTTCCAACTTCTTGCTTTTGAATTTTGCTTGCTTTTGAATTCATTTGGTTTTCAAATTTGCTTGTTTGCCAGTGGCCATTTTTTTAAAGATTCAGATTTCTACCCTTTCCCCCAACCTAGCTTCCCACCACCCCTACACAAAGATTCCTGGGGATATATTTTTCTTCCTTTTAAAAGATGAATTTCATGATGCAGGTCATTATCTCAATAATGGCATGTTCATCATTAAATCCATCTTTCTTCTGACTTAATAATGAGCCTCCTATGCTTCTTTTCTCTCCAGTCCTTTTATAAAAGCCTTGAAAGTTCCTCTAATCCTTCTGCCCACACATTCCTTCCAGGAACTGCTGTCCTTTCCTGTCCCTTGTAGTTCTCAGGTTTGCTCCAATGTGAATTCACCTTCTTTCATATTCTCAGAGAGATTATTTTATGTCTTTTAAGATGAAATCTTCTATCTTCCTTTGTGAGTCCACAGTACAGCTGTACTTTCCTTTCTTCCTTTCTTTTTTTTTTAATCCCCTATGTATTAATTATAGAGTGTTGCTTAAATTTCTAAAGATTCCTGAGGCACTTCCAAGCATTTAATAATTCTCATTTCACTGGGCTGATTAATTTTGTTCTTAAAATTTTAAGTCTAGGAAAGAGGGCTTCTACTGCATTAGGCTTTGTGATCATTAGCTTTTACTGTGTCAAATTCAAGTGGTCACTGGTGCCATCTTTTCTGTAACTCTTCTTCTCATTCACTCCTCCATCCCTTTGTTCAGAGGCAGATTGAGACTTTGGCTGGGGCTCCAATCTCTGCCTCTGACATCAATGTTTCTCTCTCTGACTAAATAGTCGTTTGGATAATGGATATACCCTGTGCTTCTTTCCCAGAAGATGCCTAGAATAACTCTCCCTAAGGAAATATTTTCAGCACTTTGAAGAATTTGAAGAATTGGAAACTCTTAAGGACATCTCACATTCGTGTTACACTTGAACTCTCGGGATGATGGACCTTATAGAGGATAAAGTTCTTGGCTAGAAGACAGGAAACATGTGTTCTTATCTTGGGCAAGCAGCTAACCGGCTAAAGGATCCTAGGCAGGCCATCTCTTGGCATTTTCTTCATCTGCAGGATTGGGCTACTGGGGTTCTCAGTGGAGGTGGGGAAGGGAAGTGTTTAGTTACCCTGGGGGGACCTGTAAGAATCTAGAAAGGTGTGTATTTTCATGAGCCCAAATATAACAAATTACTCAAAATCTTCTTGGGTTTAGGAGATTCCTAGAGGCTTCATTGAAAAGGTATTGTGTGGGAACATGGGTTTAAAAATGTTGCAAACACGGAGCAAGACACTCTTTACCTGAGAATCTGACACTTACGAAGAACGTTAGGTTCCTTTCATTCCTTGAACTTTTGGTTACATCAGTCATCGTTGTCTCCTGTGTCCCACCCTCCATGGGGTTCTCTATAAATTATACAGTCCCCACCCAGTATTTCTGGGTCCTTCAGATTTCCTAATGAAAATAAACTATTCCTTCTACTCAGTAAGAAATAGAATCAAGGAGTTCCGTCATGGTGCAGTGGTTAACGAATCTAACTAGGAACCATGAGGTTGCAGGTTCTATCCCTGGCCTTTCTCAGTGGGTTAACAGTCCAGCGTTGCTGTGAGCTGTGATGTAAGTCGCAGATATGGCTCAGATCTGATGTTGCTGTGGCTGTGGCGTAGGCCGGCGGCTACAGTTCCGATTCAACCCCTAGCCTGGGAACCTCCATATGCCGCAGGTGCAGCCCTAAAAAGCAAAAAAAAAAAAAAAAAGAGAAAGAATAAAAAACCAAAGGACCAAGTCCTCTGAGCAGGAAGTTTTCCCAGCTGACGCTGCGCTGAGGGAGCCCAAAGCTTGGTTCTGCCAGGCCTGGGAGGCTGGAAAGCTGCCGGGATTGAAAGTCGGAGTCTTTTTGGTCCCGCCATTTGTGCTGGCTCAGGGGATGGCGGGCATGTCATTTCATCTCACGGGGCTCAATCCCTGCACGAGAAGTTACTGTTTCATTTCCCGTGTTCAAGGAGCTGGTCTAGAATTGGCTCCAGGGTGAGCACCCTGACTGGAGGGCAACCAAGAGAGTCTGAGGGCTCCTATTTGGCTTAAAGAACCTTCCAGCTAGAGCAGGGCTCAGGGGACAGGGGGTTGAAACAAGGTGAGCCAGCTGCACCCTCTTCTCAGTCCCCATGCTACACCTGCTGAGACACCAAGAGGGAGATTGGAAGGTTAGAATTTCTTTCGGTTGCTTGGGGGTGGTGGCCTAGGGGGACTGAGGGAGGGAGGAGAGGAGGAAGAGGGCGGAGCAGGACAATGGACTATTGGGGAGAGGTTTGAAGACGATCATGGACCAACATGTTTAAACACTGCCTTTCCTTTCTTTTCTTCCTTTCCTTTCCTTTCTTTTCTTTTCTTTTCTTTATCTTTCCCACTGCACCTGCAGCATATGGAGGTTTCCAATCTAGGGGTTCAATTGGAACTGCAGCTGCTGGCCTACACCACAGCCACAGCAGTGCATGATCTGAGCTGCGTCTGTGACCTACACCACAGCTCACAGCAACGCCAGATCCTTAACCCACTGAGCAAGGCCAAGGATGGAACCTGCATCCTCATGGATACTAGGGGGATACTCAGTTACCACTGAACCACAGTGGGAAATCCTGAACACTGTTTTCAAACAAATTAAATGCGTCCATATTCTTGATCTGTTTTTGCCTTGTGGCCTCATGAGAAGGTAACCTTAGAATGAAAACCCAGAGAGTAAATTTCAGCCTTAAAAGGGGCTTTTCCTCTCCTGGGAGGAGACACTGTAAAGAAACAATACGTATCTTTGCAGCCCAGTGCGAGGTGCTGGAACCTGCTGAAGGGAGACTGTGGTGACAGCCAAGTGTCCTGGAGGTCAGCTCCCAGGGGTTAGAAGGCCTTTTCCTGTACCTCACGTGGCTCACATTGTCATGGAAAAAGGAAACTTACAGTTTCAACTGTAAAGAATTAACTTGCACGAATGGTGAGTCATTGGAGTGCTGTGAGCCAAAAGAAGTTTGTGCTTTCTTGCGCGCGCACGCACACACACACACACACACACACACACACACACACACACACACGGGGAAGAGACATCTGAGAAATGGACAGTCTTCTCCTGATGGCTGTCGGGAGCTGCCTGCGGACGCTTCCACCGAAAGGCAGGACAAGCAGCGAGGTTCCTCCTTAGACTTGGAAGGCTAGTGGTCAAAGGAAGGGCAGGCTGAGTGCATTTCACTTCTCCCACAGGAAGGGGTGGGCTGAGAGCCGAGCTACAGGCTTTCCTGTGCAGCGTAAATTGGCCTAGCGTGCGCAAAACATTCTTATCTGATGAAGAGCTGGAAGTGTGATCGTGGCTAAGATGCTGTTTCCAGCATCTCGTCTCTGCTCCTCTCCTCCCTCACGTTGCTTTTCTGCTCTCCTTTCTTTTTCTCTGGCAGTTTCGCTGGGCTCTGGGTTCTTTTCTAGCTTCTCAAATAGTTTTGATCCAGAGGGATGAATTTAAATGAGAACAGAAATGCTCCTAGTTTTTCCTCATTCTTTTCAGATTAATGTGTGTAATTGTTCATCTTCCTGTATACCGGTATCAGCGACAGATGATAGATAGATAGTTAGAGAGGCAGGTATATAAAATAAAGCTGGGAAGTGTTCCTTTGTAAAAGCTGTCTTGGAAAAAGAATACTAGTATGAAATAGTCAAACTACACATGGCTAAAAAGGATTCATTTTTTAGGAGAAGTAAACTAACATTTTTTTCTAGAGGTTAATTGGTCATTTTGGGTTTCAGTCCTGGCTAAGCATCTAGCGAGCTGTGTGGCCTTGGGAAACTTTTTGAATTTTCTGGTGTTAATTTTCTTATCTCTAAGCATGACAAAGTTGGATTTGGTACCCACCCATGTATCTCCCTGGAGACTTTACAGTTACCTTTGTTAGGTATTTGGTACTACTTTCAGGAGGAGGGCCAAAATGAGCCTCCTTGCTTGCACAGGGAAGTAAAGACCAAAACAAAACAAACAAGCAAGCAAACCCAAGTCCTTGTATGTATTTCCCTGATGAAATAAAAATGGCTGAGAGAGAAAGTTTATTCCGATCGCATAGCACCATTTTATTAACAGCTTAGACATGGTAGGAACACAGATTACAGACCTGTGTATAATACTGGCACCTAGAAAGCACACAATAAACCTTTGCTCTAGCTGCAGACAGGGTGGCATAACCTAGTGACAAGGGCACAGAGGATATAAAGCCAAGACTCCATCCCAGCCCCATTCTTTACAGTTTTATGATCTGGAACCAGCCGCTTAACCTTTCCCAGCCTCTGTTTCCTCAACTGCAAAAAATCACAAATATCTATGCTTCAAATCTTTGGGGACAAACAAATGACATAATATGTATGAAATGATTGACAATGTAAAGAGTACTTGCAGATACTCTCGTACACAACCACAGTTCATTTACACAGGCCTTCGACTATAAATTAAGGAAATTATGTCGATGACCTAGAGAGTGCTTCCAGCTTGGAACATCCTTGACTCCATGACCTGGCTTAGCTTCTACCCCCCCAGGCTGTAAATGTGCCGAGCTCTGGGCCACCTGGAGCCACACCTGATGCGTCTGGAAGTTTGGAGAGAGAGGCTAGGAGGTCCGCCCTTGGCCTTGCATTATATAATGTGGCCCTTCTTCAAAGATGTTGAGGAGCATGTCTACCCATCCTGTTAACCTTTAACTGCCACTAAGGCATTCCAGCCCAGGGCTCCATGTGCTGTTATCATCAAAAATACTCCAGTTCTAAAATATAAGCCACTGGCCCTTAGATCAGTGTTTAGACAAACAACCTAAAGGAGAAGGAGAAAAGCGTGTTGTAGAAAGTAGGAAAAGAAGTCAAGTTCTGTGCTTTGTTTTTCACTCCTATTGAATGACTCTTGCTTTGATTTTATGCTCTATATAGAAAATGGGCAAATTGCTAGTAAGAGCCACCTACATTTGCAAGGGAGAAGTGTCTGCTTAGAGTCCCCTGAAGATCTAAATTCCATAATGAGAAAGTGGCCCTATCATCATAAAGTGCAGGGCAAGTGTCTTTCCCAGAAGGATGTGAGCTCACAACTCTGGCATCCCCAGAAGACCTGGCCGTTCTAACGCCGAGACTGTCTTCGCTGTCTAGCCTGGCAGTCAGACCCCTTAAAGAGGGCTCCAGGGAGTGTCCCCTGCAGCAGCCTGGTAAATAGAGAGTGTGAAGGAGGGCAAACTCGGGCTTTAGAAATAAAGAGGAAGAGGGCAGGGGAATTGATCAAGGAACGAAAGCCGCGGTGTATAATGAAAACATCCTTTGAAGTTTGTGACATTCATCTTTCTACTGGGGACCAGTTTTTACTCATGGTTCTCAGTGGCTCTGCCCTCAGCATGACTGTGGAGAGGCTTGTTCATCCACCATGAGTCTGTGTGTCACCAGGACAGTAAGGGGCGTCTCTGCTATTTTTAGACACAGGACTACACAAGCCAAAGGCCACATTCCACTTCTGTTCTGCTGGATGCAGGCTATGCCTGGCACGGTGACTGTTTAGCAACAGCATTCTACTTGGAACTCTACAATGGCTTCCTTTGAATAGGGAGGGTGCCGTGGGTTAAGGAAGGGAAAAGGGAGAAGGAAGGGAAGACGTTTCCAGATCTGAACTTGCACACAAAAGTTCGTGCTGACAGCAGAGTTGCTGAAGGGTCAGAACTCAGAAGTGCAGACAGGCAGTGCAAGATGGAGGGCTGGTGGCTGGGCAAGAAAGCCGTTCTCTAAAACCTGGTGGGATTGATTTTGACAAACCCCAGAGGGCATAGTTGATCTTGGGGGATTTGCCAGGCTTTTGTCTTAGGGTTTAGTAAATACTCTGGTCTCATGGGTTCTCATTAGCCAGAGTGGTCTTTCTCCTCCTAATCCTTGCCCGTGATCAGGGCTACCTGGTTCCCAGGTGTTCAGCACCTGCTAACTTGCCTCCACTCTAGAGGTTTGCTTGAAAATCCCAACCCCTTCAACCTGGAAAGAGGACAGAGAGGAGGCCACCAATTCACTTGCCTGTGACCTACTTGTAGCCTCTGCCTTCAGAGATGAGAGCCTGAGAAGCTGCCCACACGGAATGGCGTGGGATTTGCCAGTCTGTCACTTTGGCTGCAACTTAGGACAGTTTGTGGCAAACTTCAGCAGATTTTTTCCATGATAGGAAAATTCTTGCTTAATGCCACTCTATTTCCCGTGGTTACAGCTTTCAACCTAGAGGTGATAACAGAAGTCACCTGACCTGGTGTGAAGCATACATGAAAGAGTTGGGTTAGGTTTTCTTTCTATTATTATTATTATTTTAACTCCAATTTTCAGAAGAGAGGTAGGCTTTTTCTTTAATGAACCAGGTTCATGTAAGACAGCTTGGGCTGGAATTATGAAACTGACCTGACATACCAACATTACATTCACTTTTGAAAGCAGCCGTAATACACAGAGCATTTAAATGCTTTAATTGCCTGGTTCACATTATGACCTTTTCTTGGCATCGTCCCTCTGCATGTGGCCAGGAATAGACCAAGGATGTTGTAAAAACTATCAAAGAGCAGAAGGCAATCAATGGAACCTAAACAAAATGGGTTACCTCTGGGGGTAGCTCCAGTAAGAAGCAGTTCATGTATTAGCCACCCCTTCCCAGAAACCCCCGATGTCTAAGGCTAAGAAAAACCCAGGGTTTTAGGTTAGGTGAACACCCCTTCACCTCAGACTGTCACAAACACTGGATCCTCCTCCAGGCCTTTACTTCCTAGTCTGGCAATGTCACCTACAGAGCAGGAGCGCCTGGCCTCACAGGTACCTTTGTCTTCCCAGCTGTGGTGCGAAAGCAAAGTCATCATTTGGAGGTGATTTTAAAAGCTTAAAACGTACAAATTCAGAAGTCAGCAGAAGCTGACTTTGAGGTTTCCCTATAAAAAGGATATAATCTTGAACAACCTCTTTTCTTGTAATAGTCCAAGTAAACAAATGTCACAGGCATTTTTGCAATTTAGCAGGTCTGCATTTCATAAGTCGGGAAGCTAAACAATATACCTATTAAAAGTCATTTAAAAAATTGGAAACTCTAATCTTGACTTTTATTTATAACTCAAGTACAGTAAGCTGGAACTGATCTTTCAGAGAGAAGTTTTTTTTTTTTTTTTTCCCAAGAGAGACAGCGTGTGACTCTGAGTCAAAACCAAATTGATTCCAGCTTTCTCAATTTGTTAGCGGCCTTTTTGTTTTCTGCTGGTTCTGCTGCCACTGTGGGTGCTGCGCCATTATTAGGCTGCTGGTTCCCCCGGTTCTCCCGAACCTTCCTTCTCAGGAGAGACTGCTGAAAGTGAAGAGACAACATCCAGCGCTTCAGAGTAAGTTTGTGAGTGAGGTGGTCCAGACCCCCAATTCCAGCAATGAAAGTTAATATGCAATCAGAATCATAGCCCGCTATTATCTGCAGGGAGAGGGCAGGGGTGAAGACACCAAAGGCCATTTTATTAAGCCCGCCAGTTGGATAGTGACTTTCAGCTCTTGGTACTTTCATTTTGATTCCCCCTCATACAGAAGCAGCTTTTAGCAACTGTGAAGCTGGGCTGGCCCTGCCCAGGCAAAGACATCAGGTCTTATGGTCCCCCTAGGATTCCTGCCTCCCCCGAAGCCCCTCAATAGAACAATGTGATCAAATAACAAACAGGAGTTCCCTGGTGGCCTTGCGGATTAAGGATCTAGTATTGTCCCTGCTGTGGCTGTAGTCACTGCTGTAATGCAAGTTCTGTCCCCGCCCTGGGAATTTCTGAGGGCATGACCAAACCAACGAACAAAACAAAAGCAAAAACCACAATACACAGTAGAAATGTCCTAGGCTTTATAATCTGAAAATCTAGAACATACGTACTGACCCTACTCTTCAGTATATGTATGATTTTGACACGGGGCTTCAATTTTTGAAGACTGAGCCTCAGTTTCTTCATGCTTAAGAGGGATGTGATAATATAATATTTCATGTTTTGGAGTGCTGCCTTGGGGATTCAAAACATTCTCTATTTAAATGCCTGATTATACTGCTTAGCACATAGCACATTCCAAATAAAGAGAAATGGTAGCTGTTACTTTGTCAAATGCTTTTTCTGCATCAATTGAGATGCTCATGCAGGGGGATTTCCTTCATTCGGTAAATGGGGTGTGTTATATTGGTTAATTTTCATATATTGAATTATCTTTGCACTCCAGGAATGAATCCCACTTGGTCATGATATATAATGTCTTTAATATACTCTTGAGTTCGGTTTGCTAGTATTGTGTTGAGGATTTTTGCATCGGTAGTCATAAAGAATACTCATCTGCACACAGACAATCTGCACCATCTCCCCACAGCCAGGTTACCTGGTTAGCAATCTTAGTGCCATCTGCAGTTGACCTCCCCTTTGCTACATAATCAACGCATTCCTGGGTTCCAGTGAGTAGGACGCAAATACCTCGGGGACAGTTATTCTGCCAACCACAGACCCTGGGACTGGCTGGCCCCGGCTGACCTGCTGAGATGTTCTTATGATGAGGACTTTTGCTTTTTCCTCCCTCAATGATCTTGATTTTCTTTTTAAGTAAAGACATTTCCTAGCAACCTCAAAAAAAAAAAAAAAAAGAATATTGGTTTGTAGTTGTCCTTTTTTATAACATCTTTGTTAAGTTTGCTGCCAGGGTAATGCTGGCTTCATAGCAAGAGTTACAAAATGTTCTCCTGTTTTCATTTTTTTGGAATAGTTGAGGATCGACATTAGTTTTTCTCTGAATGTTTGGTAGAATTCTCCAATGAAGACATGTGACCTATGACTTTTCTTTGTTGGGAGGTTTTGATTATTTATTAATCTTCATGCTAGTTATAAATCTACTCATATTTTCTATTCGTTCATCATTCAGTTTGGGTGGATGTGTATTTCTAGGGATTTGTCTATTCCGTTTAGTTTATCCAGTTTGTTGGCATACAAATGTTCATGATATTCTCTTATAATAGTTTTTATTTCTGTAAAATCAGTCATAAGGTCCCATTTGATTTCTGATTTTAGTTGATTTTTCTCTCTTTTTTCTTAGTCTAGCTACAGGTTTGTCAGTCTTGAAAGAGTCAATTTTTTGTTTTGCTGATTTGTCTCTATTTTTCTATTCTCTATTTTGTTTATCTCTGTTGTGATTTTTATTATTTCCTTCCTTTTGCTAGCCTTTAGTTTGCTTTTCTGTTTCTAGTTCCTTAAAGCATAAGTCAGACTACTAATTTAAGATTTCTCTCTCACTCTCTCCCTCTCTCTCTTTTTTTTATTGGTTTTTAGGGCCGCACCTACAGCATATGGAAGTTCCCAGGCTACAGGTCTAATCAGAACTACAGCTGCTGGCCTGCACCACAGCAGCGGCAGCATGGGATCTGAGCCACGTCTACAACCTACACCACAGCTCACGTCATTGCTGGATCCTTAACACACTGAGCAAGGCCAGGGATCGAGCCCGAATCCTCATGGATACTAGTCGGGTTCATTACCACTAAGCCATGATGGGAACTCCAAGATTTCTCTTTTTATAATGTAAGTCTTTATGGCAATAAACTTCCCTCTTAGCACTGCTCTTCTGCATCTCATTAGTTTTGGTACATTATGGTTTTGTTTTCTTTTTCATTTGTCTCAAGATATCTTCTAATCCCCCTTGTGATTTCTTCTTTGATCCATTGGTTATTTAAGAATATGTTGTTTAATTTGCACAGGTGGATTTTCCCGTCTTCCCTCTGTTATTGATTTCTGTCTTCATTCCGGTATGATCAGAAAAGAAACTTTATATGATTTCAGTTGTTTTAAATTTAATTAGACTTGTTTTGTGGTCTAACAGATGGTCCATCCTGAAGAATATTCCATGCCCATTGATAAAAAATATGTATTCTACTGTTATTGAGTAGTGTGTTCTACATGTATCTGATGGCTCCAGTGGGTCTACAGTGTTGTTCAAGTCCATTTTCCTTACTTATCTTTAGTCTGGTTGTTGTCTTATTGACAGTGGGAGTATTAAAGTCTCCTACTGTTATCTTAGAGCTGTCTATTTCTCCCTTCAGTTCTTTCAGTATTTGCTTGATATATTTTGGAGCTCTGATATTTTGGGCATCCATGTAATTGCTATGACTTCTTGATGACTTGATATTTTTATCAATAACCACCTTCCCTGTCTCTTGTAATAATTTTTGAGTTAAAGTCTACCTTATCTAACATTAGGGTAGCCACTCCAACTCTCTTTTAGTTACTATTTTTGTGACATATCTTTTTCATCCTTTCCCTTTCAACCTAATTTTTCCTTTCTAACCTAATTCTGACTTTTAAATTGGGCCTTTGATTATAACAATGTGGTAAGTCTGGGAATCTGATTTCCTCCCTTCCCTAGAATTCACTTTTTGGTTTTGGTTTGATTTTTGAAGGCTGCTAGAGTCCCTTTGTTTTGAGACTTTTCCAAACGATTTTTGCAAAGTCTGTTCCTTGCCGTGTGTGTTCACTAAAGATCCGTCCACTCTACCTTGTGTTTAACTAATGTCTTGATAGAAATTACTTTGAATGCCTGGAGCTGAAATGGACAAACCAAAAAACAGAGAAAAAGAGAGAGAGAGCGAGGGAGGGAGGGGGAGAGAGAGAGAACGAGGGAAGGAAGGAGGAGCGTAATTGCAGTGATCACTCCCAGTCTTGGTAGATACACTCTGTGCTGGCATACTTCTTCCACTTAGTGAGGCTGGCTCTGAGACTAGGGATCAGCCTTATATGAAAAGGTAAGGTCTTGGGTTTTTTTCTGAGAATATGTCCTACCTGGTTATGCATGTGACTTTCTAGATTCCCCTGTATAAACTGCTGCTTTTGAATCTCCTCATTCCCAAAGAGTCTCATCCAAACCTTCTCCTCCGAACTGGCAATGTCTACTGTATGTCTCCAGTGAGCATCTACTGGCCTAGGTTTCTGTGGGTGTGTAATCCCCTTATAGTCTATGAGCAGAGCCTACAGTTTCCCTGTTCATGTTCTGAGTTATAAGAGAAAGAAACGGTGGGTCAGATCTTCAGGTATCCATGCTGGGCTAGACAGATGTACACAATAAGGTGCAAACAAGGTTTGCACTCTCCCTCTGGTTTAGAGAGTGAAGCTGGGAACTGAGTCACCACACTCAAGACTAAGACTGTTTTCATTCAGACAAGGGTGGGTTTGGGTTTTTGTTTATTGCTTTCTTTGTTGATGATTTCATGAAGGAACCTGGAGCTGGAGGCTCCTAGCCCCCACTTTGCTGATGTCCCATCATTATCATTTGATGTGAAGTGTTCACATACCGAAAACTGCACTGAGCTGGTTACCTTCCCTTTGCCTTCCAAATCACTCTCCACCCTTCTCTGTCCCAGCCTGTGGCCAGCAGGCTGGCCTCTACAGGCCACATCAATGGGTTCTCAGCCCCACTGGGAGGAGAGGGAGGCTTGCATTTAGTTCTTTCCCCACAGTGAACACAGGTTGGCCACATCCTTTCAGCAAATGTCACGGCTCTTCCCCAGTGACCCCTCCCTGTGGCCACGCACGCCGAGATCTGGAACTGACACGTTTCTTTCAGACCTGGAAGTAACAAAGAGCTTACCAATCAATCACTATCACCTTCTGTTTTAGCCCCGAGATCCTTCAGTTTCCTTTGTACATGTCTCTAAATCTTTCTACAGCTTCGTAAATCACCCTTGTGTTAACAGCCCTCACTCACTCAGTTTGAGAGTGCCATCTGTTTCCTGTTGGAACTCGAACACACTGCACTGTTGGCTGCTGTTTCTCTTTCGGAGAAATGTTTCTCGTTTTGGTGAAATGTGCTCAGATACCAACAGATTCCAGACACTCCTCTGGGTCAAAAGACAGGAATTCACTGTCCTGAATTTTGTAATATTTATCAGGATGACACTCAGCTTGGGGTTCAGAGAATGCCTCTTTTGAAACCTGCAGCCTTGGCCCTGTAATCTGAAATGTGAACAAATGCATGGCTCATTTCCTAGGAGTGGACGGAGACTGTCATTCTTTCATGAGTGGGCAGGGCAGCGCAGCAATTCCCCATCACAGTGATCTCTCCCACAGTGACTTGCCTGCTCCCAAACTGAGAAGATGGGTGCCCGGGGAGATGGCTAGTGTCTCCTGGGTCTAGAAAATAGCTACCTAGGGGGTGAGAACAACTATGCTAATTGTTCCTTCTCTAATCCACCTCCCTCACTGTGGACAGACTTTTTAAGCAGAGACCTGATGAGACCCATTTCATTTGCCAGACACCTCCAGTGACTGCCCTTTACCACAAGACAGAGCGTGACAGGTAGCCCATGGACGGTCACACTCCCTGCCACCACCCCTGGATAATTTACCACAGAAGCTGCTTTCAGTCATAGAACCATTCCCACCCCAGCTCTCCAGGTAGCCAACCCTTACCTTGATTTTCATTCAAGGTAAACATATTTTCCAGCCTTGTCCTATAAGATAAAATATGTTCTACTTTGAAAACCACAGCATGACACAATCTGATCCCAATCTTCCAGCCTAGTAGCTTGGCACTTTTCCTCTTTTGTGCCATGCATTTAGCCTTTTGCACTGTTGATAGCATATACCAGGTGTTTGAAATATTTGTTAGACTCATATTGATACAATCTTATGAAATAAAGTACTCTTTAAATACACACATCCAACATTTAAATCCGAGCCAAATGTGTTGAGAATATTGCAGTAACACCAGATATATTTGTACACTAGCTCGAAGCTTTTGCTCATACATCTATTTGTATATATTTCAAGAGTAGACAAGGCTTGTCAGGCAAAAAGTTGGGAAATATATTCCGTATAAAGTAAAACTACATGTTCAAGCCCAGTGGGCTTTGAATTGCATCTTTCATGCCAATGACACTGATGACACTGGCCTTCTTACAGCAGATTAGCCAGCACATTCATATGTGAGGTCAAATTTTTTCTTAGTTCAGCTCTCCAGACTGTAGCTAATTGTTTCTGAGACAAGTCCCAGAACCAGTAACAAAATCCTGCTCTTCTCCCAAGTTGTCTCAACTTTACCTCTCCTTGGAAAAGCCAATTACATCATTTATCTGCTGACCTTTTTTAAGGTGTAAGCCTATTAACACCATTTTACGGTAGAATTTCAACTTCAGTTTCTTAAACAGAAGAGTGAAAAACAGTATCTTCCGCGAGTGTTTAAACATTCTAAACATATTTAGAGAAAAGAAATCAGTTCCGAATATAGACAGCCTTCCACCAGTTCCCACTGGGAGACAGCTCTTTGCCAGGACGGGGCTGAAAGCAGGGCGAGGCTGGAGGTCAGAGGAGGTCCCTGACTCCCAGAGCATGCAGGCGTGTGGGGTAGAAGGTGTGCACACATTGTTGTAGCCCAATTATGAATTTTCAATTAATTACAATCTCTTTAGATGATATTTCCAAGTCTTCCTGCACTGAGCACTTACTGCATGATGGGAAACCATTGTTTTTCCCTGGATGACATCATTGAAATCCCAGGAAATTCTGGAAAGTGGGTCTTACTCCTTTCCTCCTTCAGAAATGGGGAGATCAGAGTTCCCATCCTGGCTCAGTGGTAACGAACTTGACTAGTATCCATGAGGACATGGGTTTGATCCCTGGCTCCGCTCAGTGGGCCCCTGCTCAGGATCTGGTGTTGCCGTGAGCCCCGCTCTGGTCCTGAGTTACTGTGGCTGTGGTGTAGGCCAGCAGCCAGAGCTCCAATTGGACCGCTAGCCTCAGAACCTCCATAGGTCACAGGTGTAGCCCTAAAAAGCAAAAAAAAAAAAAAAAAAAAAAAAAAAAAGAAGAAAGAAAGGAGATATTGAAGCTCAGGAAGTATTAGCTAATAAACCCCTGCTCACAAGGAGCCAGAAATTAATCATGGGAGGTATACTTTTAAACAGACAGACTGTGAAAACATTAAAATATAATAACACAGCCAAGGTTACAAAGTCATCCTAAAACCGAATTGTCTGTTCCTGGACAATAATTCAAGATATGCCAAATATGTGGTAGTTGGTAGTTGACAAGAGCTACTTTTTGTTCAGTGTGATTTCTTTACCAAAGTTTTTTTAAAATAAATAAACCCACTGGAAAATATTTTCAAAATCATTTTTTAAGCAGCAAAAATAAATTTTGACACAGCAGAAATGCTGGATGATTTTGATCTCAGCACAGGATTTATCTTCATAAATAACCCAGCATGGTATGTGGATGTGTGGCCAAAAGTGATAAGATTATAGAGTATCAACTAGAAACACAGTCACAATAGTGGAGTCTGGGAGTGTAGATTTTTTTAGATTCGGCATCATCAAAACGGCTTTATTGTTGTTTCAACATATTTTGAAAGTGGAAACAGTAAGCTAGGACAGGATAATACTGTGGCTATGGGGGATGCTGGTTCCTCTGTAACTTCCAACATAAGAATAAACTATGATTTCAGTTACTTCCACTAAGAAACTGCAAATGCTAGAATTTAGGAAATACGCCTTTCGATGAACCTTTTCTAGAAGCCACAGAATGGGTGTTGTCGAGATCCTGAGAACAGCCTTCACATATTGAAGGGCCATGGTTAGCTACAGAGTGACCCAGGGTTTGAATTTTATATGCAGTCTTGTTTGCACAGAACCCAGAAATAAGAGGGTAGAGTCAAGGGAAAAAATGCTGAACGAAGCCTAAATGTCCTTTCAAAAGCCCCCTGCACAAATGCAAAAGAAGGAGAGTGGAGCCCAGTTGGAAGGTGGCTCAAGAATTTCATAATCAAGATTCACTCTATTGGAGAAACAGAAATTAGGTTGGAAGCAATGGGCCAGAAGCCATCGCAGACTCTTTGAGAAGAAACAGAAAACCTAGAAGCTTGCATTACACTAATAAAGTCAGTCAGAGGGAATGGGACTTTATATAAGCCCAGGGTTCCAGACCCAGCAGAAAGCTCAAACAACCATGAGTACGCGTGTGCCTGTGCTGGGGACCTAGGGGGATGGACCTAAAGATGGGGACAGGGATCCTGCCAGCTTAGGTAGCATCCTTTAATGGTAAGCTAACCTGCCCCAGAGGCAGGCAGTGCAGGTTCAAGTAGTGAACACTTAAACCTAAACCTGGGGAAACTTAAGCTTAAACCTGAGGAAAAAACAATTGTCAGTTTTAATCTTGGATCAGAATTTATTCCACAGGATTTATTCAGTGTATGTATATATACACGTGGCCCAAAGTGCCGAGAATAGGGTATCAACTAGAAACATCAAATCAGCGACTCAAGTTCTACCGTCTAATCAGCTGTGTGACTTTGAGCACTTGACTTCACTTTTGTCAGCCTCAGTTTCATCTGTAAAGTGGAGACATGAGAGCCCAAGTCGTATGCTTCTTGTAAGCAGTGAGTGAGATCAGAGTTTACCACTGCCTGATACCTGTAAGCATTTCATCTCGTTCAATATTACTATTATCAAAAAAAATATTACTATTATCAAAAAAATATATTGCTATTATCATCAAAGAGCTACACTACATATTTAGACAATAAATCTTGCCCTTAATTTGCCAGGATTTGCCACATCTTTAAAACGTTTCTGTTTTCCCCTCTGTTCCCTCCCTAGTTATTTTCTGACCCTGAAGAATTTACCTGGGACATAAATAAAGTCTCATTTCCTGGAACTGAAACAAGCGTGCCCCCTAGTAGGTTTCTCCTCCCACATTTTCAGAAGATCCTTTTCCAAAATCCCACCAGACTTTCTCTAGGGAGGACCCAAACCTAGACGTAGGCTGGTACTACATGTTCCAATCAGAGAAAACAACAAAGGAAAACCTTCTAGGGTAGCTTCTAGAGGGCAGAGAATCTCCTGTGATTCTCTTTCACAGCCCCTAGAACCCAGTTCTCACAGCCGGAGAGGACAGCCAGCAGCCACGGGGAGGAGGGCAGGGCGTGAGAAGGGTTGTCAGAGACTGGCTCCAGAACAACACGATCTCTGCCTGATGTTCCAGAGACAGGCCAGGGAGGCAAGCGGAGAATCGAGGTACCATCATACCCAGGCTCCAGAAAGGTTTTCTTTCCACTCAGATCCCCCTGAAGGGATGCCCCAAGGCTACACCTGTGTTTCTCAGTCGGGGTTTACAGAGGATGCTGAGAACCACAGAGACCGATGATGTGGAATGTGGCGAGATCTTTAGCACGCCTTCCCTCTGCAACCTGTGCGGGCATCCTCAGCGTCACTCTCCTGGCTTCTCAGCCCTCTTCATACTGTGTGTGACCTTTCAGCACTTTTCTTCCTGCCGTGCCCTTTCTGTCATCTACTCTCCACTGTACCTCTTTGTGAGAGGGGTGTGCTTCCCTAGGCTGGACCGGCTCCCAGCCTTCCATCAGGATGCTCACCAGGTGTTTCGACATCACCCTGGAGGAATGTGGGCTGTGTTCCAGGGCGAGTCCTCCTCCTTACCCCCTCTGTCTCTCCCTCTCTCGCTCCCTTCTTCCCTCCCTCCCATCCTCCCTTCCTCCCTTCCTCTCTCCCTCCCTTCCTTGCCGATGTATTTATTGACTGTCTGCTATATGCCTGGCACTAAGACTGCTAATTATCTGGGTTTAAGCTAAGCTCCTAAATTTGAAGATGACAGCAAAGAGTGTTGAAAGCACCTTGAGAGGGAAGAAAATTTATGGCTGTGTTGAATAAACGTGCTGGAGCTCATTAGAAACATTGTGAAATGACTTGGACTCAAACAAATATAGGCTCAGCGTTCCCGTCATGGCTCAGTGCTTAACGAATCCGACTAGGAACCATAAGGTTGTGGGTTCGATCCCTGGCCTTGCTCAGTGGGTTAAGGATCCGGCGTTGCTGTGAGCTGTGGTGTAGGATGCAGACGCGGCTCGAATCCCGTGTTGCTGTGGCTGTGGCGAAGGCCGGCAGCTCCCCTGTTAGACCCCTAGCCTGGGAACCTCCATATGCCGTGGGTGCAGCCCTAAATAAGGCAGAAAGCCAAAAAAAGAAAAAGTATAGGCGCAAGGTGTCATGGGGCAAACAGCAAGGCACTGCGAGAGGCGTTGGGGTGAGACGAATCGGGATTGGGCAAAAGAGATCAGGAAAGCAAGTCAAATGTATCTGTTGAGCACCCCCATCCCCACCCCCACCCCATGCCTTCTGACCTGTGTCAAGGACAACGGGAGCCCAGAGAAAAGTGGAAAAAATGTTTTGGGGGTGTCTTGAGGCAGATGTCATTTTAGAACCACTGACTGATACATTCCATGCAGATTCCCCAGGATGTCCACCCACTGCTGAGGTTTAGAGGTCTCCCAGGAAGGACCAAGTTTCCTGGAGTGAATCACCCGGTACTAAGGAGGATTTTCCTGACCTCAGCCTCCAGTCAGCTCACCGAGACTTTACTATTCAAAAGGGCACTGAAGCATAACATCGCCAGAGCCCATATTTTATTTATATGCGGGGTATTTTTCAAAAGGACATTTGGACCAAAAGGGGCCTATGACCCCTGGAAACCCTGAGTAGTGACTTGGCATCCTGGAATCTGTCTGCCATGCTTTGCAGAAGGGTCTGGAAGGCCTGGTTCTGTCTGGAAAACAAAATTGATGTTTATTAACGTGAATAATATAACCATACTTACTCTTTTTCTTCTAATAAATTCCCCATACTCAAAGAAAAAAAGCACATTAAGTCCCTTGGATGTCTAGGTATATCACTTAAAATCCATTTGCTTTTATTGGTCTAGTTCTATTAACTTTGGATGTTGGGGGCACAGTGCAGAGTAACAATACTTTGACGAGTATTTTTGGGCTCTCAAAATTTTACTTTTTCTATTCCCATTTTTTTTTAAACAGTGGAGCCTAATATCTTCCAGTACCAGGCTTGCAGGTCCATGTTCAATTCTGTGACTGACCCCATAATATTTACTTACAACATTCATAAAAATATCCTGCATGCCAAAAGCTGCTAGCTGCAGGAAAGTGATAAAACATAAAAATATTTAATCAGCCAGTGGGAATTCCCTTACATGTGAAATCAAAGGCTGCCTCGGAGGCCCACAGTGACCTTGGAAGGCCGGCAAATTCAAGCCACATTGAAAGAGGAGAGCTAGAGGGAACGCCTGCAGGGCCCCTTCACGTTCTCCAGGAAACACAGCCTGAAGGAGGTTTTGGCTGCACTGTCAGGCTCAGGGGCAGCTGTGTCAGGCACCTTGTGGCTTTTCCATGGGTTTTCTGAAGCTTGTCACGTTTTCCCCCAGGACCATCCCACCTGTGACAGCCACTGTCTGCCTCTCCCTTTCTACCTTCAGGACGTCGTCTGCATCAGGGATGTTTTCTGTTACTCTTTTTATTTTGATTTTCCCCCCAGGTTTACTGAGATATAATTGACATAGGACCCTAAACACCATAAGTTTAAGGTGTACAGGGTGATGTTTTGATACACATAGATGTTACACAGTGTTTACCACAATGAGGTTGGTAAACACATCCTTCACCTTGTGTTTGTGGAGGGTTCTTGGGGAAGAAGTGTCTTTGGGCATCATACAGAAAAGGGTGTGATGGGAAAAACAACCCAGAGCGAGTAGTTCTGGATTTCAGCCTTCACTCCGCTGCCGCGCCCCTTGCCCGAGCCATGGCGCATCTCTGGAAGTGGGATGTATCTGAGGTTTTCAGCCCTTGTGGTTCTAGAAAGAACCCCTAGTTTAGAGGGGGGTAAACATGGAGACGCTGGGCTTCTAGGCCCTCCCCATTCCCATGTCACTCAGCTCTGCCTTACCAATATTACATTTTGGATTACATATAATATTTAATTCACACAAAGTGTCTTACTTTGCAAAGTTTAAAAACTACTGGACTGAAGTTCCTGTCGTGGCTCAGCAGAAACAGATCTGACTAGCATCCTTGAAGACACAGGTTCAATCCCTGTCCTCGCTCAGTGGGTTAAGGATCTGGCGTTGCTGTGAGCTGTGGTGTAGGTCGCAGATGCAGCTCGGATCCCAAGTTGCTGTGACTGTGGTGCAGGCTGGCAGCTGCAACTCTGACTCAACCCCTAGTCTGGGAACTTCCATATGCCCCAGTTGTGCCCCTAAAAAGACAAAAAAAAAAAAAACCACACTGTACCAAAGGAGAGTCCTGTTCCCTGTCAACACAATTTGGGGCTCAGTAATATCCCAGACTCTGATTTCCCTCTCCTGGGCATTGCCTACTAAAAGCTGCCAGGAACTGATGTGGAGCTGTCAGGGCATAAGCACCAGGACAAGGTCTGTCTGAGAGGGTTGCAGGATTCAGGGGTGCCGCCCTGCTTTTGCAGAGGATGGTGTGAATTCCATGAGCTGCAAGCTGTCTCTCTCTCCTTGGGAGTTACTTTCTACAGGACCGTACCAAGGCAGGGCTGAGACCTGAGGGTTTGCCAAAGCTGTTTTGTTTTGTTTTGTTTTGAACCAAATCGGGCCCCTTCCCAGGACTCGGGAAATCCTGGAGGATTGTAGTGGGACGCACGTGAGTGATAACAGAACCACTTTCTGTCTTGCTGTGATGCTTTGCTATGAGACCAGGCTTGCCCTGAGATGCTCTTTCCCAGTTGACTGATCAGGACTTTATGCAAACAGATTCCTGAGAAGTCTACCAAAGGAGCTGGTCTGAATCCCAGTAGTGAATGCCACTGGCCCAGCTACGTTTATCATACTTTTCTCTTTGTTCCAGAGTTGGACGGGGATTGAACCTAAAGTCTTAGTGGTCCAGAGACACCACAGATTCCGCTGAGCCACAGCAGAACTCCTAAAGTATTTTTTAAGATACACTTTACTGTGGAGTTCCTGTTGTGTCACAGTGGAAACGAGTCCAATTAGGAACCATGAGGTTGCGGGTTTGATCCCTGACCTTGCTCAGTGGGTGAAGGATCCAGTGTTGCCGTGAGCTGTGGTGTAGGCTGGCAGCTATAGCTCCGATTAGACCCCTAGCTTGGGAATCTCCATATGCTGTGGTTGCAGCCCTAAAAAATAATAAAGTACACTTTCCTGTTTAGAAGACTTTTAGATTAATAAAAAATTAGGAATGTAGTCCAGAAAATCCCCGTACAAGGTCTGTTTCTTAAGTGGGAATTGCTGTGACTTTTCCTTGTCAGCATATCTTATACTTAAGTAGACATCAGTATGATTGTCACTTGTGTAGACATTTCAGGGTGATTTACTTTAAAAATACAAGGTCTTAGGAGTTCCCTCATGGTTCAGTGGGTTAAAGATCCAGCACTATCACTGCTGGGACTCTGGCTACAGCTGTGGCGTGGGTTTGGTCCCTGGCCTGGGTACTTCCACATGCCACATGCGTGGTGGCCAAAGGGAAACAAATAAATTAGCTCCTAGAAAACTATGAAATTCCCTTTTAATAGTCCCACATTTTTACTGCTGTAAAATACTCTTTGTGGCTTTGGATGATGATAATGAGGAGGATGGTGACACCATATTTCTGTTCTTTAAGATACTGTTAAGGTAATGATGCAGGAGTTTAATTTACTGCTTATTTAAATCAGCACTTCTCTCCATAGTTCTTCCTTTAACATAAAGGCAGTCACTTGGCACTACTTTGTCAGTTCCTTTTTCTCCTTATCTATTTTTAGATACTGTGTTTTAAAAAGATCCTGGTGCTGACACTGCATGTGTATTATCAATTTCTATAGTGGCATAATATTTTTCTAAGTATTTCTTCTTAGCACACACTGGCATTTTATTTGAAGAACAAACAATTTATGGATACCCTTTGCACAGATTTATTTATATGTCTGCTCTGATGCTGAAATCTGTCCCCAAGTTTGAGAGCATTTCAGAAACAATCACCATGTTTTGGTAACTAAAATTGTTTATTCCAAGAGGCGTAGTTTGAAAATTCTGAGAGGGTATGTTAAATTGAATTTTGCATGAGAATGCCAAACTCCCCCTATTTTGTTAGGTGTTTCCTCAGAATTTTAATTTTATCTTCTAGGTTACATTTTAAAAAGAAGTAAAATAGGAGCTGTTTTACCACGCCCCTTAGTCTCAAATCTTGCTAGGTGAGTTATAAAATGAATGTTTTCAGTAGTGGCCAAAGAATAGCAGAGCATGATAAAGAAGTAACCTTCTTTTTCTTTAATGAATTTGTTACTGTTATTGTAAAAAGCAGGATTAAAACAGACAGCGAAAAGCTCTGCTAGCATCGTGAAAGCACATGTACCTGAGGTATCTGAGAATAATACTTCCTTCCAGAATAAGGAGCTTAAGTAGGAAAAGGGGGTCAATATGAGTGTCTAGAAGCTGTACTGGTCTTATTTGGGTCCTTTAATGAAAAAAACTGAAAGGAGAAATAGCAAGAAGATAAGGACAAGAAGGAGGAGGAGGGAGAGGGAAAAATACATATTCTTTTTCTGCATTCTTAGTTTCCTATAAAGTTTCGTTTGAAAAATTCCCATCTTGCCTCTCAGCTGAATGGCGGCAAAGAGGATGTTCAAGGTAACAGATTATCAAGTAGGTAAAAGCCAGAAATCTAGCAGTCAATTGTCGGGTGGCATCTGCGATAGAAAGAACAGGTATTAAAAAAAAAGGTAGAGAATCTGATCTTCACGCTCTCCGTTAAACCTGGATAAGTATATTCAAATGTACCTCCTGGAAAAATTTCACACTATGTCAGCTTTAATGTTAAAACTGTTAGTAACAACAACAACAAAAAATCCCTGACTCAACTGGATTAAACAATTAGGCAAACTGGTATCCTCACAAGTGGAAGTTGTGCTGTAGAGTGGCTCCTAGGTTAGTTATCTCAAAGGCTGATTTTTGTTTTATTTAATTTTTTAAAGTATGGTTGATTTACAATGTCTCAATTTCTGCTGCATAGCACAGTGACTCAGGCATGCATATATGTACATTCTTTTTCTCGTATTTCATCAGGGGCTCGTTCTCTTCCTTTCAGTCCACCGGACCAGCCTGAGCAGGGGTGTCTTCAGGCAAACCCGGGCTCTGGGTTGCAAGGCCCAGGGCATCCCATCCGGGCTCCCAACCAAGTCCGTTGAAAGAAGAGAACCTCTACCTTTTGCGCAACTCTATCAATAAGGAAATCTTTCTCAGAATTCTTTCATCAGATTTCTCCTCAAATCTTATTGCCCGAAATGATTTCTCCTAAACAAATGATTAGCAAGAGTACAGCTCCATTGTTGAAGATAATACAGGATTGATTTACCCTTGAGCGAGAGGCGAGACTCTCTTCTGACACATGGCTAGATGCCTGAACAAAGTCAGAAGGCTGTTAGCAAGGAGCAGGTGAGGACACGGATATCGAGGGGACAACTAAGAGGGTCCGTTGTCTTTTTCGATTCTTGCCTAACAAAAGATACAGTTGATATTCCCATTTCTTGACTAGGAACTTTAAAAACAGGTCTAGCTCAGGCGAGTGAGGGTACGCTCCTTTATTCCTTGTGGTGTCATTAAGCTCTGATGCTGGCAACCGGCCTTTTCTCTGCAGCCAGGCTGTGTGTACCCCACCGGATAGGACTTTCTCTCACAACCAGAATCTCGTCACAGACTTGCAACGTCTGCTCAATAGTTTCAGGCAGGTCAAGTTCCAGACCAGTCCTAGCCAACCTTCTCCACAGTATTGAAACTGACAGCACTAAAGGCCTGAACCTATCCAGTACCCAGACTGGGACTTGAGCCCACGTGCCTGGACTCGAACCCGAACTTGGCCTAAACCCAGTTTGGAACTTGAACCCACAGTTTTAAATTAAAATTAGTCATCCGGTGACTGGACTTACTGAGGTTCAGGTTCTTTATGCTTCTGTGCAGAGGGAATTCAGCAAGAGACAAAGAGATAGGCAAGAAATAGATTTATTAAGACAGATCACTTGTGAGAGACGCAAGCAGGCAGGCACAGAAGCTCTGCCCCAAGAATCTGGTGGGCCACAGTTTTATCCTCCAAGGGGAGTTGGGGTTGGAAAAGCCCGCCTCCTCCTTTCTGGGAGTAGTAGCTCCTCCTTAGTATCTGGTAAGGTGTGTATTCAAATCAGCACAAGGGCAGTCCTCAAACTCTTGCCCTTGGTCTGAATCTGAATGCAGGCCTCATCCCATCCCCCACCCAACGACCTGAGGCAATTCTCAGGCCTCCACTAGTCAAGCCAGCCTGCCTTGTGCTGATGGCTTTCTTGAGAAGTAATTAACTTACAGCGATCTCCCAGTGTCCCCTAGGTTTCCTTCTTTAACTATGACCCTTCATCAGGACCTCTGTAACTACCTGTGCCGACTCCATCCCTATCAGTATCATTTTATTAACAAAATGCATTATAACCTAACCATTAACAGCATCAGTAATGAGGATTACCGGGCAGCAAATACCAGGTTTGATTGATAAATGTCCACATCTAAATGTTTAGTGATGTAGGTGGTTTGGTTAAGGGAACACAGGAAACTAATCACTCTCTCTGACCCCTAGCCTTCTGCTTTGTTGTATCATTCCTGAAGGTGACACAACTCAAAGGTGGACAGCAAGCCAGGGCCAGCCCCAGGACCACCCAGACAGCCTGGAAAATGCAACAGAGTGATGGTAATTAAATCAAGAGGAGGGAGTGCTGCCATCATCCTTGTGCCAGACTTACTGCAGACACGCACAGAGGCAGTTTCCCAGACTACTGGAACGGATGTCAGGCAAGCAGCCCTGTCATGGTCGTATGAGTACTTGCGTGCAAATTGCTTGACAATTAACACTGGGACAGTGACAGCTTTTATGCTCATGAAGGCTATGTGTCTAACTGAAATGACCACTCTCTCGAGCTGGCATCATCTCTAATAGCCATACTTACCAAGGAGATAATGATTATGTTCATTACAATTATGAAAACAGTGCCCCCCCATACCTCCCCTTACAGGTTACAAAGAACTTTGCACATGAGTTCATGTCCTCACAGCTCTTTGAGATAAGTATTCTCCACTCCATTTTGCAACTTAAAAAAAATAAGTGGTGCATACACAAGATTTAGGCATTTTAGTGTATGTGCATGATATCTCAATCATAAAAATTTTGAGCAAATACTCAACTCTAGTTAACAATACATTTGCTGAAGTATTCAGGGGGAGGTATACTCATCTCTGCAAATTTACTTTGAAATCCATCAAAAAGTAAAGTCGATTAATGGACGGAGGGAGGGTTGCACACGTGTGTGATAAAGAGCGTACAGTAAAGCTTAATGCTGAAGTCCAGCTGAGGGATTAAGAGTGTTCACCATTAAAGTCTTTCAGCTTTGCCTTGCAGTAGAAATTTGTTTGTAATAAAATGTTTTGGGGGAAGAAATGGAGGCTTAGAGTGATTAAACCTGCCCTTAGGTGACAGTCTGAGACTGGGCTGCGACCCAAATCCAGTTCAATGGATTCCAGTTCTCCTGCATCACAGGAATATGGAAGGAAGTCATTATCGTTCAGTGTTTAAAGGAAGGCAGCTGTGCAGGTGACTATTAAATTCTGGTTCAATATGAGCCATGCAGGAGTTCCCGCTGTGATGCAGCAGAAACAAATCCAACCTAGTATCCATGAGGATGCGGGTTCAAGCCCTCCCCTCGCTCAGTGGGTTAAGGATCTGGCCATTGCTGTGAGCTGTGGTGTAGGTGGCAGACTCGGCTCGGGGCCTGCGTTGCTGTGGCTGTGGCTGTGGCCAGCAGCTGCAGCTCCGATTTGACCCCAGCCTATGAACTTCCATATGCTACAGGTGCAGCCCTAAAAAGGAAAAGAAGAAGAAAAAAAAAAGCCTGCAAAACCGGGGCCTGCTCTACCATGAAAGGAGGGCGAAGTACAGAAACTGCATTTTTAATGTGTGCTGATTGAACCTAGGGCCCTCCATGGCCGTCCCTCTGGAGTATGTGACATTCATTGTAATGCTGCTGTCTCTCTGAAGAGGCACTGTTGCCCCTCTTCAGCGAGCACTTCCCGAACTCAAAACCCTTCTTCACATATTCTCCACAACTTTGTGCTTTGAAAGGATCCAAAGGTCACCTGCAGTTCAGTTAAGTGAATAAAATTCAATATGTACAGTATTCTCTCTTTGCAAAGCTTTCACAGTAAATACAAAGCACAAAAGGAGAATTTTTGTTTGGCTGGTTTTGTTTTTGTGTGATTAAATGAGCTAGACCTCTAAACTAAGGAAACTCTTTATCTTGTATGACACAAAAATTATCTCTGAAATTGCCACTGTGCCAGTGTTTGGGGTGATGTCAGCATCTCACCCATGACAGGACATACCGACCTTTACAAAAACAAAATATTTAACATCTGTCTCCTCCAATAGGCTGGAAACTTCACTGGGACCCTGGAAGTTGTCTCACTCCCCTAACAGGGACTGTGGTTTCACTTATGCAAATGACTAATAAAAGAATGAGTTGAGGCATTCCCGTGGTGGCTCAGTGGATTAAGAACCCCACTAGTAATCATGAGGTTGCAGGTTCAATCCCTGGCCTTGCTCAGTGGGTTAAGAATCTGGCATTGCCGTAAGCTGTGGTATAGTCACAGATGAGGCTCAGATCCCTCGTTGCTGTGGCTGTGGTGTAGACCCGCAGTTGCAGCTCCGATTCAACCCCTAGCCTGGGAACCTCCATATGCTGCAGGAGTGGCCCGAAAAAGAAAAAAAAAAAAAAAGAATGAGTTGATGAATAAGTAAACGAATGAGTTGATTTGATGAATAAGTAAACAAATGGATTATGTTAACTAGTTTGAAAATTTGACCTTTTGACTGTAACTGGCCCAGTATTTCTACTGTAATTTAATTTCTTCAGTATCATATCCCAGAGTAGAGGTGCCTGAAAGCTTATGTGCAAATCATTGTTGCTATTTTAGCAGAGTTTTGCAGAGTCCTGTGTTTTGTGAAAACATATACTGAAGATGCCTCATAAGCAAATGTAGTTTATCAATACAGTGCCAGTCAGGTAAGTGTTTACCCGCTATTTTAGGCAAGAGCTTGGTAATCCACTGCTTCCTGGGTCATCATAGCTGCTGAGATGCTCAGATAAAAGCCTATATACTATCCTGGAAAAAAAAAAGCCAATCGTTACTTACTGAGGTTTCTAATGTAATCATTTTATACTTCTTTACTATTTAGGGTCTTACGATTTTATTTTTGTGCTGTTACATAAAAGCAATCACCTCGAGGTCTTGATTTTATTACTACTGTTGTAGATGCAGTTTAAACAAAAGGAAAAAAGTACTTTTGTCTGTTTCTTTCCTTCTAGGAAGCACAGCAAGGCCTTGGGGGTCTGAATTCTGAAGTTCTGCCTTTCAGGGAGTTTGCACTTATTTTGTGTTTCAGGGACCAAGGCTCTGAAGAATTCCTTCCTTCAGTCTCTGTTTGGAAATGCGTAGCACTTTGGGAGAAGCAACAAGAATGTGCATTGGACAGGAGAGTGAGTAGGGGTTGAGCTTTAAGGAGAGGATGAGGATCAAGGCAGCAGATGCCGTGTTTCCAGGCCCAGGACTGGGAAACAAGATAGGGGACCATGGGGCAGACACCTGTCAACACCTGAAGACAAGAGTGGCCCCTCCTGCTTATTACCCCAAAGACAGCAGAACCTTGGATAAAGGGTAATTGTGTGCATACTGACTATCTTGGTGTTCAGAACAACAGGAATTGCTTCCACGGTGGAGACTGGACGGAAAGAACAAGCTGCTGTTGGTGGATATGCAATCTTCCTTAACATCGGATCCAGGCAGACAGCCATACAGGTCAGGTCAGAGCACTTTCTCTTTTTTTTTTTTTTTTTGTTAATTAATAAATTTTACTACATTTATAGGTGTACAAAAATCATCACAACCAAATTTTATAGCATTTCCATCCCAAAACCTCAGTGCATCCTCCCACCTCCCAACCTAATTTGGAAACTGTAAGTTTTTCCAATTGTGTCAATCAGTATCTGTTCTGCAAAGAACTTCATTGTGTCCTTTTTTTTAGATTACATATGTAACTGGTGGCATTTGATGTTGGTGTCTCATTGTCTGACTGGCTTCACTTATGATAAATTCTAGGTCCATCCATGTTGGTATAAATGCTGTTATTTCGTTCCTTTTAATGGCTGAGTCAGAGTTCCATCGTAGCGCACTGGTTAACGAATCCAACTAGGAACCATGAGGTTGCAGGTTCGATCCCTGGCCTTGCTCAGTGGGTTAACGATCTGGTGTTGCCGGGAGCTGTGATGTAGATCACAGACATGGCTCAGATCTGGAGTTGTTGCATTGGCTGTAGCGTAGGCTGGCGGCTACAACTCTGATTCGACCCCTAGCCTGGGAACCTCCATATGCCGCGAGTGCAGGCCCAAAAAGCGCAAACAACAACAACAACAAAAAAAAAAACAAAACAACGGGCTGAGTAATATTCTATTGTGTGTATGTACCGTATCTTCCCTATCCACTCCTCTGTCGATGGGCATTTAGGTTGTTTCCATGACCTGGCTATTGCATAGAGTGCTGCAGTGAACACTGGAGTACATGTGTCTTTTCGAGTCATGGTTTCCTCTGGATAGATGCCCAGGAGTGGCATTGCTCGATCAAATGGTAATTCTATTGTTTGTTTTCTGA
>PVHT020004944.1:31211714-31222077 GCA_004024745.2 Catagonus wagneri
TCAGAAAACAAACAATAGAATTACCATTTGATCGAGCAATGCCACTCCTGGGCATCTATCCAGAGGAAACCATGACTCGAAAAGACACATGTACTCCAGTGTTCACTGCAGCACTCTATGCAATAGCCAGGTCATGGAAACAACCTAAATGCCCATCGACAGAGGAGTGGATAGGGAAGATACGGTACATACACACAATGGAATATTACTCAGGCATTAAAAAGAATGAAATAACAACATTTATAGCAACATGGATGGACCTAGAAATTATCACGCGAAGTGGAACCAGTCAATTAGACAGCAACACCCAATGCTACCGCTTACATGTGGAAACTAAAAAGACCCAATGAACTTTTTTGCAGAACAGATAATGACTCACAGACTTTGGAAAACCTATGGTTTCCAAATAAGACAATCTGGGGGGTGGGGGGATGCACTGAGGGTTTAGGATGGAAATGGTATCAAATTGAGTTGTGATGATTTTTAATACACCTATAATTGTAATAAAATTCATTAAGCAAAAAAATATTTTTATTCTTAAAAAAAAAGACACCAATCAATAAAATTAGAAATGAAAAAGGAGAAGTAACAATAGACATCACAGAAATACAAAGGCTCATAAGAGACTACTATATGCAACTATATGGCAATAAAATGGAAAACCTAGGAGAAATGGATAAATTCTTAGAATAGTACAATCTTCCAAGACTAAACCAAGTTGAAATAGAAAAGATGAACAGACCAATCACAAGTTCTGAAATTGAAACTGTGATTAAAAAACTTCCAACAAACAAAAGTCCAGGACCAGATGGCTTCACAGGTGAATTCTATTAAACATTTAGAGAAGAGCTAACCCTATCCTGAAACTCTTTCAAAAAACTGCAGAGGAAGGGACACTCCCTAACTCATTCTATGAGGCAACCATCACCCTGATAAGAAAAGGATATTTAGGGATGATGAGGTTAACTTTGTGCTGTAGTTAACATTTTGGTTGTGATAATGTGGTATTTTTTAATATAGAGCTTAGAGAAGGAAGAAAAAGGGGTACCCAAAGAGAGAAATTGGCAAGAACAGCAGTGCCAGGAGGTAGAAAAGAAGAATGAAAAGAGTGAAAAAATTAAAGATGTGGATGGAAAAGGAGAAAGGAAAAGGGAAGAGGAAATAAGAGGGAAAGCCAGGGGAATGGAGAGGGGGGAAAAGAAAAATAATAAAAAGTATATTTTTGGAGGCCAGATTATTTTGTCACCAAAAAGAGTGATAAAAACTTTTCCACACTATTTTCTGTACACGTGTTGATGTTTAAAGGACTATTCAATATGTAATTGTAATTTCACCTTTCTATAGGTAAAAATAATAGTCATATTTTTTAATTTACCAACACACATTTTCACTACTTGGACTCTGATTCCTAGAAGAATGTGATAATGAAATCAGAATCCACTACATTCTTTCTTACCTTAGATAAGTGTGTAAGGAGCTATTTCCTCAATTCCAGCCAAAACTACTATCTCCTAAGAATGACAAACTGATAAAGTTAACATTTCAGGGCTGATAAAGTTAAGGCTGCAGGCCCCTTCCAAAACCCTGGCAGGGGACTTGCTGATGTATTCACAGGCCTTATGTTTATATAAAATTTGTAAAAGAGATTTTTGTATCCATCTTCTCTAAAAGGAACCCCAAAATATGTATGAGCTCCAGGCACCAGAAAACTTGAATCTGTCATGGAATAGGTTATTCAAGGAGACTGTCAAAACTGCTTTAGCAATTCTGAAGAAGAAAATTGTACAAAATAGTTCTGGAAGCCCGCCTGAATATAAAGGGTGCTTAGAAAGTTCAATTCTCAAAGTCTCTTCAAGACCCTTGATACTATGACTATTTGGGGGGGGGGGTGTCTTGCAATCAAAAAGTTTATTTGTTATGAAGCAGCTGTTTAAAACATAGGTTTATATTATTACTTACCTCTAATTCTCCATATCATATATTTTGAAGACAGATAGGTACAGATAGACACACATAGATCTCTAAGAGAGTTTTAGAGATCCCATCCTTTTGTGTAATTGTGCCATGTTTCCATCTTTGACATTTCATTATAAAATCCCAACCAACAAAAGCCTATAATCCATAAGGCTGTATTGGGTACCACTGCAGTACGTAAATTATAACATAATACCACGACTACTTAAATCTTAGTTATCACTGCACAATGAGCGGGTTAGGATGAATGATGTGAAAGGTTAAAGACTTTCACTTACCTGAATGCTAAAAATTGTATTATAAGCAAGTGAACTTAACATAACCATGATAACCCTCCAACAATACTCTCTTTAGCTATACCTTAGGCTTAAAATAATCCACACAACCCTGGTTGGCATGGTTTTCAAGTTGAGGAAAGTAAAGCCTAAAGGAAGTTGAATTCTAGACCAAAGATGGCCAGTCAACAGCACTCATACCACTACTCTTCCTGTCCCGGGGCAGACATCGGTCATCAATCAGCAGATTCTTTTCCTACATTCTAGGCAGCCATTACCAATGGATCCACGTGGAAGCATGAAGTAAAACCTAGTGAATAAACCAATCTAGACCGAGGGCACACACTAGTCAGGAGATGACTAGGAAGTAGGACTGCCATCCCTACTCCACTCACCCAAATTGGTCACTCCGGCTTTTTTTTTTCTTGTCTTTTTTTTGTCTTTTTAGGCCCACACCTGGGGCATATGGAGGGTCCCAGGCTAGGGGTCCAATCTGACCTGTAGCTGCTGACCTAGGCCAGAACCACAGCAACGCCAGATCCAAGCCGCACCTGCAACCTACACCACAGCTCACAGCGATGCCAAATTGTTAACCCACTGAGCGATGCCAGGGATTGAACCCGCAACCTCATGGTTCCCAGGCGGATTTGTTTCTGCTGCGCCACAGCGAGAACTCCCTGGCTTATTTTTGATACCCCTTTTCATATGACCTCATTCTCATGAATCTTCTCCTTCAAGAAAAATAAGCCATTTCTCCAGTTTATGACTAAAACCACTCTCTCTGCTGGTGACACTTTGTGGGTGACGATGATGGAGAACCCTGTCCTCACGCCTGGCTCTCCCCATGACCTCACACAGTCAGTGCAGACATTTCCACTCGCTCCCCTGGGCCTGTCCTCTGGGCGTGGAGTTCTGCTTTCTCTGGCTCCCTGCAACACTGGACACCATCTGTCTAAACACAGGATCCTTTGGCCCACATTCTCCCATTGCTCATGATCTGCCCCTTCACCCGTCTGCGGCCTGGGGCTCGACAAATACCAGAGAAACTGCTCAGGGCCCTACCTGTGTTCTGAAGAGCATTTAACCATGGAAAATCCGATGCTTCATAACAAGCGGCCTTTTCGTCTTCTTGGAGGAGGCTTGCCTTTCATCATTCTCTGATCTCAGAGCACTAGCTGAAGACAGAGAAAGAAACAGATGGTTTGGAAGGAGGGACTAATTAAATAACAGCGATGGAGCTGTAAGTCTGCCTTTTAGCTTGTAAAAAGTGCTTATGGAAAATACTGCCACTATGAGATGGTGGGCGGGGGCTGCAGTTCCATCTTTCTCAGTCCCCTTGAAGCTCGTCATAGCCCAGAGCCAAGGGGCCACCACCAGTGGGCTATCTGGGGACATATTTTTAACACTATAAACTTGGCTTCACACACCTGTCAGCAAAAATTTTCAGAAACACTGACTCGTTTCCATTTTAGTAGATTTAGGCTTAGATACAGAACAGTGGTCTCTAACCACCTCAACTGATTAACTACCTGAAAGTGGGCAGTGAAAGCCCAGAGCCCCTGCCCTTCCTGTCCACCTCACCTCCATGCTAACAGTATATGAAACCTGGACGTGTGCATGGAAGGTTAGGAACACGGGTGAGGGATGCCAACTGGAGGAAAGAGAACGGAGTGCCTTCCAGGCAAACTCCCTTCTCAAAAATTTGGCTGACTCCTTCACCCTTTTTTCACCGATTTATTTATTTTGCATACATTTACTGCATCCCCTACTAAGGGCAAGTGCAGGGCAAAGCACTGATTACTAAAATAACAGTCTTAAAACTAGGTGTAGATATTATTTCTTGAGCCCCTAATAGATATAAGCAGGCAAGCACATATGTGTCACTTATTCAACCCTGTGATACAGGTATTATCAGTCTCACCTTTTTACCCAGTGATAAAACAGAGACTTGGGGAGGTCACACAGCCCAACCTGTGTCTCAAGCTTAAAAGGTGGCCCAAGTACAAAACTGACAGACCACTGTAAAGCAGCTATAATGGAAAAAATAAAAATCATTGTTAAAAAAAAAAAAGTGGCCCAGAGGGATTTGAACCCAGCCCTGTCCTTTTACCATATTGCCTTAACCCTTGCAACTAAGTGAAAGAAACAAACATGTAAAAACAAAGTCACCTCCAAAGGGACTAATGCCATCAAGCGGGTGTACAGGTGATGCTGCAGGGGTCCATGGTGGAGAAAGACATTCTGTTCAGGGACTTCTGACCCTCACCTGGTCCTTAGGATGAGTAAAATGTGGATGATGCCTAACACAGGAACCAGAAGCATTGTCTTCTGACTTTATAACAGCACGCAAGTCCCAGAGCAGCCACATCTGCCCAGGTTAATGATCCCTGGTATGGTTTCAGTCTTAAACAACTTCGGCCCAAATATCACTGTGATTAGACAGCTCCTGTAAGGAATGGAAAGGAATGCCAATTCAGGAACCTCATCTGGACGGAACAGCAACAGTTACTCAAACAGAAATCCAGTCTGAGGAATCATCAGTATCACCTTTACCAAGGCCACGGGAGAAGCAGAAGAATTTCCTTTGAAACTTAAAGAATGTAAGTGATCAACATTTGATTAGTTTGCCAGGAAAAACATACACATTATGCTTTAAAGAACTGAATTATAGGAATGAATTTTCTTGGCAGCCTTCATTTTTTAAAAAATGCATCAACATAATGAGAAAAGGGACTAACACAAATAAATGGGTTAAAATCATTTTACTGTTGTAACAATTATCACGATAAAATTCTTATCTCAGGAAGGGCTCCTGATCATTTTTTTTTTTCCGGTATGTGGAGGAAAATGATAGCCGAGTATGTGTGTCTCTGGGGACTAAGGTGGAACCTTATGCTGAGCAGAGAAATGGAAAAAAAAAAAAAAAAAGCCATGTATTTCCATGAAACAGGAAGCACAATAAACCCATATATCATTGCAAAATGAAATTGCCTGACTCCAAAATTTTGCTTTTCTATGTATAATATTGAGGCAAGGATTCCTTGCTTATTCTCCATTCTCAGTTGGTATTTTTTGACTGGCAATAATAATTTTCATTTTAGTCCTTGAAAAAAGAAAGCAGCATATGTCTGTCCTGTGGGTGAACTGAATGAGGGGAGCAAAATGCAGTCACTGTCGCTGGTTAGGCAGTGGCCCAGGCTAGACAAGGGGCAGAGCTTGGGCAGACCTCCCAGCCACAGGGCTCAGTCACCCAGCCCGTAGCTTATGGTCTTACACACACTTTCAGTCAGTTGATTCAGCTGCAGTTGTTTAGACATGGACTTTCCCCACGGCAGGCACCAGACTGGAGCTCTTGCTAAAGACTGGAATGGCCAGCAGCAAAGCCACTCATTCGGAACCCTCTTCTGTAGAAAGAGCCCGTGATCGCAGGCTGAAGTGAGGGGTTGAATGGATGCAGTGTTTCTTTTTCCCGAGTGGAAAAAGTGAATAGCCTGTGTTTGTTGTCTGGCTATTTTCGGTACAGCAGCATTCTTAATACTAAGTTGATTACACAACTTTTGGGACATGTTTATATAATAAAAACATTTACACGAAGACTGTCTTTCTCTTAACAAAAGATTTCCCCCCTCCCTCTAAATAGTGACGGCTGACGACTGGGGCTTTCCCATATTTCCTCAGCTGAGTGTCTCAACCCAACCCCCCTAGTGTGTTACATGTGGTTCTTCCAATTCTTCCTGCTCAAATATTTCCAGGCCCAAGATTCATCCGTGAGGGACCTCACTCAGAACATTCTCTAGCTGCACCGACCACAAGTCCCCCCACAGCTTCTGGCTCTCAGGCTACCATGGGTCAGGCAGGAATCCACAGGTAAGCACACTGACCCATGGCTGATGGGGACCAACCTGTCCTCAGCGTCCTCATTTAGCAGCTTCTTTTTCCCTCCATCCTCCAACAGGCAAGGACAGACCTCTTGGCTTCAATTGTGCAAATGAGCCTGACATGACAATATTTGATGGACGCTTTGCAAAGTAGCCATCCACTCCAGATACACCTCTAGCTTGACCTCAGAATACCCCAGCAATGTAATTATGCCTTTACTTTCTGGTCTCCTAGCACAAGTAAGGGTCATGCCTCAGATATGCCTAGGACCTTTGCAAAAGAACCCGAAATTAGCATTACCCTGGAACCTAAGTATATAACCTTACGTTATAATTGATGCTACCTTTTTGGTTTCATGGCCTTGCTGATGTTATAACTGATGCTACTTTTTGGGTATCACGGCTTTGCTGTCCCAGAAAGAAATTATTTCCTCAAAGAGCTATGTACGCTGTGTCCTGGGAGGGTGAATCATACACTTTTTAGTGTTTATATGATGATATGTTCCAGCATCTTTAATTAGTTGACAGTGGAAGAAATGTCACAGGATATTACTGACAAATAAGAAGTGTATGGAAATGCTATGTCTTCAAAGAAAATATAAAAGGAACAAGTTTTGATGTTTGTTGGGTGCCTGGCACTAGTCTGAAAGAATAAGCAAGCATTTAATTTTATTTTTTTCCATTGTTTAATGAATTTTATTACAATTATAGGTGTATAAAAATCATCACAACTCAATTTGATAGCATTTCTGTCCAAAACCCTCAGTTCATCCCCTCAGCCCCCAGATTGTCTTATTTGGAAACCAAAGGTTTTCCCAAGTCTCTGAGTCAGCAAGCACTTTAATTGGTTGGCTTGGACCCATTCTTGGCTCCTCCCCAACCATCATACCTTATATCCAATGCAGCATGGTCCCTTCTATTTTCACTACTGCCATTCTCATCCATCATTTTTCCTCTTTATTATTTCTATAGCCACCTACTGGTCTCCCATCAACTCCTGTCCTCATCCCATCCACTGTCCATGAGCAGCTTTTTAGACAGCATGCGTCAGATTAGATCACATGCTCCACCAGGTGCCCTTGAGTCCATGCTCACTCCCAAAAGACATCTGGTTTCTCCTTTTCAGGTCTTAGCTTAAATGTCACCACCTTTTCTGGGCATGTGCTCCCTATTATTCTGTTTTATTGCTCATTCTTCATAGCTTCTGCATTGGCCTTCCTGTTAATTGTCTGTCTCCCTCTATAAGGTGTAACCTCCCCAGGACACAGAGCATGCTTCTTTGTTCAACAGTGGGTGCCCCAGACCCAGCATGTCAATTGGTATATACTAGTTACCCAATAGCTATGTTGGGTGAATGACCAAGAAGAATTTGAATTGGGTGTTGATGGTAGAAAGAACCTGGTGAGCAGAGGTTAAGGTACTGTAATTCATGTTGGCAAAGGTGAAGATGAATTAATATAAGAGAAAAAAGAGGAATGGGAAGGTGGCATGTAGGTGAGGGCACTGGGGGCAGACCAGTATCCCAGAAGATCTGGGCAAGGAGCAGTGTCAGGAGATCTGAGTAAAGTTGGTCAGGTGTGGTGGCCTTGTCATTGCCTGGGGTCCACCCTCTTGTCTGATGCTGTATATCTTTCATGGGTGCCATCAACTTGGACCTCACATAAGCTAGAATGACAAGCCCCAGGGAGAATGCCATGATCATTTTTCAAAAGCATGCATCCCCAAGTGCGTACTATTATACATTCGGAGACATTCCACATCCAAAGGATGATATTCAATGCATTCAAAAGAAGCATCCTTTACACTCCTCACAGGGCTGTGCCGTAAGAGATTTACAGAGTCTGAAAGAAACATTTGGAAAGCCCTTCAGAATGCAAGGACCTACACAGGAAATGACATGGAAAGAGTGATTCCTGGTTATAGTGCTGAAAGATAACCCAGCCATTGACCAGAAGTATGGAGTTAGAGGTGAGAACGAGCTGGGGACTCAAGGTGTTACTGAGAATCCATTTAATTCTCTGTTGCTGACATGGAATTAAAACACCAGAGCAACAGAATACCAAGTCTCTTGAAAGTCTCTGGGGAGGAATAAATTACGGAGTTTACAGTAAATCCGATCTTTGTCACAGGATCTCCAGCCTTATTCCAACACATTAATCCTATAGTAAAAAGGCCAGGTGGATGTGATACAATCCTGGTATTCACAAGTATTTCAGATCACAGCCAAGTCTGTACTAGTTTGATTAAACGTTATCTCACACCCGAAGGACCAGGTACCCTCCTGGACGCTGGTCAGGAAAGTGAGACTGGGGTGATGGTATTGGGTTGAGTTTTTTAGTCCAAAGGAAAGTCCTTGACCCAGGAAAAGAAAAGCAAACAATAAAACCACAGAGGAACAATCTTGGCCTTTATCCCTTTGATTTGAAAGGGCAGGTATGGGAGAGTAACGTTGGCTTAGTTCCCAAAATGTTGATTAAGCTCCTGAGGAGAACGGCATTGGAATTTTAAGTAGAGCATTGTCTGAGTTGCTCACCTGCAGGAAACTGTAGACATATTCAACAATACCTAAGTGATTTACCCCTTTCATCCAGCTGACTAATGGTTCTCCATTCCACTCTAATGTGTTCTGATGTGGGTGTGCCAATGAGCAGGGCACAGCAAAGTGCACGCCCCAGAGATCAGGAGGGTCTGGTCCAGAGAGTTATGCAAAGATACTGAAGAACCAGAAGGCATTAAGGATTAGGCTTTAAAGTAAGAGATGCTGGATTCCTATAGTGTTTCAAGGTCAGACAAGTGATTTGGTGTAAATAAATGTGCTAAGAATGGTTAGGGAAGAGCCTGGAAGAGCACAGAGCAGAAAGTGAGATGATCCAGGTCAAATAAGTCACATCTCTGTTCCTGAAGTTTGGATTCAATGTCAAGGACTAGAATCAGGAGCATCATATTTGATCCCAGAGGCAATCGCTCCCTAAAATGCCCAATTTCTGGAGTTTCTGTTGTGGCTCAGTGGGTTAAGAACCCGACAGAGTGTCCATAAGGATGTGGGTTCAATCCCTGGCCTCGCTCAGTGAATTAAGGAGCCTTGCTGTGGCTTTAGTGTAGGCCAGAAGTTGAAGCTCCAATTCAACCCATAGCCTGAGAACTTCCATATGTCACAGGTGCAGCCATAAAATAAACAAAGATGTAAAATAAAATAAAATAAAATAAAATACTCAGGCTCAAGGCCTTCCTTTCACAGTGCTGGGTGACGCTGAGCCCACTGAGTACAGGTGCGCCACCTCCAGCCAGGGCCTCTCTGCTGGTCAGCAGAGTAGGTGGCCATGGGGAGCCTCTGCAGCCTGCGCCTGGCGGCTGGAAATTATTTTAGGTTATGTGAAAGAGATGCTTCCTGGTCTCTAGAGCTTACCAGAACTCTGATTTGAAGAGAAAAAATGGATTTTGCACCAAACCACAGGAAAGTCCAAAAGCTCCAACCTACACTTAAAGCACAAGCTACAGACTGGGAGAAGAAGATCCTGAAATGGTCAGGTCACTTCAAAAAGGAAGATGAAATCCCAGAGACTATATCATTTTAGATGCTCGATGCTGCAAAGAACAAGATTCGAGTGAAGATCAGCTATGCAACGATTGCACTGACAGTGGCGGGATGCATCTTGATGGTTATTGAGGGCAAGCAGGCTGCCAGAAGAAACGAGTCATTAACAAGCACGAACCTAGAAAAGAAAGCTCTTCTGAGAGAGGAAGCTGCTATGAAGGCCAAAGAAGAGTAGTGGAGATACCTACGTTGGCTGGATTTTGAAACTTTAGAAACAGTTTTGCAGCAACAAGCCTATACTAAAAAGAATGTGGCACACAAAAAACCCAGAATAGCAAAAGACATCCTGAAAAAGAAAAATGGAGCTGGAGGAATCAGGCTCCCTGACCTCAGACTCTACTACAACGCTACAGTCATCAGAACCGTATGGTACTGGCATAAAGACAGAAATAGAGATCAGTGGAACAGGATAGAAAGCCCAGAATTAAATCCACGCATCTACAGTCAACTAATCTATGATAAAGGAGGCAAGAATATACATTGGACAAAAGACAGCCTCTTCAATAAGTGGTGCTGGGAAAACTGGACAGCTACATGTAAAACAGTGAAACTAGAACACTTCCTAACACCATGCACAAAAATAAACTCAAAATGGATTAAAGATCTGGATATAAGACCTGATACTATAAAACTCTTAGAGG